>OV656746.1:11252500-11742500 GCA_927399415.1 Macaria notata
GGCAGTATGTTAATGATCGTAACTAGACGAGATTAGAATGAACAAAAATACACCTTATAGACACTTTAGATATTAGGACTAGGGATATTAGGACGAGATTAGGTTGGCCTTGAAACTTGAAATGGTGGCAAAGTCACCACCAAAAGTACCCCAACTTAAGTGAAATATTCCGACAATATGGAAATATTGTGGCAACTTCCGTCCCGTGCGAGAGGATTTTTAGCAAAGCGGGCCTACTAATATCTGATCATCGGACAAGGTTGGACCATAAAAAAGTGGAACAAATTATGTTTATTAACGGAAACACCTAAATATGTAAATAATAAAGATTTTAATAGTATTAACTGTATTATTTGAGCGAGCTTTAAAACTCCTCGATAACATGTTAACCACATTTAGGAGTCGAAGTTTTGGTTTAATATTAACGTAGGTATTGCGTATAATACATATGTTTTAAAAATAGATAGTTATGAAAAATAGATAGTTTTGACATCGTTATTTTCCATCGAATAACGGTTACGTTACGTTATTTCAAAAAGCCGCAACGACACATAACTAATTGGGAAGTATAGTAATATGAGTACTATGTTGCACTTGACAGAATACAGAAGTACTACTTTAATTAAATTCATCCTCACGAAACAATTCAATCTTATAACGCCTACTAATTTTGACATAGCAATGCCTAAGTAAAACCTAAAACATCTGAAAAGCAGATAATGGTACAAGCAGACTTACTACGCTTGTATCTGTGGCAGAGCCTCTATAAGCCACTGTCTGTACTGTAATGAATGGTCGCCTCAAGTCAATTGATACTCGTCTCAGAAGTGACACGTGAAGCCACAATTCGATACTGGAATATGGTTTCGCCTGTCTTTAAATACGTACCTTCGTACCGTCCTAATTATGCCAATACGAAGCATCTATTAGATTAGGGCTATGCCTTTGTCGTTCATAATAATTGTAAGATTGATTTTATTGAATGTCAGAAAAATAAATTTGTTGGTACCTACCTCACAAATCGATCAATATAGCTTTATGGTACACCAGAAAACACAGAAATACAAAACAAAGAAGAAATATTTCCAGATTATCTTCCAGAAATATTACTTAATCTAGGTACATTGGGCGGCCTTATAGCGTAGAGCGATTTCTTCCAGGCACAAAAGGAGCCTCCTCCTTTTTTCTCAATCCCACTGAATGTATTTTTTGTAGCTGTATCGTTTTGAAGTAGGTAAGTACCTAATATTCACAGAACTTCTCCGGTACGAAACAAAGGCTGTTTTGCCGCTAGTCTGAAAATAAAAGAGTAGGTATAACATTCTTTTTATGACTCCCATAGCGTCCAAATTAGTAACTGACTGAAACTGTATTTTTCTACTAGAAGCGCTACAGTCGTACTTACGATTTAAATAATCCTGTAGCCCATGTTATCCGGCAAGCACTAAAACCTGTTGTTTTTAAACTAAACCATATGGTTATAAGAATTGTAACAAACAAGAAAATGACCAGTATTCCACATCAAACCCTAATGAAAAATAAAAGCCAGTGTTGATGTTTTATGTTTATTGATATAAAATTAAAAGCAACCATTATTACAGCGTACATTATTTAGGTACCTTTATATCTAGACCTTAAATTACTCCACATTATGTTATCATTAAACTAGGGCTGTGCCCGAAACTATGCTGCTTCAGCCGGGTGATGCAATAATACATCGTCCAGAATTAAATCTGGACGATGAACACATTTTTATTGAGTAAAATACACATGACAGTGTTCGATACATTGACATTATGGATTAAATGTTACTAAATTTCTGGCTTAATTTAGTTTTTTTTTTGTTTAATTATACTCAAGTATACTAAACTGCAAGTCTACAGAAACAGAATACCATGGTATTTCTAAACAACACTTGTATGTACTTATGTGAATTTAGATGGTCTGTGATTCATGAATATTTTATCACCCGGTTGAAAATCACGTATTTCGGAACAATGCCTTATCTATATGTATAATCAAAGTAATCAAACATAATTAGGCAATAATGCAATGTGAGAATCAATTGATCTTTATACAATGATCTTAGTTTACATGGTTATGAGCTGAAATAATGGATAAAGGGCCCAAATTGGATGACATATGGTCTGTAAAAACATGTAATTTTTAATAATTTACAGAAAAAAGTCATGGTACACAATACTGACTATAAAACTGGTAATGGCTTGTATAAAAAGTGCCATTGTCAATATACATATGTGCTAATTTTATTTTTTTATCAATATTGACTTTAAACCCAAATCAGACCCAAAACATGAAATGTAAATAACTTGGTAATATCAAATTCTTAATCCTGTTTATACTAAGTATTGATTGAGTACTGAATCCAATTTTGCTTATCAAATAACAAAGAGAGAATTCTTCATTTCACCTTGAAACAATTGATTTTTTTACGACTGTAATTTTATTTTTGTCATCTTATTATGGCATATATTAAGAACAAAACATTTTGAATTTGATAAACACAATTGGATGCATGGTCAGCAACAGGTTTACTAGCAATAAATTTTACATTAATAATTTGATTAGGTTGGTTCATTTGTAGATACGGAAATAAAACTAGATTCTTTTGAATGTACCGGAAAAAGTACCAGAAACTAAAGAGCTTAGTCAGAATCAGTTTAAACATTAAAATAGGTGCTCAAATATCATTAAAATTTAATTAGTTCGAATAACTTATAACATTTATTTAAACAAGCATTTTGAAATAAATTGTATGCAAATTATAATTTGGGTTAAGTTGTGTTGTATTTTGGCCCAGCTGTGTGTAGCTATGCTACATAAAATATGAAAATGGTGCATATAACAATTTACTAAAAAAAAACAATTTACTGGTAATGTAGATATTAAAAAATCTGGTATCATCCCAGAAAATGTGGGTAAATTTACCCATTATAAAGAGCTAAGATAATGTATAGCTGTGTATACATATACCTATACAGATTATTGCTAGAATCCTGATGTCATGACCTGACTCATCCCCCTCCTAGTTGTCAGTACATACTTGCTATTAGTTTTGCATTTGTTCTCTCATCAATCCAAACACCAATTACAATTACTACTTGATCTTTTTTTAGTTTGTTGAAGTTATACTCTTTTGACTCCATATTTTTAATTATATGTATTTTTAAGTGACAAGAGCCATCTTGAAGCTGATGTTAAGCACCAATCTCAAAAACCTTAAGTGGCACTATACTGTAGCAACTTGTCACTCTATTTTTAGAGTATAATTTTGGTGTTACATGTTATAGCTATGCCCAGCGAATGACGAGCATACATAATGTATCATTAGCTACTTACTTCTAATACATTAAACCCAAATATATACAGAAATATTTGATTAATATTTTGTAATGCTGAAGCCAATATAGAATACCATGTTAATGATACATCAATTTCATTTAATAGTAACACGGGATATTGAGAACTTTATGCTATAATTTAAATATCAGCTGAAATAATTTATCTGTGAAGTGGCAAAAGTGAGGAACTTAAAAAGCTTTTGAATAATTATTGTCATTTAGTTCAAAGAATGTGACCGTGGCTCCCCTGTTTAGTTCACAGATAAGTTTACAACTTCCACAAAAGAATCATTTAATTGCCAAATCTTAGCTGAATCCTGCAAAACAGAACCGATATGAATTATCAACATTAGCGTAAAATCGTTAAGAAAACAATTATATCACATATTTAGTTATCAACTACAATAGTTATAATTCACTGTTGGACACCATCGAGCACACATACTGCTTGCAACTGTAATAATCTTCAAAGTCTATATTTGTAAGAATGTGGTATATAAAACCAGTTCTACTGATCTCAATTTAAAATGATGATTTTATGTAAAATAGACAACAAACCATAAAATCTAACAACAGATCTATGTGAAGTTCATTTTCTCTGAATTGTTTTCATCAAATCAGATGTTTAGCCAAAAAAAGTAATTAAAATTTGTAAACCAGTCCCAGAAATTGGGCATGTGGCTTAAACTAACAACATTTAGGTAGTTGGAAGTGTGAATTTAGGCATTTCTGTGGATGAAACCGAAGACTTACAAATTGTATTATTATGATTGTACTTTTTTATCATTCTGCCAAACTGGTGTAGATGTGCAACATTCCATTCCATTAAAAATATGTGCAAATCAAGCAACCATCAAAACAGTGTGTTATCTAACATATCTATACATTTTTACATGATAATATAAAAGGAAACCTTTCTTATACAATATAGTTATACACTAATATGTATTTACTTTATAAAAAATCTATAGCTAATGAATCGCAGGCTGAAGCTTTTGTAGTGGGGAGCCTAGCAAGCACAGTTGTCACCCTCTCGGTTGCGTCGGTTGTCATTGGCATTTAGTTTGATCTGGTCGGGGAACTCATTGTAGAGCTCCGCCTCCGTCTCCTGCGCTAGAGCATTCCGGGCGATGGTCTGGAACGCAAGCTCCACGTTCACAGCTTCTTTGGCACTGGTCTCGAAGTAGGGGATGTCGTTCTTGCTCTGGCACCACTGCTGAGCGCGCTTGGCCGACACGGCGCGGTTCTCCAGGTCCACCTTGTTGCCCAGGATCACGAAGGGGAAGTTGTCTGGGTCACGTGGGGACGCCTGGATCAGGAACTCGTCTCGCCAACTCTCCAAGGACTTGAACGTGTTGGGGGCAGTTACGTCAAACACTAATACGCAACAATCCGCCCCGCGGTAGAACGCCATTCCGAGGGACTGGAAGCGCTCTTGGCCGGCCGTGTCCCAGATCTGCATTGTGACGATTCTATCGTCTACGATTACCTCTTTCGTGAGAAAATCTGCCCCTATTGTTGCCTTGTACTGGTTGGAAAACTTCTTCGTGACGAACTGGTTCATCAAGGAAGTCTTGCCCACACCACTGTCGCCGAGGATGATCACTTTCAGGAGTACCTTTTTCCGTGAAGACATTTTGCACAAAAATTTAAACAAACGTGGAAAAATACAAAATTATTCACACTCTTTGTCTGTTCTTTTGACATGAAACGAAATTGATGATATATGCGTCACCTGTTTTTGTGATCAGTTGCCATACACAAAAAAATATATTTCCACATTTGGTCTATTACTAGCAGCGCACTGCGGTTTTACCCGCGGTATAACGAATAATAAGTAGCCTGTGAGCCAAACTTTACGAGTAATATCGAAAGAGAAATAAATAATTCCTTACATAATCATACCTAATATACCAGAGCCACAGACAAGAAATTTTAGATAAAATTCATACTCAAATTATATCTATTTATTTATGCTGTACACAATACAATATTACATTTTAGAACTTACTAGGTACATAATTCTAAAAAAAGATTGAGTTGTGTGACCCTGTTACTTGCTTGAAGTTTAGGGCATAGCACCTTATACTAATTTACATAGTTGAATCTGAAGTTTATATGGTACCTCACAGGCATCTCACCTATAAATATCTCTACCGTTATATCTATAGCAACCGGATCGTTAATATAATGCCACTTCCACAATATTAATGAATGAATGACAAGGGAATAAACGAATCATATTTTTTTGTTTGTCTTTTCGCCAAATACATATACATCGACAAACCAACTCCTTTTCTATACATTTTCTGTCTGAAGAAAAGATATTGTCAAAATCTTATTAATGTTTACTGCAAAAAGACTGTATGAACAACAGGTACAGAATACAGAAGTATGTACACTTTGCAATATAAATTTTACCGTGTGTGTGAGCTGTTTTTATAATGATGGCAATATTATAAATAGCAACAAAATAACACAGATACTAAATTATTAACCATACATATATTTTTTATTAAATTTATATATTTCAGTAAACTTTGTCAAACAAATGCGAGTTAAAAATCATAACAAATAATTAATTAACAATATTTTTTAAAATGTTATGATGGGCTGAATCAGGATGTCGTTATCTTATTTGTATGTTACTGTCATAAGAACGTCAATCTAATTTTTTGTCCTTTTTCTTTATCTCCATTTCATTCATTCATTTGGTAGATGTCCGCTGCTTCTCTTCTCGTTGATTTTGTGATTCATGAATTTTATTTTATTGAAATAATTGTTGTTTATTAAAAAATCCATTTTTGTCTGTTTAAAATGAAGCAGAATTTAAAGTGATGTGTTCAAGTTCATTCGATAAATTAACCCCGTTGTCCAGTTAACAAAAAGGAAAAAGTGAGGGTTTTAAATTTGTGTAAAAAAGTGATCCGTTATTCGATATCGTAAGTTTGCAAAAACTTTCTTCATTTTGTAGATGGAGAATAATTTGAGTAGAAGCGGCAGCCGGTCGAGCTCCGTGTGCGAGCTGGAGAAGGATTTCAGCGACATGGAAATATTGAAATCTAGGACGAGTCGACGTAATGTGTTGCGAGCGCAACCAGCGCGGAAAGCTAAACGAGTTAGATTTTTTCGAAACGGGGATAAATTCTATTCGGGAGTTATAATACCAGTGTTGCCGGAGCGGTACAGGTGGGTATCGGAGCTGTGCTCGTACTTTCCTACTAACTTCTAGTTAGAATGCCCATGGCACTTTCACTTTGCCCATATTGTGGCTTGCAGCCTTCTGTGTGCCTAGTTAGTATAGGTATGCCTCTATTGTGGCCATGCATACAATGGAAACTATTTTAGCAGACTGCTAGCCTATTGATCACTTCTTAGCTTTCAATCTGCCACAATGATGCTTGGCTAACACTTCTAAAAGTAGGTACAAATTGTACTACTAATGTACTAATTTAGGAAACAAGGTAAACCCATGATAGTTCAAAGAGCCCATGACTCAGACAGGCAAAAATATGTTTATTTAAATATGTTAACATAGCTGTGTAATAGTTTCAGTGGGATGCTATGATAATTTTGTATCTACATAGGTAGGTACTTGTTGTCATCAAACTTCCTTTTCAAGTACAAAAACATCTTCAATCATGATAAACACGCTGGCTATTTACTTTACTACAGTTAATAGTTGTAAGAGTAAAAATATGTTGTCTATAATTAAAATTAAGGAAAACATTTTGTTTATTTTGATTATCAGGTAATACCTACAAATCATTCATGTTAAGCCAAAACTAAGTAAAATAATGTCTCACTTAGATATCCAACTAACTTTCATTCACCTTCTACTAATTTTGTAGTATTTGTTAAATGCTATCTCAGAAAACATGAGTGCATCAATATGTAATGTTGACAATTAACACTTTATTATATTCCCAATCAGATGTGAGTAGAATTGTCTTGAACAAGCATTCACTTAATTGATTTTTTATACTAATATTTATTATTATCTTATTGCCTACTTAAGTAATTTGTGTGCCTTAAAAAGTTATTCCATTTCTATAATGCTTTTCAATCTCTGTGTATGTCATACCACCATATGACTTGTGTTTTATCTATAATTTTATTTTCTTAAATGTAAAAAATTAAAAGAATAACAATACATATTTATTAATTCATATAAATGTAATTTGAATTTGATTATCAAGAAAGTTGCTATAGATAATTCTGTGTTGTAACATCCAAAAGAAAAAAATGTACAAAACAGAAAACCAACTTATTCTAGCGTTATAATGTCCCAAATAGCAGGCTATTAATTATGCTTCTTTAACTAATAAAGATATTGTTTCAGATCATTTGATAGTTTAACAACAGATTTGACGAGGGTGTTGGTAGACAATGTCACCTTGCCCAGCGGGGTGCGGACCATCTACTCTCTAGATGGCAGGAAAGTAAGCACTACATAATAACTTACATCTAAGCATGATAACTAAGTACATCAGTGTTCTTAACTCATTTAGAAGAAATCACTTAAGGTGATAAGGCCGCCCATTTGTACGTTATTATTTGTTCATATTTTACTTTGTACTATATACTTGTGTTGGTGTGCAATAAAGATATATATTATTATTAGTAGAAGTAAGTGAAAATTATTACTAACAGCAGAATTCACCCCCCTAGCACACCCTAGGAAGGAAGCCACTTAATAAAATAAGAGCTCAGTGTGGTCAGTGTATTGTTTCTCGATCATGTTTAGATTTTTGAAAATGTGAGTAACAGATAAAAAACTACAATAAACTAACAATCAACTATTGATTACTATTAGAAGTAGAGTGATAAAAACTATCACTAAATTGGGCAATAAATCTGTTAATGAATCTGTATATTATCTGTCCAAATAATCATTATAGACATTATTATAGCTGTTCATTACCTACCTTACTAATCTCTGCCTGTACCAAGCATGTCAGTTTTTTCCCGTTTCTGAGAATTGATAACATTAATTTCCACAAACTCCAGTAAAATATCAAAGTTCGTACTACATACTTTAGTTTTGAAGTCATGGGACTTCAAAACTCATCATCATCTTTAGCCCTTGTCAACCCACTTCCTATACCCAGCAGTGAAGTCTAAACATTTTTCTCTTTTTGTATTTTTCTGTAGATCGGCAAGCTCGACGACCTAGAAGACGGTCAGTCGTACGTGTGCAGCGGCTTCGGCGAGCCGTTCAAGCGGCTGGACTACGAAGCCAGCGCCGTCACGCCGCAGTCCTTCCGGCTGAGCGGGCCCGAGTCCCTGGGCGACAGCGCCAGCCCCTCGCCCGCCCGGGCCAACAACAGGCTGTCCCGGTATTTGCAGGTATCATACTATTTAAATCTCTCTCTTGAGTAGTATTTCCTCATGACTGCGGGTCGTGACCTGACCCTGCCGAAATAATTCGTTAGGGGAGTTCTCTTGGATACGTCGTGGTGTCCTTGGATATTGAGGTCCTCAAACATGTCGTTTTCCTCATGATGTTTGCCTTCACCGTTATGCGAGTGCAAATCCACACTTAACTCAAAATACAAGTCATTAGTGTAGGTTCGGATTCGAACCAGGGTGTGTGTCTGGATGAAAAGCAGACACTGGAACCGCTAAACCACACTCGCTTACTATTACTATTTTTATATTTCTTACTAAAATGGCTTACAAATGATGAGTAACCCTGTGATAAAGATAAAGATAAAAGATAAAGATATTTATTAATGATATAAAAATGAATACTACAATATACCTATGTACAGTGTGTATCATATTATAAAATCTCGTCAGTAATATGTGATTTCCTCACTAAGCTGATCCAATGAAATTAATAATACCACCAAACAACAATTTAAAAATCATTTATGTAGTTGAATTGAGAAGGTGATCCTTTTTTGGATTTGGTTAAAAAGCGAAAGTGAGTAAATGACGCCGCAATAAGGCGCCAGATCATCGTGATTATAGATATAGTGTAAGTATGGTATGGAGTGTCACGTATCTCGAATCAACTTGAAGTAAGCCACAAGCATCTACAGGTTATAGAATAAACATAAAAATTTATGAGTGTGTTTCAATTCATTACACTAAGCCATGTCAGAAGCCCTTTTGGCGGCTTGATAAAATCCCGACACTAGAGTTGGCCACTCTCATTCGATTAGAAGACTCAAAAGGCTGAGCCAAATTGGATGAGATTGGATTGAAAGAAATTTGTTTTAAATCTACAACCCTCTGATATCTTATAATAGTTTCAATTAAAGCAGAGCATGTTCCATGCCCTACCTAGACCTACTTATAAATGGCAAGCCCGTACAGAGCAGATAACATGTCTCATTGCACTGATAATCCCATTCTTTACTGATAACAGCTTTGAATCAATTTCATTACATTGCACCTGACTCACCTTGTTGGAAACACTTTGTTCCATTAATTTCTCCTTACAGTAAATAAATAATTATTTTATGTACACACTTGATACTGAACCAGTTGAAAGCCGATATATACTGGAGAAATGCGATTTGAGATATCAGTAGCACTGCTGCGTATTTTGGAACGAAAAGTATTACCTATTAATCTTAGCATATTCTCTATACATAATCGTACTAATTTGATGAGGACTGTTCTCCACGAATAACAATCCCACGATC
Source organism: Macaria notata (assembly GCA_927399415.1). Lineage (NCBI taxonomy): Eukaryota > Metazoa > Arthropoda > Insecta > Lepidoptera > Geometridae > Macaria > Macaria notata. The sequence continues at coordinate 11,262,519 of OV656746.1, forward strand.
TTTAAAGCGAGAGTGGACCAGTTCTTATTGGGTAAGTATCAGCAGATCCATCCATCTTAAGACTATAGATATTGCTTACCATCAGTAAAACTATGGTCAAGTGTTAACCTTTGTATGTCTGTCTTTGTTACGTCTTCACACAAAAATGCTATAACCGCTTTGAATGTTTTTTACGGCAGTAGAATAGTTTATCCCGATATAACGCGGCCTAGACCGCGGGACGCCGCTGGTACTTCATATTTCCAATACAAAAAATCGGTGTACCGTTGCACCATATTGTCAGCAAGTCTCTTGAATATCGATCTAAGAGTGAACATACCCAGATAGTGGGTACATTTCCACAAAGGCAGTAACTACTGATAACCTATCTATAAGGGCTTGTTTACACTAGCATACAAAAACAATATCTATTCCACACTGTTTTATACGATGCGGAAATGTGAATTGATGCAATATACTTGCTATTCTTCATACTGTTCATGAAAATAGGTCTATATCTACATACAAACACATTACTACTATTTCCTCGCGCTATCGTTAACAAAATCCATTAATTTTAGCTAGTAGACGTATTCACAAGTGATTACAAAACTAAGCAGCTGTCGATGCGGTTAGTGGTTCGATGGGCGACCTGCAGGCGCTCTTGTAGAGAGGAGAGAGAGAGCTCGAGCGGATGTCGCGTAAAAATAAATATCACCGGCTATTTATCATAAAACGGCAGTCGCTTTTCTAACTGTATTTAATCACTAGATTACCTGATGCGACACTATCCTCAGGTAGAGCCCGCCTGTACTGGATTGGAGTAGCCTCAACGCCAGTTTGAAAGCTTTCATCTCTAGAGTTGGTCACTCGATATATCAGATATCTAGTACCCATGACACAAACGTCTGCTTAGTATAGGGTTAGATGGTACTCTGTGATTTTATTAAAACTTGATAAGCCCATGCTTGACGACGACTCGCTTGATATTAAGCAACGTTGTAATCTACGACCTAGTGCGCTTGACGCGCTAAAAAAACAGGTTCACTCTCGACATGAAAACTAATAAATTATATTATAGTTCCCGAAAGGCATGATTTAATTTAGTTGTAATAACCGGCTAGCACTTACGTCAAAAATTGTCGAGCTAATTTTTCTACGTAATTTTTGACGTAAGTGCTAGCCGGTTATTACAACTAAATTAATAAATTATAGTTCGAAAGATGAGATGAAATAAATATTCCGGTATCCCTATTACCCATAGAGATACATATAATATTTCTTTCTTCCCAACTTTAATTATTGTTTTAATAATATGTTGTTGTTGACAGTCAAATGGTAGCAGCAATACTACCGGCAACGGGACGGCGCGCGTCAGCCCCGCCGGGGACAACGTGGTGCGCCCCCGGATACTCACCCTCATCAGGAATGGAGTCAAACCGCGGAAGGTGAGGGAACAATTATTGCCTTTATTTTCATTAGTAAAGTTTACATTACGTACAAATTATCCTAGTAGGTACCTGTATCTAGTTAAAATCATCTATATTCCCTTTTCGATGGACGTGGATATGTATTTGGACTTATTGATAAACTTTAGTTTTTTTAAGTCGTTTAAAGTTGGATAAAATCTGCATCTATATATATAAAACTCAAAGGTGACTGACTGACTGACTGATTGACTGACTGATATAGTGATCTATCAACGCACAGCCCAAACCAATGGACGGTTCGGGCTGATATTTGTCATGCAGGTAGATGTTATGACGTAGGCATCCGCTAAGAAAGGATTTTTGGAAATTTCACTTTTAAAGAGGTGAAATAGGGGATGCAAGTTATACTTTAATGCAAGCAAAGCCGCGAGCACCCACTAGTTCTAACATATACACAATATACAAGACTGTACATTAAAATATAATATGTTAGTAAAGCCATGAACAGCGGAACACACAAAACTGTATATGTATACAATATAACCGTGTAATCACACACGTTATCGATCGACAAAAATCAAGTCAAAAGAGTGACGATAAAATTATACCAACACATACACTTCCACTCGGTAATTGTTTCCTGCTCATTTTAAATGTTCAGTTTTTCATTTGAACAAATAATAAAACAAGTTACGGATACAGTCGTTTGGCGAACAATTTAGTTTGGTTTGGTGTAAATACGTATAATGTAGGTATAATTAATTGTATTAAAGCGGCCTAATTTCTAGTTCCATTCAACTGTGACCGCACCTTCGTTAATTAATTTAACTAATTATACAATATACCGGACATTACTTAGGAAGTACATGATTTATAGCTTTATTTGGTTATTGAGTGTTGCCATGCTTGCTCCATAGAGTATTAAGCTATACAAAGTCTATAAATGACATCAGAGACGAATGTTACATATTAATTTAGTTTCATTCTCATGCCGCTATCAAAGCTTTTACACAGATATAGTAAAGGGTTACGAAAGTGGTATCCATACATAGTTTCTGTGTTCTAAAATTAAAACGTCTCGGCTCTGTCAACTTAGTTTTTTATGGAGCTGTTTTATATTCATTTCCTCGGTTGATATTCTTACGAATATATCTATTTTCATTATCGTATTCCACATCAATGATCTAAGATTACAAGTTAAACCCACGCGCTTGTCGACTTTCTATGTGTTCAAAAATGTAGATTTTGCCCCGCATATTTTATTGACACCATTCATTGATCAATTGAAAGTTTGAATTTCGGATAATGATTACTTTCATGAATTTGATCAACTTCCGTGTACCTATGTACTTTGTCAACTTAATGAACATTTTGTTAAGGCATTTTTATGTTCGACGTTTAAAGGTTTATTTAATCTATCTTCAGACTAACCTAAATCTCTTTTTTATATTAAACAGGCAAGCATTGTTCATGTATGTATGTTTAGTGTATTTGAAATGTTCGTGTGTGTGTGTGTGTTTTGTCTTTGCAAAATGCCCCATACATTCGCCCGACTGCTAATTTAGAGCAATACTATTAGTGTTAACCTGACCCGGCCTACTCCAGTTATTTACTCAATTTTACTAAATAGGAAATGAATACGCTGTTTTTGTATGATTTCTGTTGTTGTAGAATTACAAAATGTATCCCAATTTTAGCGATAGCGCCTTTTATCGTGTGCTGGCGACAGCATAATAGAACATTTTAATACAATAATGTGTACGTCTAATTACGTGTGTTAACTTGCATCCACGATGTTCCTGGCTTTAAAGAATATCTTCCTGAACTAGGTCTATTAGATTAAATTAATTTGGGATAGAAAGTAAGCTACCTCCATATCAGAAATTGGAATCACAGAAACCTGTTAGACCCTTGAAAAAACATTTATTATTATAGCACATAACATTGACAGTCAATTACGTACAGTCATAGACACTATTGTTCATATGACATGAATTGTACGATTCTACAAGTGGTAGTAGCATCACAAACATCGCGTGGCTTATTAAACTAAACATTAAATTAAAACTGTTATAACTCTCCCGTAATAAGCGGATAATTTTTACATTTATGTTTAACACAATGGCTTACAGAGTTATAAAGAAAAACTATAATAGTCTAAGTGATTGAGCAAACTATAAATTGATTGTCAATTATAGTTCTACATAGTATAAATATTATAAAGTAGCTACAACATAAATTGTGTTGAAATACAACAGAACCTCTCGATCCTTTTTTGACACAAAATGCCGACGTCAGGTCCATGTTCCACTGTAGTCGTTATATGCTTTTGTGGTATAGTAGTTTGATATTGACAAAATTTAATTTATTTCCTAACCAATATGAGTTGTAGGTAGCTCTATATTAGTATAGAGAAAATCCTCGCTTCATCGTCGGTAAGTTAACTGGCTCATGACTCAGTTGTACCAATTAGGCACAAGTTAGAAAATGCGTCACTCGGAATTCGCTACACTTTCCGCCTTTTTAGTAATCTCTGTCTCGAAATATGGAACATAGAAGAATAAGACTTAAAAAGACGTAGAGACGCAAATATTAAATTTTTGGTCACCCATCCAAAAACTGACCGAGGCGACCAATAGGTATAGGAATACCCCAGTCGTGTGAGTCGCTTCGTAGCACAGTAATTAGTAATTATTCTACGTTATTAATTATTAGACGCGTGACTGGGATGATTAATCAACAACAATAATAAGTAGTTGCACTTAATCCACTCTTGTGGTCGGTATCATGCCAGTCTTAATGATATCAAATAACTGTTTGCGCGATTTCTACGTGTTCTCAGAATTTCTAACTGCGTCTTATAATTATGTTTGCGTTATATGCTTTGTACGAAAACAAAATTTAGCTTAGTAGGTAAAGCAATACAATGTTGTGCTTGCAAATAACACGTAAAAACCTAGTGTTATTGTGTAGTCACTATAATTATAAACGTATATAGCATTTTCGGGTTCATTTCGAAGGATTCAATTACTCTTGCGCCAATTTGAATTTAGTTTTGATGTGAAAATAGTTTGAACTCTAAAATATGAATTTTGTTTTGCTATGAAATAAGCGAGACATACAATGCTAACCATCTAATGCATTGACTAATTCATAATGTCAATCAGCAATGTATTCATAAGCTTAAATAAAAGGCTTAGTTTTATACGGATTTCTTAAATATTTTTTCTTGTAACTTATTTTTCCAAGCATCGAATAGATGACACATCGTTTTATCACACACAGTTAAAAGCATACACATGTGATAACAAAAGGCTATCGCTATCACATCTGTTGTATAGTTTTCTCTCGGATTAAACTCACTAACTCACTGGGTAACTGGTAATACGCGTCATATCCTATGTAGTTATAAATGTTGTTATAGGAAAGAGAGCTTTACGTAGACCAAATATGGGTCTTTTTAGAGTGTATGACGTTTTAATATTGAACTAATATCCTGTAATTTCGCTTGCGTGGGCAATGAGTGCATACTTTTATTGACTACTAATCGTCTCTGTCGTAATAGTGTTTGCCGAGTGTTCAGGAACTATGTTGTTTTAAGAAATAACTAAAAGAAATAATGCGCTCTAAGAATTGACATACGTTTTGTTTCAGATATTATGCTCGTTTAGTTAAATAGCGTTTGATAGTTTGGTTACTTGCCATAACTTTTATCCGTTCTTACAAAATAAAATGGAAATTGGAATAGTTAAGTCTGGTAAACCCTGGATTAACAATGTGCTGGTTTTGTATCGGATTACCATCAGTAAACCTTCTAACATCACTATACTTTAATGTATAAGCAGTACCCTAAGTAATAGTGAATGCAAGTTTTATGAGGTCAATTGATTTAATTTGTTTGTTTATAATTAAGGTTTCAGTCTACGCGATATAAAATGCAAGAATTTGCATAAAGGTAATGTAAAGGTAAGGTAATAAAATTAACTGCCATTACCAGCTTAATGCGAGACTTGACCTTAATTTGCCTTCTTATTCAAACATTTTGTGTTGAATAGATGCTACATAGGTACATATATGGGCAACATGGGCATACTTAGTTTATTGCAAATTTTATACTTTCTAAATTATATATTGAGCTTGTTTCATCTTAAAACCTAGGTTTATCCAAGATAAAACTGTAGTCTTGAAACGGTTAAAAATAAATTAAAAAAACACGGTACATATTGAACAATTTGTTAACCTTTTTGGTTAGGTATATTGTGTACCTACATAATGTTACCTCGGTATAATCGCTGCTAGTGTTGTTCAAGTACATATTGATAGCAATTTAGTTATAAAGTCACAGCCACTTCGTATGACAATATTGTAGGTAAACGTGTACGGTGACGTCGGTCAGCGCAAACTGTATACATGACGTCAAAAAGTATATTAGGTCAACATAGGGATACATACAATTATAGTAAATACGGTCTTTGGACTGTGGAACGACGCAATACTAGTTAATAACCTTAATTATTTAACATAGACTGAAAAGTTTTGAAAATTTTGTGTAAGGAGTTGTAATTTGCCACATTAGTTTAGTATTACTGATGATACACCAAAAAGTAGAGGTCATTAGAATAAATAATAGCCATAACTCAACCTGTTATCTAAGTACATATTGATAACAATTTAGTATTTACATTATACATTTAGTATTATCACCAAAATCTTTACAAATTGCCGACCGAATAACAACTTCATTTTTTTTGACGTGGGATAGGTTTACCTTTGACTACAGCCTGCCTGAGGTTAAGCATTGCTGCAGCCTATGGTGTAACACGTTTACCTAGAAGATTGACTTTTTTTTTACATGAAATAGGCTCACGCTTTGCTACAACTTGCCTCATGTTAAGCAACGTTATAATCTACTCTCTAGCGCGCTTGTCTAGAAGAAACCGGTTTACTCTCGACTTGAAGACCGACAAATTATATTATACTTTTAAAGCAACTCACACCTTAATGACATCGACTAACAAGCTACAAATTCCCCCAGGTGTGCCGGTTGCTTCTCAACAAGCGGAACAGCCCCACCCTGGAGCACGCGCTGGCAGCCATCACGGAGTGCATCAAGCTGGACACGGGGTGTGTGCGGAAGGTGTTCACTCAGTCCGGGAACGCTGTCACGGCGCTGCATCAGTTCTTTGAGGACGAAGATGTGTTCTTTGCGTATGGAAATGAAAGGTATGCAGCGAGATACGATGCAGATTTTTCTTCTTTTCGTATATATGTGTATGTACATATAGTGTCCTAACAAGCTAATTTTAAAAGTGACGGACATTAATTACACTTGTGCAGTAATTTCTTCTTTCGGTCATGTTTTAATGATTGAGTATGGGTGGTGGCGGTGTATTTATGAATATTCAATAAACGTGCTGTTAAGAGTTAAAGCTGGACCATATTGGCACAAGATCGAGATGGATTGGGATGCATTGGGACAAAGCCAGCTGTGGATTATGATGATGAAATCAAATAATACCTGTGTAATTACCTAAATATACATGCAAATAGGAATACAAAAAAGATCATAATAATATCCTATTACATTGTAACTGAAATGGTTCACCGCCGAAGGTCGTTCAACTGTAAACTGCATGAACCTGTCACAATCGGTTCAGTTCTCGCAACACTTTGTTGCGCTTTATCTTTATCATTTCGCATGAAGTTTAGAAAGCGATTGATTGCAACACTATGCAGGTATTGTATCTATACAACACTTTCATTCAAATGTGACCTTCGATGAGGTTGGAATGTTATGTTCAATGATATTTAGAGATCGAATTGTCACCTCTTTAATGAGATTTTGTGAGCCGTATTACGGGAAAATAAAACATATATTCTATTTTTTGTATATGAGGTGACAGTAAATGATATTTTTGTATGAAAAGAAGCGATAATAAAATAAATGTCTTTTTTGTTTAATAAGTAAGGTAAAGACGCCTATCTGATAAAACAAAAAAGAAACAATTAACATTTTTAGTCAACCACTACATTTCTGTTCATCACGAATATTGTTGACATACAAAATTCTCATTCGTACCCAAACCAAGTCGTTCGTAAACGGTGGTTGCCAAGAAACGTTACCAAGCTAGTAACAATACTCACAAGACCTCCAGTTACATATGTTCACATCATTTAGTCCTCAACTATCGTAACCATGTGTTGTTTGTCCTCAGAGTGAATCAAGAAGACTTCGAGCTCGAGTTTGAGGAAAGCAAAGCTGTGTTACAATGTAGGAAGACGCCCATCACCAGGAATTCCAGGTAACGAACTTACTAATCAATTTACCTACTAGGCATTCAGTTAGGCAAGATACTTAAATAATACTTTCTTTAATATTAAAACTTTCGTGAGACATTTTGTCAAAAGATTAACTAAACGGTTTTCACTCACGTGTAAATCGCGTAAATGGTTTACGCGTTTCGGATGTTATGACACCCATCTTCAGAACGTTCGTCCTGGGCCGCGGCAACACGCAGACTGCGCGCCGCCGCGCGAGCGGCCCGCCGGGACACGGGCGCGGGGGCCTGTGGTGGTTACCATTTACGCGATTTACACGTGAGTGAAAACCGTTTAGTTAATCTTTTGAATACTTTCTTTAACTAGAACGGGTTTGCACTTGACCATAGTTTGCTTGATGGTAAGCAAAGGCTATGGCCTAAGATGGAGCGTGTTTATCCGATAAGAACCGATTCACTCTCGCTTTGAAGATCGCTGGATTAATAGTGCTGCATTATAATACTGACTAGCTGATGCGCGCGACTTCGTCCGCGTGGAATAGTTATTACCATAAAAAAAGGTTCTAGTGAATTAACCTTAAAACATAGACATATACTGTTGTGGACATTTTGTTAGATTATTTCAAGAGAAATAATTCTTTCATACACATTTTTTTGATATCTTGAACCGTTTTCGCAGCGCATGCAACGGAAGCCCTCAAAGATGAATAATTTTCCCCGTTTTTCCACATTTTCTATTGTTTCTTCGCTCCTATTAGTTGCAGCGTGATGTTATATAGCCTAAAGCCTTCCTTGATAACTGGTCTATACAACACAAAAATATTTTTTCAATTCGCACCAGTAGTACCTGAGATTAGCGCGTTCAAACAAACAAACTCTTCAGCTTTATAATATTAGTATAGATTTGTTATTATGTAAAAATCTTGTTTGCCAGAAAAACTTGCTTTTGAGTTATTCACTCAAAAAAACTTCAAAATCACATTTCTGTTTTCGGCAACGTATATGACATACACACATGCATGTAACAGAAAATGTGTATTGTATAGCTATTTTCCTGTTGCTGTTTGATATTACAAACATTATATAATAGCGTAGCAAAGAGACCACGTTAAGTAATACCAAATAATTGAAGCAGAGCGATGCAAACGAAGGGTTTAAAGTCGGTAGACATAAACAAAATATGTATGTGGATCTTTGAGTTATGGTCATACTAACGGCGCCACTCGGGACTTTAATAAATAAAATAAAAAATAAATAAATATTTCAGGACATATCACACAGCGCCATCTAGCCCCATACTAAGCTTACGCTTGTATCATGGGTACTAGATAACGGATATAATACATACCTATATACTTTTCTTTTTTTTTTGTAAATACATACTTATTATACATAGAAACGACCAGACTCAACACAAGTAATTACAAATTTTAATATTCATAATTACTTGTGTTATGCCTTAATCTGAGATAAAGTTATACTTATATAATTTTTTTGTTGAAAAACGATTTGAATTCGTTTCTGTATACCTACTTACCTGCTAGGACAAATATAAATACACTGGCTATGTTGTGTAGTTTAAGTATGTAACCTCTGCAATTAAGATATTTTGAAATTGAATAGATCTGAGATAAAAAAAAGTAGTCTGTTTATCCAGGTTGTAATCTACATCGATACTTTTATCCAAATCAGTTCACCCGTTTAATTGTGAAAAAGAAACAAAATTATTATACTCTCAGAAAGTTTCACCTTTAATAAACAAATGTATATCTATAAGTATGTATCCGACATCGAGGTGTTCTGTTCGCAGAAGCACTAGTTATTATTGTTGTTCGGCCGGCATTCGGTTGCAAAACCACAGTCTGGTCGTTACGCAACTCACTGCATGCGATACTTTGTTTACTAAGGTCGATGTAATTATTCCTTCGATCATACATACTTCCGTCATAACTGTGTCAGTCAATCTTACAATTATTTCTTGCACTCGACGTTTTTCTTACTTTTCTTTCATAGACGGACGGCTCTGTAAAAATACTGTATAGATAATAGGTACTTGTATGGAGTCTTTCATACTTGCTCCAAATGACTGTGACTCGGTACTCTTGCACTGAGTACCATCAAAATAGCGTTATCTAGCCTCAAATTCTATGTAACCCTTGTTGTAGTAAAAGTAGATGCCAAAAGTATTAGTAAAGTGATATTTTACAGGTAAATGTACAGCTGTGGAAATTCGCTAAAATTTTAGTTTAAGTTATTTTCTTAGGACTTTTTGTATGGAACACCAATTTGTTTGCTAATTTCCTAAGCTCGCAGAATTGACGCTCGCTCGTTCTTTTTGACGTACCAAAGTCGCTCTTAAAAAGTTGTGCTTTAGGTACCTATCCGTAACCCTTAATTTTTCGTTAAAGCAGATATACACGCATGTTAAAACACACTGCACACTGAAAAAGAAAATAAAAAACGTTACGGCGCATTGCGGTGATCTCATCACTATATGGAGAACTAAATGTCAATGTCTGTAAGCCCATACGGGCAGAGGTTAGAGTACTCTCCTGCCTTATAACATGCCTAGCTCCTAGATTATGTTATAAGTTTATATGACCACCTGTTAAACCTAGTTGCATGACAATACATTTTATAAACATTATCTCTGTAATTGCAGGACGGGCCCGAAGCCCCGCATGCCGGTGAAGGCGGGCGGCGGCGCGGCGCGCGCGGCCAGCGAGGCGGGCGGCGCGGCGGGGGACGCCGCGGAGGGCGCGCCCGCGCCGCAGCTGCCGCAGCCGCTGCGGGTCAAGTACAGCGTGGGCAGGATTATAGGTCGGTACTAACAAAAAAAATTACGGCATGGCAAGTGGTAGTGTATTTTGTAAAAACAATCTAGCACTATAAGTATTATTAGTACATTAACATAAAAACTAACCGTACTGTCACGCTGGCTACAGGTAAATAGCAACGCCGTAATAATGGTACACTTGCATAACAGGATTCTTGCGATAGTTACGTCAAGTCATCCTAGTAAGGTAGAGCTCAAAACTTTTTTTTTATTTTTTTTTTAATCTTTATTTATTAAAAGGAGTTTTGTCATACATTGACGATGTCACTCCCGTACGGCTAGTAGCTAGTACTTACTTCTATGGACGAACATGGGAATATTATAATCACAAATGCGAACTCACATCATATCACAAATTATAACTGCCAGGATCAAACCAAGTTTCTGACACAATAGTTATACCTATGTATCTTTTCTTAATATACCAGGCGTGGATAGATACCATATGCCTGTGGAATTGGTGACGAGCTACATCTACTTGGGACACAGAATAACACTAGGTTTAGGAAATCAGACTGCAGAGGTAGAAAGGCGTATATCCCAAGCCTGGGCAGCATTCGGCGCAAACAACCAAATACTTCGCAACAAGAAGCTGTCTATTAAACTGAAGGCCAAGGTATTCGAAGAATGTATCACGCCGGTCTTCACGTACGGTGCTGAAACTATGACTCTCACAGAACGATCAGCTGAGAAACTTAGAGTCGCGCAACGTGCCATGGAAAGAGCTATGCTCGGAATCACCTTGCGTTGCGCGATAGAAGGAGAAACGAGTGGATACGGCGGAAAACGGGACTGAAAGACGTAGTAGAAGTCATTACGGGAAGAAAGTGGAGATGGGCTGGCCATATTGCTCGAATGGACTGTCACCGATGGACACGAAGACTAGTAGTGTGGAGACCATGGGCAGACAGGAGACCACGAGGCCGCCCACCGTTACGATGGGTTGATGACATCCGGAAGCACGCGGGTCACAACTGGATGGCTAGAGCAGCAGATCGCGAGTTATGGAGAAAAATAGGAGAGGCCTATGTTCAGAAATGGACTCCTTAAAGGCTAAGAAAGAAGAAGAAGATCTTTTCTTGATAAAGAAGAGTTTCAAATTCAGCTCGCTTCGGGCGGATGCTTTGTGCATTCCATTGTATTACATTTAATTTGCAGTTTGTGTGGCTGCAATCCATAGTTGCTGAATGAGGTTACAGCCAGGCTTATCCGCCATATATTGCCACACAAACGAAAGTACTCCTTCAAACACAATCCCAACACAGAAAACTGTTTCATCGAATACCATTTTAATCATCAAATTCTAAAATAAAATAATCCTTTTGTGATACATTTTGCTCCATTGTTTAAATATAATATGTGCTTAATTCGAGTAATCTAGGTACATGTATGAAATATTCACATTTCCCAGGTGACGGAAACTTCGCCGTGGTGCGGATATGCAAGGACAAGTGCACGGGCCAGGAGTACGCGCTCAAAATCATCGACAAGGCCAAGTGCAAGGGGAAGGAACACTACGTCGAGGCAGAGGTACGTTGTAAGAACAAGAGACTTCTCTTCGTCTTCTAGGCAGTGCTCTGGCCTGTATACTACATTACCTACTCACCTATTCTATACAATATACATACATACATTAGCCTATTTTATCCCACAGTATATTTAATATTATGAATCTTAAATTATCTCTCTCTATTATACCTTAACTTTCCTAATCTAACGTACTTATAGACCTAAATTAGATACATTTCTTTTTCTTCCTGTATTGGCATCAGATGGTTTTGACTTGGCTTGACAAAACTTGGCCACTTGAATGGCGTTATCAGTAGCCAAATTAAGGTCTTGCTATATGCATGTTGCGGGGCAATCAGGACATGCCAAGAGTACCATGGACAGGACAGTCACACTCCGTTTGGTACCAAAGAGTGATCTCAATTTATAAGCTTTTTTGTACGACTACTATAATGTTATTACGTGTTACTCGCAGGTGCGTGTGATGCGCAAGCTGTGCCACCCGCGCATCGTATCCCTCATCGAGGAGCAGGACAGCCCCGACTGGCTCTACCTCGTCATGGAGCTCGTCAGCGGTGAGTCACAGGGTGTAGGAGTCACTAGCTCTGGTGGTGACAGATTGTAAACCGCCCTGAGTGCATCTGCCATGGTATTATCATAAATACAAGTGAAATTGTTCAAACTAACCAAATACAGAGTAGTGTTGTAGTATAAATACATGAACTATTCGGAGTCTCACTAATAATTCACTGTCTCATTCTATCGAGCGAAATGGAATTAAAGTATTGTAAAACACTGTTCTTAGCTAAATGTTGAACTCTTTATGGGTTTATCGCTCTGGTAACAAACATGTAGGTACTTAACAATTTTTACAAGGTAAAATCAATTACAATATCAGACATTTATTCAACAACTTTACCTACCATCTAATTTTTTGTCTTAAAACAATATCGGAAACTGTGCATTCTGCTTCAATAAGTCATTGCTTAAAATAATTCTCCCTTAGCTATCAATATTGTTAATGGACTAATTCATCTTCTGAATCATATGCATTACTTCGAAATGCTTAAATTATCTCATTAATCAGAGTTCTGTTTATTCATAATCAAAATGTGTAGGTATCAGATCGGATTCGTCATAGGTCGTATACGATAACCTGAAGTATGAATATCAATGAGTAGAGTTACAAATTTAATACTAAACTTTATCAGAAACGTGGTTAGTATCCATTGAAAATATTGAAATGTTACATGAGCTTTGCATTTGTCAGAGGACGCAATTTTATTTTTGGGGCATGTTTGGGGTTCAATAGAAGCTTAACTTCAAGTTTGTGGGGTCGCCACTCTTGTCCCCTGGCCGCCATCATGGAAAAAGGGGTAGAAACGCTTTTTTCACGATATCTCGGAAACTATGCGTCTTACAAAAAATTTGTTTTAACATAATTTGTAGCAAATTGTTTTGCCTTCAAATATGTTAATATAACTTTTTGCCCTAAATTAAATTCTGGAACGTATTCTGGGACCACGGCAGCACGCAGACATACATGCCTAACATACGCGAATTACACTTGAGTGAAAACCGTTTAGTTAACATATTGATAAAATGTCTCACGAAACTTTTTAATAGCTTGTAATACAAAGTATTAAATCATACGGGCGAACATGCTTTAACGTTAATTTCACAATCGCTTGCAATCACGTGAACTCGAGTCAAAAGTATTTCTAGTTTATTAAAATTATATTTATTTTCTATTAAAAAGTGTCGAAAATAACTTATTGAATCCACCGTTCCTGTGTCCAGGCGGCGACCTGTTCGACAGCATTGCGAGCGCGAGCAAGTTCTCCGAGCCGGCGGCGCGGCTCATGATCGGCCACCTCACCTCCGCCATCGCGTACCTGCACTCTCTGTCCATCGTGCACCGAGACATCAAGCCTGAGAACCTGCTGGTAACTAACCTAACCTGCCTCTATATGTCACACTAGAAAAATTGAAAAGTTTTGTGCTAAAAGCAAAATTAGACAAGTTAACGTACATTGTGCACCTAACTACATAATATGTATATTTGACGAAGCCAAGTGGTCGTAGGATCCAATGGAAAGATAAATAAATACAATACAAAACAATTTAAGAGCCATAAAATTAGCTATTATTGTCTTTTCGTCTTTTTATATATGCATGGTGACCGATTTAAAATATGTTACGCACGTGATTTTCTAAGGCTTTGTCGGCACATATAACAATATGCTATGGCTCGTTTATTCCAATTGCCTACAACCCAGATATAATATCTAGAGTCGGGAACCTTTCTTTGCAATCATTATATATATATCAGACTACAATGATACTTAACATCAGGCAAGCTATAGTTCAACTATTAGACTATTTTGCGTTTTAATATGTGTTTGAAGCTCATAACAAACCCAACAAAATAACCTCTTTTTCAGTGTCTATACTCGTAACATGTGTGTTTTTGCTTAGTATGGAGTAGCATGATTATTCCGAAATATTTATTGATATCTGCAAATAATTTACTTGATCATCGTACACTTATAATGCCTACACTGTATCACGCACTCCAGGTGGAGGTGGGCCCCGACGGCTCCATCCGCGGCCTGAAGCTGGCGGACTTCGGGCTGGCCGTGGAGGTGTGGCGCCCCCTGCACGCCGTGTGCGGGACACCCACATACGTGGCGCCCGAGATACTCATGGAGACCGGATATGGACTCAAGGTATCATCGACATCATCATCATCATTTGCAGCCCTTGGGATCTCACTGCTGTGTATAGGCCTCTCTTAGCATGTGCCGTCTGCGTCGATCTTGTGCAGACCTCATCCAGGTTGGACCCTCGACTTTGTCGATATCGTCACAACTACTAAACTCAAGGTATAATACTAACGATGAAACCCGGCTTCGCACGGTCACATACATATTCAATTAAAAAAAAATTTCGTTGCGTAATTTTAAAGATCTAAGCAAGCATTTTGTACTCGCTTCGGCTGTACATATACTAAAATTGGAACGATACAGAAAAGATTAGCATGGCCCCTGCGCAAGGATGACACGCAAAATCGTGAAGCGTTCCACATTTTTTGGGGGGTTAAGGTTAACCCCCCGGTAACTCGGTGTGCAACAGTGAAATATACTGTTTTATTGTTGCACACCGATGGCCAACGTGTCAGGAAGCCTTGAGGGAAGGAGTAAAGAGGGACGCATCTGGCTTGTACTGATCGTACTGTCAGATAGCTATGGCGTCGAACTCGGAACCCCACTTAGATGGCAGTTTGAGATGCGTGCCGCTAGTGGGACTGAGGGTCTTGGCTTAGCCGCCCGGACCGAGAGGAAGACAACCTCTATAAAATAATAACCCTGAATCTTAAGCGGCGACGCACCGCGAGGAGATGTATGGCTGACAGGTAATGGCATGTCATGGGGGACACCAGTGCTCAGCGCGCTGCTGATCGACCCCTCTTCCCATGATGTGCCAATTCAGTCGTAAGTGCGGGACTCCGCCAGGGTACCGGCCGACCCCCGTGGCGGAATATAAATTCCTATAGGCTTACTCGGGTACTGGGGCCTCTACTCGAGTCGACTGCATACTTGCCCCGCTCTCGTGGGAACAAATATGTCAAATGATTCTTTAAAAAAACAAATTGATGTTGAAGGAGAAGAAAGAAGGATAGGCTCACTGAGCCAAACGGAAGAAGTTGGATCGGGCATTGTGTCTACTCAGAAAAAATTTGATGATTTTCTACACCCCCAAAATGTGGGTGTTTCTTCTAAACTTAGTGAAGGAGAGGAATCGGATGGGTCGGTTCTATCGATGTCATCCGCTACCTCGGGAAGTACATCTGTAAGTTCTAGAAAGAGGAAAGGTAAATGCCTGGGCGAGGAAGTCCAGCAATATTCAAAAAGGGAAGTATATCTTAGGAAAAGGGCAGGTAATGAAATACTTGAAGGAGATAGTTCTAAAGCTCCAACTAAAAACAGGAAGAGCAAACTTCCAACAGTGGAAAGCTTAGAAAAGGAAATCAAAGAATGTGGAACTGAAGATCTGGCTTTGTTTTTGAAGAAACAGATCGTCGAAATAGAAAACGTTGCTGAAAACGCTGGCAATCTTAGAGGCAGCTACTATTATAATCTGCATCTAGCAGCCAGAAAGATAGAAGCGGCTTCATTGGAAATGGCACATCGTACTGAAACAAACGCTCATGTAAAGCGATTAGAATGGCAAAACGCGCAATTGCGTCAAAAAATGGCCGAATTGACGACTAAGTTCGAAGAAATAGCAAATGAGCTTCAAGAAATGCGTCGTCAAAATGGAGTCACTCAAACCATTCCAGCAGAAACCCTAGCTTCTGGTGGAAAATCGGACTGGGAAGATCAATTCATGCAGCGGATTGGTCTATTAATGGACCGCAAGTTAAAGACTTTCAAACAAGGCTTGCTCGTAAAAGACGCTGCGGTGCCAAAGCCAGTGGTCATATCGGCAGTAGAACCACCTAAAAAGAAGCAGGTTAAACCTGGAGGCCAAAACCACGTAACACCACGTGTGCCCGATATAGTGTCGGAGCAAAAGACTACAAGCACTCGTGAAATTCCGTTAGCTACGGAATCAAGAAGCGAGTGGATCAAAGTTGTTGGTAAAAAATCCAAAAAGAAGAAAAAGTCCAACACTGATAAAAGCAGAGAATTTAGCCAAGGACAGAAGGATAAGAGTACCACAGTAAAAGGAAAGGCAAAATTAGCACGAATACCTAAAACCGCTGTGGTTACTCTGACAGTCCCACCAGGATCTGATGATTCCTACGCAAAGGTGATGAAAAAGGCCAAAGATGGAATTAATATTACCGAACTTGGAATAGAAGGAGTTCGTCCAAAAATCTCCATCACGGGAGGCATGATTTTGGAGGTGTCTGGGAAGGATTGCGCCTCAAAGGCAGATGTTTTGGCAAATCAGATGCGTGAGACGCTAAAAGACTTAGATGTGCGTGTTGGGAGGCCAACTAAAACAGGAGAGCTTAAAATATTGGACCTGGATGACTCCGTGACTCCTCAAGATGTGATTGATGCGGTTGTCAAAACTGGTTCATGCTCACCTGTAGACGTTAGAGTAAGTGCCATACGACGCTTTAACAATAGACTGGGTACGGCCTGGGTAAGATGCCCTTTAACGACAGTACAAAAACTTGCATCAACCAAACAAATACTAATTGGATGGGTGTCAGCGCGAGTTGAAGTACTCGCTGCTCGACCATTACAGTGCTTCCGTTGTCTAGAAACGGGCCATGTACGAAGTATGTGTAGCAATGAGACTGACCGAAGTATGTTATGTTATACATGTGGCGAGCCTGGTCATCACGCAAATCAGTGTGATCGGCCAGCTAAGTGTCCTTTATGCAGAGATCACGGTCTACCTTCCGACCATCGTATGGGAAGTAAGAAGTGTTCTCTACCGAAAAGCAAGACCAAGGCTCAAAAAACAGTCACGGAAGTACCACCAGAAAATGTAGAGCACAGCTCATTATCTTCTGAAATGTATTTAACAGGCCAGGTACAAACTGAGTTTGCAATAGATACTTCACAACGGATCAATTAGCCAGTATCTTACAAAGCAATCTAAATCATTGTAAAGATGCTCAAGATCTGCTTCTCCAAACTGCTGCAGAAAAGCGAGTATCTGTCACAAGTATAGCTGAGCCGTATCACATCCCTGATCACCCGAGATGGTTTGGCGACCAAACTAAAACCACAGCCATTTACTGGGGAGACGATGTGCCATGCTCACTTTTAGAGTCTGGAAGTGGTTTTGTTGCAGTTGAGTGGGGACATATCGCACTTGTGAGCTGTTATATATCGCCAAACTGCGAAGTCATCGAATACGAAGTATATCTAGAGCTGCTAGGAAATTGTGTTCGTAGGTGTCAACCGCGACCCACAATTGCGCTGGGTGACTTTAATGCTCACTCTCGGGAGTGGGGCATGAGTCGCGAAAATGCAAAGGGGCGTAAGTTAGTAGAATGGGCGGCATCTATGAACCTTATTCTACTAAACCAAGGCTCTACCAGCACCTGTGTACGATGGCAGGGAGAGTCTATTGTAGATCTAACTTGGGCAAATCCATCTGCTGCACGCTTAGTGAGGAGCTGGAGAGTGGAAAAGTATATATATACTTACTCTGACCACAGGTATATATCCTTTAACTTAGCGTTCCGACGACCTAACTTAGGACATCGTAGCATTTATCGCAGATGGTCTCTTAAGAAGATGAATAAAGATCTTCTTGAAGCTGCCGCAATTGCAATGTCATGGAGTAATAACAACGAGGCAGATATGATCAACCCTGAAGTCGAAGCTGTTTGGTTTAGAGAGGCAATGATTGCGATATGCAACGTAGCGATGCCCCGAGTCAAGGCTATTCAGCGAGACGCCGTACCATGGTGGACTGATAATATTACGATGCTGCGAGAAAGATGTAGCCGTAGCAGAAGGGAATACACCAGATCCCGTAGGCGACGCCGGGCAACGGTTGAAGAAACGGAAAGATTGTATGCAGAATACCGTATATCTGTAATTACATTACATGACGCGATAAGTGAAGCGCGAACGCGCTCATGTAAAGAGCTGCTCGATAGCCTTAACAGGGACCCCTGGGGACGGCCGTATAAAACAGTGTTATGCAAGCTGCGTCCATGGGTACCCCCTCTAACCGAAACGTTAGACACAGCTTTTGTCGAAACAGTTGTAGATACGCTCTTTCCAAAAACTGGTGATAGCGTACAAACACTGCTTGAAGGTGCTGAACCTAACACAGTAGAGTGGACAAATGAATACGAAGTAGCAGAGGATGAGTTAAATAAAGCTATCCTAAAACTAAAGACAAAAAATACGGCACCCGGTCCTGATGGAATCCCAGGAAAAGTGTGGGGAATCGCTCTCCCTACTGCGCTTGGTAATAGGTTCCGGACCCTGATGACGAGCTGCTTTCGCAACGGAATTTTTCCTAAGGATTGGAAGAAAGCGAAACTAGTCCTATTAAAAAAACCTGGAAGGCCTGCTGATTCTCCAGCTGCCTACCGGCCTATTTGTCTGTTAGACGAAGCTGGAAAACTATTTGAAAGAATTATAGCCGCTCGCTTAATCAGACACCTAGAGCAGGTAGGCCCAAACCTTTCAGATCAACAATTCGGATTTAGGCGGGGACGATCAACAATAGATGCCATTTTCCGAGTACGGGAAATTGCTGATAACGCTATCAGAGAAGGCCGGAAAACAATAGCGGTAAGTTTAGACATCGTAAACGCTTTTAATTCACTTCCATGGTGTAAAATAAAAGAAGCGCTGATTTTCCACAGTGTACCTACTTACCTACACTGAATTGTAGAGGCGTACCTCACAGAGAGATCTGTAGAATATATTGGCAAGGATGGAGCGCTTCATACCAGAGAAATGTATTGCGGAGTACCACAGGGCTCTGTGCTGGGTCCTCTGCTCTGGAACCTGGCATACGACGTGGTGCTTCGAATGACTCTACCAAAAAAGATAAGCCTGGTCTGTTATGCAGACACCTTAATACTGGCAGAAGGAGTCACATTTAACGAAACAAATCAACTTGCTGAACTTGGAGTAGCGCGTGTCGTTTCTCAGATTCACAGCATGGGTCTCAAAACGGCACCACAAAAGACCGAAGCTCTGTGGTTCCACAGAAACAGACGAGGAGCGGCTCCAGACACTGCATCAATAAAAGTTGGAGACACAGATGTGGAAGTAGGTAAATTCCTAAAATACCTCGGCCTGACTCTTGATACTTACTGGCGGTTTGACGAGCACTTTACGCGTATTGTCCCCCGGATCAAAAAAGTTGCGGGTGCACTGCAAAGATTGCTTCCCAACCTAGGCGGACCAAACGAAGAAGTTCGGCTTTTATATGCAGGAGTAATACGCTCTATGGCACTCTACGGTGCCCCGGTGTGGTATCAAAGACTCACAGAGATCAAACGCAACCAAGCCAAATATAAGAGCGTCCAGAGACTAGTGGCTATTAGAATAGCGAGAGGCTATCGCACGATTTCATACGAGGCAGCTACTCTTATCGCGCGCTTTCCCCCGCTGGACATCCTTGCCGAGATGGATGCACGTGTGTACCAGCGACTTCACTGTGAGGACGGCAGCCTCGTTTCCTGGGCACAAGTGAGAAAAGACGAATATCGAAAGGCCCTGGAAAGATGGCAAAAAAGACTTAGTGAACCCCAAAATTCAAAACAACGGGCAGTGGGAGCCATTTTACCTAGCTTTCATTGTTGGCTACAGAGAAAAGAACGTGTAACATTCCGCATGACCCAAATCATCACAGGACACGGGTGCTTCAGTGCCTTCCTGCATAAAATAAAGAAGGTGACTTCAGCACAATGTTTACATTGTGGAGAGCAGACAGATTGTGCTCAGCACACTTTAGAAGTATGCCAAGCGTGGAACATGGAACGCAAAGCACTTATAGAGGTAGTCGGACAAGACCTGGCACCCAGGGCGCTTGTCTCTGCTATGTTGATAGACAACGTGGCGTGGAACGCGGCTGTAGAATTTTGTGAGAAAGTGATCTCACAAAAAGAGATAGTCGGAAGAGCAAGGGAGAGCACGGATAACGCTGAGATGCCGCAACAAGAGGGAGGCGAAGAAGTCCACCCCCCCTTTTGACCCTGGAACTGGGGTAAGTAGAATTCAGTTTCGGTAGCCCCTGCCTGTCGTAAGAGCCGACTAAAAGGGGGCCTATGAGTGTCGCTGGTGGTCAGATTTGGGGATCTGACCCACCAAAACAAGCGAACTTGGGAGAACGATAGCATCACCGTCAAACGCTGTCACCATGTGGAAGAGACAAATGAGATGCAACAAGCGGTGCTGGTTATTGTGGTGAATTCACATGACATCCCACAACATCCATCAAGGCACCGAGGGATGGCGAGGGGGTTTTAGTGAGTAGAAATCTCACATACCCCAGCTGGACCCCCCTGTACAGACGGGGATCTATGAAGATTTCCCCCTAAAAAAAAAAAAAAAAATAGCTTATTTATGGTAATATTAGCACTTGGAATTTTGATAACTATATGTCGTACCTACATATCTGTCAAAAATATTTGATGCAAACTGAAACTTCACTTATGCAGATTCTTACAGCAAAAATCTTTGCCCTGTAGTAATAGCTGATAAACCCGACCCAGGAACAAACCGTTAATTGTACGCACATAGATTTTTGGTAAGATATAACTTTACTTCCAAATGCTGAACTCATACTATGATTTTTATGTTGTTAGAGTTTTCTATTACTTCCAACTTTGTTATTTTTACATTGGTTGGCATTGCAACTCGACGACTGCTAAATGAAGCCCTTAATTAGTCTTATATCTGATTTTAATTGTAACACGTTCGTGGTTCCAGATCGACGTGTGGGCGGCGGGCGTGATCCTGTACATCCTGCTGTGCGGGTTCCCCCCCTTCTCGTCCCCGGACGGCGACCAGGAGAAGCTGTTCGACGCCATCCTGTCGGCGCACCTGGAGTTCCCCGCGCCGCACTGGGAGCGCGCCTCCGCCGGCGCCATCGACCTCGTGTCCAACATGCTGCGCCTGCAGCCCGAGCTGCGCTTCGCGGCGGAGGACGTGCTCGACCATGCGTGGATGGCGGTGAGACACATACTACTACCAATAAACTAGAACATCTTTGTTTTTATTAATCCCAATACTGTTCCACTTCTGTGCAAAGGTCTCTTCCATCCAAAAACAGAGGAGAAATACCAAAGAAACATAATTAAGCTAAAAAGATGCTTCCAGACCTTCGTAAAATTTGAGGTTGGATAGTAGCATAGCCGGCAGCAATCATCTGTTACATTCGGAATTTTCCGTAATAGGCCAATCATGAACAAGAAAAAAAAGAAGAATACCCTGAAATATCTAAAAAAAAATATGTTTGTCTATTGCAGGATGACTACGAAGAGACCTGCGACTTCCGCACGTGGTACGACGACGACTCGTCATAGCTGCCGGCGACATGCGACGACGCGCGCGCACACTGACGCGCCGCACACACACCACACGCGTGATACGCTTCAAGTGTTACGACGCGCCAAGCTACGCGTTTCGCCTCACGTGTTAGCGTGTTATGCTCCGCTACTACGCTACGTGTGATCGCGCGTCGAGTGCAACGCGTGCTACTTCGCGCAAGCTACGCGTGCTACTCCAAGCAAGCTACGCGTTTCCTCGCATGTGAGGGCGTGATGGCACGCCAATTGCTACTGCTCGCGCCCAGCTGTGCATCTTGCTACGTGTCTACTAGACTAGCTGCGTGTGTGAGTGCGCGTGTCGCGTGCTGTGAGTGCGCGTGTCGCGTGCTGAGAGTGCGCGCTGCAGCCGCTACCATACGCGACGCGTCTCGCTGCTTGTTACTATCAGGCTGATCATTAAATCCCTGCACCAATTTGCTACTTTATTTTGGATGACTTGTGTTTGATTGTGTAAAGATTCAAGGGGATGATGACATGGGACATCTAACAATGTGATGCTTCCCTAGAAATATTAAAAGTATAATTTGTGTTAATAGAGAAAGTATTGATATTTCGTTTCCTCTATTTGAAACGACGGTATTATTCATACCTTTTGGTTAGTGAATCGAGTAGTGTTTACCTGTACAATTTTAAAGACAGAGAAATAACTGAGATATTAACTACTTACTCCCATTCTCTGATAGTATGTCAAGCAGTGAGATGTATCGTGTACTCCAATACCAAAGTTATATATACTTACCTATGCTGCGTCATCATATGTGTATGGTGCGAACTAGAACTCCGGTGCAGTATTATGTTCGGGTCTATAATAATGAACTCATCGTCTGACGAACTCGAAATTATTATTTCTGAATGTGCAATTATTTTGGAAACGAGAGCTGATGTCTGCTCTTTACTTCTTTCAAATTCGAAGGACACTTTCTATGTGAAATGTAATGAAGTCTATTGATTGTGAACGCGGACCGAGTTGTTCGAAAATCTCTCGGTTTGATTCATTTTGTTGGCCTCGTGTTTAGCGTAAAATGTTTAGGTTTAATGAATTCTGAATATTTATAACGTTTTTTTACGATAGCTATGTAATGTAATATGAGTAATATATTATTTAATTATTTGAATCCACATATTATTTACAAAGTATGGAGCGCAGGTTTATTGCTAGTTTAGTATAATATAGATTGCTTGTAGGCGTGTTTGTTCGCTAACGCTTCCACACATGTAACTCATACCACACAGACCATACATTCGCGACAGAACAAATATCTAATTACTTGTAATCTTTATACGTTTACATTTCAAGACCCATCATTTCATTGAACAGTTGCTTCAGTTACCTTTAAATCAAATAATGTTTAATAGTTCAAGTTCTGTTCTACTTGAAAGATAATAGACAGAGATTCTAATCAACTGATATATTCCAAGTTATCACTTCTCTTTTTGTTCTTTTTTAAAAGGACAATGCTGTTCTTACAATGTTCAATCCACATGGGTGCTCCGACGGCAATAAATGTTCGATATAAATGTGTAGAATAATTGATGCTTGACTTGAAAGTTTATTGAATGTTCAAAACACAAGAAAGTGTAACGGAAGTGTTCTAATTGTGCCCAACACAACATTACAGATCAATTTGTAGGGCTTTTTACATTGAAATGTGTTGAATTGAATCTAACAATGTGAATCCTGTAAAAAGTGTTGTATGTGTTTTGTGAATTTTGAAATTAACAATTTAGTTTATTTCACTGAGAATCAATTTTAATTTTTGATCAAATTTTGATTGGAATGCACTATATAGGCATTCAATATAGATTTTAACATTGACTTGACAATGTCTAATTGAATTAATTAGTTACATGAATACCAGTGATAGATCATAATATCATTAGATTCACGCGAAGCTTCTAGGCACGTTGTAAACGTTAAATTGAATTTATTATTATAGATAAGTGCCAAATTCATTTCATGTTCATGCTACGACCGCCACAAATGTTCCTCGAATAACATTAAATGTAAGCTATTATTGTATTGTAGGGTATGTTAGGGATGTTCATGACATTCAGTGAAACACCAAATGCAACTACTCATTAGACTGATCTACATTCCTTTCTCAGAGTCACAGTGAAATCATTCCTAGGGGGTTACTGCTGCCACCTCGTGTGAATATGTGGAGCTGACTGTATGAAGATTGTGCTAAAGGAAGGCAACAAGGCTCCCTTGAAAAGCAGTCTGTAATGAACTTAAAACTGTACCGAGAATTGAATTCTTTAGTACTTATAGCGCTTGTTTGTGTATTCGTGCATTTTAACTCACCAACCACTTGAAGTGTTTACAAATTGTACTTTTTGAGAAATTGGGAGATTTTTAAAGTTTTATAGAAGTACCAAAAGAAGGAATTTATATAATCAGTTTTTGACAAATTTGTGAGCAATTCAGCATTGATATAGAGTTACGAGTGTGATGCAAGTGTGTGTGATATAGCCGGGCATATATTACAAACGCTGTTTATTGCATCACAACACTTCATATTAAAATTTATAATGCATTTAGATTGAAATGGTATGTTCATTTGAGTAAAAGAGATGAATAAATAAATTTATAAAAAATCAGTTTCTGTTTTTTATTTGTAAAAATAATACTTAATTTCCTAATTATTATTATTGGCTAGATATTGTCATTTGAGTATGTATCCTGTTAGCAGGTATCCACTGGAACCATTCATCATTACTTCGGGATGTGTCCTCTCTGGTAGCACCTGCAATATACAATTTTAATTAATTATCAAGCATAGGAATTATGATTTAAAAAAAAGGTAGGAGATTGCTGCAGCTTTAAATGGTCAAACAAAAGCCTATATGCATGTAAAATCACAATTATCTGTCGTCACTTTGTCACAAAGGAGGGACAAGTATCAACTTTCTTTTTCTTTTAGATACATTATATTAAATCATACAAATGTAACAAACCTGATAGTTCCTCATCCAGTTACAAGTGAGTTTGAGAGCGGACACTGTACTCTGTGGCTTCAGAGCCAGGAACAAGCTCTGCAGTGGTTCTACCACAGGGTAGTACACTACAAAAGGGCGGCCAGGCTTTACAAAGTTGACAAGCTCATTAAATATATTCTGAGGATCTTCTTTGCCAGCAATGATTAGTGAATCCACTTTATTTTTAAGTAAATCTGCTGCTGCTAAATTATCAAAGTGCCATTTGGGTTTTTTAGGTTCAGGTAAAATGGGGCCATCTATCTCTTGAGCATTTTGTGTGCTATCTGAACTCTCTTTGGTTGGTACTTGTTCTGTATCTTCAACCATTTCTTCTTTTTCTTTACAATCTTCAATTTTAGCTACTTTACTTTGCTGCTCAGTATCATCAACATTTTTCCTCTTAAGAGGGTTTGAGTGATTTTTACCTGAATTGGTATCATTGCCTTGATACAACTGCCGGAGAGCAGAATATACATTGACAGAGATACATCTCTTCATTTGTTCTTCCTCAAAGTTCAGAGCAAGCAGAGCTTGTTTCTGTGACATGTTCCCAGGATGCATGTGCAGGAGTTTCCCTTCTGTATTGCTGCCTATTGTGCCGAGTAGTGCAGCTGCTAATAATCCATTAGAACCAGAGTCATATAACAAATGAACTCCTTCGCTCTGAATATTAGACATAGTAACAATCTGTGAAAGTGTATCCAACCTCAAATGCTGTATTTTGATAGGTTCTAATCTATACATAATTTCAGCGACCATCCTGAGAGTAGGTTTCAAAATCTGTATGTACTCAAAATACTTCTTTTCTTTTTTCTTTAAATATTTCTCCTGGGAGAACTCTGTTTTGTTGTGAAAAGTGTTGGAGTTTGTGATCAAAGTCCCGACAATGTCAGAAGCTTTGTTGGCATCACTTTTTAACACTTCTATATCTGCAGCTGATAGTTTCTGTGAGCGACCATCATCAAGGATGTTTCTGTTGTCATTTCCAGACGTTTTAATATCTATTTCGTCAGTTAAAGTTATCGTTTCTTCCGTGTACTCGACGCTGTGTTCTCTATTTCTTTTAATAGCAGTAGAATTCAGTTTGAAGTAAGAGAAGTATGGCTTGCCTTCAATACCGTTCAGGTTAACACTGTCCCTACCGAGGGTAATAGACGAGTTTGGTTTATTAAACTTGTGCAGTTTCTTATAATTCTGTTTCTGAATTATAATGTAATCTCCCACTTTTATAGAATTTCTTGTAGGGTCCATCTTAGAGGTTGATGTGAAAATATAGATTACGTGCTAGTACAGTTTTACTTCTTGAAAATTCGTATTTATTCTAGTTTTCTCAGTTTCGTTTGTAAGTTTAAGGAACAGCGTTCTTTTAAAAAAATGAATTAGTTAACCTTTCATATAAATTTATTTACTTGGTGGATTACAAAACATAACCTTACTTTTTCTTTACACACCGATACCGATAGCACCGATAAAAGATTTTATTTCGATGTCATTGTCAACGTCAAGAAAACATTAAATTGGCGGAAGTCTGAAGCAAGCACTAGAGCTGACCAATTTGCTGTAAAATTAATCGCGATACAAATATGATCGATACCTACTTTTGATCCTAATCTTATAGTGGTACTTCTGAATCTGCGGGAACCATTAAAAACTGTTAGGTCATCTTTCTTACAATGTTTTAAATTTAATATATATTTGTATTGGTGTAAGCATCACAAATATTATTATACAGACACTATTAAATAAGCAATGCTTATGGATATCTTATGATATGAGGATAACTATCCTTCAACCTAACATCATTATAATATGTTTTGATAAGAAATGAAAAGTAAAGCTGTGATGTATAAAAAAAAAATAATAAAAAAATATCAAACAATTTAAAATATACAACTTTATTCTTACCTACCTATACCAGACGTATATTATATTGACATATTTACCCATAGTTATTATTAGTATAACCAAGTTCTTTAGCTTTTGCTTAGTTCTACCATTTTTTCCACATCACAAACCTTTTCCCTGGGCTTTCCCAGTTTCTGTCCCTGCTCTACTTCATATCTATCTATCTTCTCCCAACCTTCCCAGTCAATGATATTATCATTGTTCTTCACAATGATATCTTTCACTTCTTGAAAACCATCCTTGTTGATTGATAAGTCTATTTTTTGTAGGTCTTCACACATGTTCTTGGCTACTTGGAAGGCATTCCCCATTGTATGCAATATGACTCCAACAGGGCCCGTCCCGAGCCAACCAGCCACATACAATTTTCCAAAGTCTTTAGGTCTGGCATCCATTACACAACCTTTATCATTTGCTACAAGACCGTTAGCAAAGACAAGATCCTTATCTGCCTGAACACTCTTATACCCTATACTTCTAAATGCGAGACCACAGTTTAAAATCTCTTTTTCATTTGTAGCAACACATTTTTGTGTCTCCATATTGTCACCTACAAGTTGATTGCAAACTAACTCCACTCCTGTTAGCTTCTTATCATCATTTACTAGGAATTTGGTTGGACTTCTAAAGAATATTGGTTTGAATAGTTTGTCATTAGCAGAAATGTTTGTATCATTGCTTTCATTTACAGATTTGAGCATGAGTTCAGTCAGTCTTTTCCTGGGTCGTGCCAGGTTGGCAGCAACATCGCTGACACCTTTAAAATCTGGTTGTCTCCAAACTGTGTGACAGTTTTTCAGTTTTAGTTGTTCTCTTAGCTCTTTTATAGTGAATGCAACCTGTAGAGGTCCTCTCCTACCGACTAAGTATAGTTCTTTGACTTTTGATTCTGAGAGAGTATCGAGGGCATGCTGGGTGATGTCAGTTTTCCTCAGTTCATCTATAGGTGACAGCAAGATCCTTGCAACATCCAAAGCTACATTGCCTTGACCGAGAATCACTGCTGTTTCACTTGATAAATCAACCTGAAATTACAAACACATGAGTATGAGTTCAGTTATATTATTACATTATATTATATTTCAGCTGCAGTGGCAACTCCAACTTGCAATCAAAAATCCAATATATCACTGAACTAAAAGAACAAGTGAATTATTAAAAATTAAATTAGTGTAGTTACTTACATTCTTATACTATGTATGAAGTTAATAAATGTAGTGTGATTACATATCACATTATATTATGAAATTTTGTATTAATAAATGACTGTGATGAGCACATTTTATAGTCATTTATTCACAAACATGGTCTCAGTCACTGTGAAATGAAATAAACTGTACCATCATAGTATGAGGTAGATGCTAAGTATAAGTAACACTTACTTTCAAGTTGGCATCACTAGGCAGTCCATTGTACCAGCCCACAAAGTTCCTAGCTGCAACCACATTATCTGCATCTTCATTCTCAATGCCCAGGATCTTGTCTTCTTCAGCACCATATGTCTGAAATAGATAATACATACTTCTTGAATAACTATAAACTGAAGCTTTTATTTGATGATTTAATTGTTATACAAAACAGATAAGATTTCTTTAGTGAAATCAGAATAACATGACATTCATATTTTCTTCATTCCTATATGTTTTATGTGCTGGTTAATCCTTTACATTATGCTGGCAAGGTAATTGCAATGGCACAGGTGTGTTATCAAATTAATTATATCAAAAATACTAATAGTAAACTGGAAAAAATAACAACTACTTACTAAAAAAACATTTCTTAATAAGATCATTGTTTGCTAGAAAAGTTCAATGTTGAGACAGAAAAAGGCCAGCATTTTGGTCAAGGATAACATCAAATGGTTTTCATCCATAAAATCTGCTCACCAAAAGCACAGCATCATAATTTTGTCTCAGCTGGTTCACACTGACATCTCTCCCCAGAGTAATATTGCCATAGAAGTTCACATTTGGCTTCTGAGCCACTTTAGTAAACTGGTTGATTACATTCTTAACCTCGGGGTGATCTGGGGCTACTCCATATCTGAAATATATCAAATAAAAGGTGTTTATCATTTATGTTTGTACTATTTTACGGCCCACTTGATCAACAATTCCTTAATCAGAAAGTTAGTTTCTAGATAACAAAATTTTCTGATAATTTTGTTGCTAAATCTATTTGAGAATGAATGTGGGAAACCCAAGTATTATATCTTGTCTTGATATCAAAGTGATTTATTTATCAAGTATCTATGATAATTCAATAAAACAGATCAAATGAGTCATTTCATAATGTAGAGATGTATTTCATCAGCATAGTGTTCATATTGATTGCACTAGAAGGGTATGAATACAATTTCTCTTTTATAAGCCAGAGAAAAGTATGTCATACATGTCACCAAATACATTCTCAGATGTACAGTTATAAAGAGGTTTATACTTACACACCTGATAAGACCAAATGGCACTGGTAGTTTCTCGAATATGTCTATGTTCACTGCTGTTAGGTTTTTAGTGATGTGCATAGCAGCGTAGAAGCCCGCCGGACCAGCACCCACTATGCAAACCTGTGGTACTCTTCTGGATGTTGAAAGTGATCTCCAAATTATACTAGATAGTTTTAACACCATTATATTGCCTTTCTGTGTACTAAAGCTGCGTGCTCGACTTCGGTCTGACTATCAATGAGAAGAAGTTTGAAAGTAAAATGATATCAGATAATATAAATTGTAGATTTGAATGAATATTGTGATAACTTTTTGAAATGATTTCATCAAACTTTTGTTTATTAATTAGATAGTAATTTAATAAACAATATCACTGAATTCTGGAAGTTAGCATTTTACTGAATTGTTTTATTTATATTTTTCGAGTTAGAAAGTCCAAAATTATCTAAACTTTGTTTTGATTTTGAAAAAAAAAGAAAGTTTATAGAATTGCTGCCAGTAAGAAAATAAAATTATCTTGGGCATTCATTCATGTTTTTTGGTCGCGGGATTAGTTATAATTTAGTGAGCTTTCATCTTTATTTGATTTGGTGGTGAAACCTCGGAGGAAATCGAGGGTGAAATAAACGATAATGTACATATCTGTGGCAGAAGCGCAGTTCGTCTATTTCATTCATTCAGTTAATAATTGTCAATGTCACTAATGTCAGTCAAGTTGAGCGAGTTGTTTGATAGAGAATTGAAAAAATCTTTTTTTGTGTTAAATTACAGAAAATGAAGTTAAATTAAGTTTGTTTTTGCATATTACGACAAAATTTCATCGCTTTAAGACTTTTATGAAAGCTTGACCACAAGAAAATGGCTCACGTACCAGAAATGAAGTCTCTTCTCTCTAGGTTATTTTCTATGAAAAGTGGGTAAGTAGACTCTATTTCACCTTAAAACCTTGTTATTTCTCTAATTTGAGACGAGTGAGTTCATTTTTTTATGATAAATTGCACAGAAGAGTGTTCCGAAGTTTGCTTATAATATCATCATGCTCCCTCTGAATGGATCTGTTTGGAGTACTAATTACGTGTTCTTTATGTTATTCTGCAGACTTACTCCGCGATATGGAGTTAGACAGCTCAGCAAAGACGTGGAGCGACCTTTACCGAAGGGAAGTGTGTCTCCTCTTCCACCACTGTCAGAGCCCATGCCAGACCTCCCTCCTGTGGTATTCTCTTCAGCTAAAGCAGAAGACACAGTGACAGAAGTCACTGTCCTCAGTAACGGCCTCAGAGTAGCTTCAGAGAAGAAGTTTGGCCAGTTCTGTACTGCTGGTGGTAAGTTCTTTGAGTTTTACTGCTTTAATTGGCTTGTGATAAGTAATTGTGTAAATGCTAAATATGTTTGTCTTTTTAGTTTCCTTAATATGTTAACCAGGTTTGTTCGTAATTTCTTGTTTCAAAATAAATATTTTTTCAATTTCATAATCAAGTGAAAAACCTATAAAATTTTGGTTCATTTATCTGTTACCAAAAATCTTTATTTCAGAACATGTACCCAAACTAAGATACTTCTAATACATGAGATACAATGTTTATTTGTGTAGCAAAATTTATATTTATTGTAGTATTGTTCAATTAATAATATGGCTGTTTTCAGTGGTGATTGACTCTGGCCCAAGATATGAAGTGGCATATCCAAATGGCATTTGTCATTTCTTAGAAAAACTCAGCTTTGGTGTAAGTATTGTTCTATTGTACATTTCATCAAATTCACCTATTAGCTATATTTTTATTATGTACTGATAATTGATATTCAAATTAAATAAGTACTAGCTTACATGTATTGTCCTGGAATATTTATTTATTTCTTTACTATAAGTATGTCTATGGCATATTAAATCAACATTAAATACATAATATAAGTATTTATGTATGCTAGTCTATTGAACATGAAATAGTAAAGTGATGAATAAGTTAGTGCAGTCCAGCCATTCATCATGCAATTAAACAGCTTTTATTATACCTTATTGTAGCTTTCTTGATTGACTGATGTAAATAACTATAACTTGTGTGATATATGATCATTAATTTATCATTGATTATAGGTATGCAGAAACTATAACCATATTTATATCTTTCCTTCTTTGTCAGGTTGAATAACTTACTATATCTAGTTTTGTGCAGCTTCATAATGAGCTAATAATAGAAATAGGTGAGTCTCAACTTACATAGGTATACATACCTACTAAGTAATACCTATGTAAGTTGAGACTCAGCCTATACACAAAACTAGATATAATAAGTTATTCAACCTGACAAAGACTAGGTACACCACCAGGCAACATAATAAATACCAAAAATAATGTTATAAAGTAAATGTATGTGTTTATGTAGCCATACTAAACAAATAACTACTGCATTGCAGGCCACACACAAGTACGCGACGCGCGACGTGATGCTGCGCGAGCTGGAGCGGCACGGCGGCATCTGCGACTGCCAGGGCTCCCGCGACACCACCGTGTACGCCACCAGTGCGGACTCTAGGGGGCTCGAGGCTGTCACACAGGTATACATCACATACTTTGTTTATTGATGGGAAACTATATTAGTCTTTTTTTCGTAAGATTGCTTTCTGTTTCACTTCAGCCCTGATGGTAACACCTAGAGCTGCTGATTATCTAAATAAATATAGTAATTTTTAGTTTGCCTCTGGCAACACCTTTTTAGATTTTGTTTGATGTTCATAAATGGAAGTATAAAACAGTATATGTCCCTGTTTTTACCGGAACAAATAAATGGATTGAATTCAAAGATGAACTTCAAACCATGATTGTTTGATGATGTGTTATTATTGTGACGTACATATTTATGATTAAATGAACATTATTAATACTATTGACTACTTGTCATGTGCAGGTGCTAGCGGAGGTGACCCTCCGGCCACAGCTGTCCACTGAGGAGATAGAGTCAGCTCGGCAAGCCGTGGCCTTCGAGCTTGAGACACTCGCCATGAGGCCCGAGCAGGAGACCATACTCATGGATATGATACACTCCGTCAGTATTACATTTACCTTAAACATTGTACATGTAACACATTTCCAGCCTTGTTGACAAAATACTAGTGAATGAATGAATGAAACTTTATTGTGTTGCTTTGGGATCAAATGTATGCCTGTGTCACTCAGGATAATCACTACTTACCAAACCAAAAATTATGATGATCTGTACTTTGAGCAGAAAGCAAGTGAAAGCAGAACAAACAAAAGTAAGGCGATTAAGCGATTATTACTTTAGGACTTATACAACAGTCAAGGAGAACTTTTTTTTCTCGTATTTTAATAGCCAACAGAAACTTTGATCTTATAAATATATTTTCTCTATGTGTTCCAGGCAGCATACCGCGGCAACACCCTGGGGCTGCCAAAGATATGTCCGCGCGAGCATGTCAACAGCATGGAGCGCACCACCATACTCAACTACCTGCGCCACCACTACACGCCCGACAGGATGGTGGTCGCTGCAGTGGGGGTATGTGTTATATAGTAGAGCATGTCAACAGCATGGAGCGCACCACCATACTCAACTACCTGCGCCACCACTACACGCCCGACAGGATGGTGGTCGCTGCAGTGGGGGTACGTGTTATATAGTAGAGCATGTCAACAGCATGGAGCGCACCACCATACTCAACTACCTGCGCCACCACTACACGCCCGACAGGATGGTGGTCGCTACAGTGGGGGTACGTGTTATATAGTAGAGCATGTCAACAGCATGGAGCGCACCACCATACTCAACTACCTGCGCCACCACTACACGCCCGACAGGATGGTGGTCGCTGCAGTGGGGGTACGTGTTATATAGTAGAGCATGTCAACAGCATGGA
Organism: Macaria notata; assembly: GCA_927399415.1. Taxonomy (NCBI): domain Eukaryota; kingdom Metazoa; phylum Arthropoda; class Insecta; order Lepidoptera; family Geometridae; genus Macaria; species Macaria notata. The sequence continues at coordinate 11,295,808 of OV656746.1, forward strand.
GTGCACCACCATACTCAACTACCTGCGCCACCACTACACGCCCGACAGGATGGTGGTCGCTGCAGTGGGGGTACGTGTTATATTGTAGAGCATGTCAACAGCATGGAGCGCACCACCATACTCAACTACCTGCGCCACCACTACACGCCCGACAGGATGGTGGTCGCTGCAGTGGGGGTACGTGTTATATAGTAGAGCATGTCAACAGCATGGAGCGCACCACCATACTCAACTACCTGCGCCACCACTACACGCTTGACAGGGTGGTGGTCGCTGCAGTGGGGGTACGTGCCTTGCCTGCTGTAGCCAGGAGGTAGTATAGGCCGAGTAGCAACTCAATAGCGACTTCATGACAAACGCCGAGAAGTCCTAGCAAAAAATATAAAGGAAACATATCAGAAAAGTGCTAACTCTTGGGATATGGATGTTTTTACCTACTCTGGAGACATAAAGATTATTATGATAGTGAGTCTACAAACAATAGCACTAAACGGTTTTCACTCACGTGTAATTCGCGTATTTTGTTTACTTGTTGTTCGCGTATGTTATCTTCAGAACATATGTTTTGGGACATAAAGTTTTAATATTAAATTTATGGAATTAAATAATTACTGACATATTGTTTTGTTGTATGTTTGACAGGTGGAGCACGGTCCGTTCGTAGAGTTCGTGCAGAAGTACTTTGTGGACATGAAGCCCACATGGCACTCGGATGAGCTGGATGTCTCCACCTCCCAGCCCGCCGTGGACAGGTCCATCGCGCAGTACGTCGGGAGCATGGAACTGGTAATATGATTATTATTTATATAAAATCTATATTATATCCAATGTAATGGTGGAAATGTAGGGATGTCTCTAGATAGACCTGAGCAATCACTGAGTGGTATCCAAGAAGCAGTATCTTACCCAGAGGCAGACCACCAGCCTTCTGGTCGGATGAAATTTCTAAGCAAGTAGGTAGGAGATGAATCGGACAGGCTGGAAACCGTACAATGTGGCATGTTGGAGAGGAGGCCTAAAAGATAAAGATAAAGAATCTTTATTGATAATGTAAAATTGTAACATACATAGGTATAAGTACTAATATCACAGAATATGCTACACAAATTACAATATCTCGTCAAATTGAATTTATAACATTTAGCTTTTATAAAGTTTTAGAAGTTACATAGGTATGTCTAGTTTTATTTTTATACTCAGCAGTGTGTGAACACGGGCTGACATGATGATGATGACGATGATGGTGTGAGGAAATTTCAAATCAAATTAAAATATACATAAAAATAATGCATATATAATCACACACAGTTTGCCATACATGGGTGTTATTGACATAACATTTAAGAGCTCAATATGTTTAGGTATTCTCCAAAATACGAGTATATTGCCCATATTAATGTTATCCCGACATTTGTCACAATAAACCAAAAGCAGACATCTGTTATTTCACTTGATCTTATTGTGGAATTGTCTAAAAAATAAAAGTAGGTACATAGTTTGTTTGGGTTGAACCTGAAAATTGATTAGATAATATAATTTAGCAAATTTTTAAATTGAATTTAATAAGGAACCGGTTTACTATTTGCAGGACGAGTGTGAGATCCCCCTGTACCCCGGCTCAGACCTGCCCGAGCTGTCACACATTGTCATTGCACTGGAGAGTAAGTTCAACAAACTCATTTCAACATTAATTTCTATTCATACTGAACAATGTATCAACGGAAAATAATCCGATGATCAACATTTATTAAGGACATTTTTTTTTGTCGATGGTTTTATTTTCTTTGACCAAATGAGAATAACTGTTATAATTTATTCGTAATTTCCGCACGCCCCTTTCAAGGCGTATTTGATAGTACATGGATACCAACAACACTACTACTAGACCTCATTCACTCGACTAAAGCATTAGAAGCTTCAGAAACGGACGACCAATCACTTATAATACTTCCATGTGTATGTGTGTGTGTATGTGACGTAAAGTGATAGTGTGATATAATATCTGACATGTATCGGCTTCTTTAGTTCAGCCAAGACCGCAGTGCAATGAAACAAATTTAATTTTAATAAATTGTGTGTGTGTTGCAGGCTGTTCCCACAGCGACCCTGACTTCGTGGCGACGTGTGTGCTCAACATGATGATGGGCGGCGGCGGCTCCTTCTCGGCGGGCGGGCCCGGCAAGGGCATGTACACCCGCCTCTACACTAATGTGCTCAACAGGTACATGCTATGTCAAGTTGATAGAAAAAAAAATTATATTTCAAGGTCGAATAATAACTAATTATATATTATTCGACCTTGAGGTATAAAATTAAATCGTTATGGTCAAACATAAAAAAAAATTATTATGTTGATATATTTTTCTTGACCTGAAACACATTTTATTACAAAATTGTTGCATCTATTTGTCGTGAAATCCATCTTTTTCATCCTTCATTTCTTAATTGTTTATATTACTTATGTGTATGAGAAATAACTTGGGGCCGAGGAGACACCCTTGCAGAGTTTCGTACATATTTGGCACTAATGTATCGTTCACACATTGTATTCAATACGTAGTTTTTGTTTATCTTCTTCAGAAACGCGCGAACATATACCTAAATCTAAAATATAATTCTGTATTGGGCCACCGAGATACAGGCCTGGCCTAGTTCGGGGCCCGTTGGAAGCGCACATAATCTAGTTCTGTTTTTATAATACTGTATTGATCTAATTATATAAATGTGCTACTATGTATAACTGTACTGTAAATAAATTTATATTTGATTTGATTTAAACATAATCATGTGCGCAAACTCTGTAATATTTCCTAAAAAATGTATTGAACGATAGTCGAAAGACTTGGCTAAATCTAAAAAGTTCCCAACATCAGATAGTTATCTATCAAATCTTTATTTGCTTTTGACTTGACTCCACTCTTTTTAGACCTTCGCTTCAATAATATTAATCATCATCATAAGTCTTGTTCTTGTTCACCGCCTATTTATAATTCTAAATCCTGTTCATCCAAAGGTTACCTAGAAAAATCACCTTTGAAAATTGTTTTAAGTGGCTATCCTTAAGTCTTTATTTTGGTGTACATTGAAGACATAACTATCTACATATATGTGTGCAGATACCACTGGATGTTCAACGCGACGGCGTACAACCACGCGTACGGGGACACGGGGCTGTTCTGCGTGCACAGCGCCTCGCCGCCCGCCCGCCTGCACGACACCACGCTGTGCATCGCGCGCGAGCTCGCCAACATGGCCGGCAAGGTGGGCGACATGGAGCTCAGGGTACGTGCCATCTACTACTACTGTACTACTGTCTAGATCGCGCCTTCGTTTCTTTTCAAACGTATACACATTATCGTGTATCGTTCTCCTCCATCCAGGGCGACTGGCAGCTTGCGACTCCCGCGTAGAGGGCTCAATTGCACACGTCTTCAAATGCCTCTTAAGCACATCTTTATATCTCAAAAACTACCCTCCTATTTGACGTTTATGGTCCTGTAGTTACGAGAAAAAGATTTGCTTCGCTAATCTTGTCTCTGGTATAAAGAAAAAAGAAAAAAAGGTGATCTCTTTTCCGAGAAAAGGAATCATCTCAAAAGTAAACCACCTTTGAACATTACCTATAACTATGTAAATGGCATCCTCACATGTAGCAACTGTTCTAGAACATTCACCGCTAAAATAGGGTATATTAGTCATGTGAGGACGTAAACATATTTCCTACGGGTGAGTTACTACCCCTAGGAAATATGTTTGCCGTAGCCGAAATCGGTTTGGAATGCATCATCAGCATTATCACTACTGTCTGCTGTCTTTAGACTATAGTGATCACTGTATTATAGTTCCCGTAAGGCATGATTAATTTTTGATTGTAATAACCGGCTAGCACTTACGTCAATAATTATGTCGAAAATTAGCACAACAAGTTTCGGAAAACTGAGGTTTCCATCACCAGGAGGTCACAGTGATGCTTGCAATCAGGCGGGCTGGAATAAAATGTCATAGTAGACATGTTACTAGTGATATTATTAAAATTATGTATTGATATTTTAAACCCTTGATTCGATAAAAAGCGATTTTGCCCGAGTCGCGTCCCCTAGTTATAATGAATATTACTAAAGAGGAGTAGCATTCTAATATTGTTTGAGAAGTTACTAACTGCCGCACTCAGAGAGCGTCATTTTTAGCGCGAATGAATACTTAACAAATTATCATTAACTCCACTTATTATTGGTTTGTCCCAGAGACAAAACTTAAGGATTCATTAACTAAATCAACGATTTAAGGAAGTCTCGCTGTGTATGGTAGGTACTATCGATAACTTTATGTTGTCATATTATGCATAAATATTTTTTTCTAAATAATCGTTTTTTAGGTTTAATATTTTTAATTTAAAAATGTATAAGTATTTGAAGTACTTTTGATCATATCAAATATTTAACATACGGTGTGTGTCTAAGTATAACGGCCACATAACCAAATAAATACCAGATAGCAACTCTAATTTTAACATTGGCAATCAAAGCTACATACCTAGATGCGTCTGAGTGAATGTCATTGTCAAGTGTCAAATAACGCCTATCAACAATCAAGACAAGATCACAAACAATAATATCGGGCTGTCACACGAGAATCGCGATCGCGAGTTTTGTGGGGAAAAAAAATCCAAAATATAGTTTTTTCGAGGCCCAAGCCCCGGGATATTGCACAGAAGTGTTTTTTTCGTGGTGGTGGGTTTAAATAATCTGGTGAGCGGATAGTAGTTTTCATATAAGTAGTTTATGTTCTAACCTAGGACATCCATCATGGATGTTCTAGAACCCGAGCCGCCGGATCCCAATAAAGATTTGACAAATCCTTCCATCAATTCCAAACGTCACGCGGATAACAACGAAAACGCTGTGAATAATGTAAAAAAAATGGCTACTAGTCTTGAGATGGCTTCAGCGTCTGTACAAAATGTGTACATGCATCCAACCCTAGTAGTAGGCGTGAAACAATACACGCGCAATGATAAGGGCCCCTTCATAGTCCACGTTTCCCGCACTGAGCCAGACCCTACAGCTGGGTCTACTATAAGACCAATAAAGTTTGGCCAATTCTTGGTCAAAAATAAAATTGCAAATATTTGCCCTGATGGCGTAAAAAAAGTTGGAAGAAACAAAATTTCCGTCCAATTTTTGTCGAGTGAGGATGCAAATCATTTTCTGGACAACCCTATTTTGCATATGTGCAAATATCAGGCCGTAATCCCCAGCTACAATATATCTAAAATGGGAATTGTGAGGCAAGTCCCAGTGGATTTGTCTATGGATGAATTTGCGGAATCTTTAATCATCCCCAATGAATTTGGTAAATTGCTAAAAGCGAGACGCCTAAATAGGAAGGTGCTAGTGGAGGGTAAACCCTCCTGGCTCCCGACCCAAACAATAGTGATCACTATTCAAGGCCAAGCCCTTCCCCGACATGTCCACCTTTTCCATACATCCCTCCCCGTTGAAATCTATCAATTCCCCACCATCCAGTGTCTAAATTGTTGTAGATTTGGACATGTTAAAGCTTTATGCCGATCACAACCAAGATGTTTCCGTTGTGCACAACCTCATGCTGGTGAATCATGTAACATTGAGGAAAGTAGGGCTGAATGCCTGCACTGCTCCGGCCAGCACTTTTCAAACAACAAAAATTGCCCTGAGCAGGGCAGACAAAAGTCCATTGAGTTCCTTATGTCTCAGGATAATCTATCATATGAAGAGGCCTCGCGACAATATCCTAAATCTGTTCGCTCATATGCAGAGACTGTCCGGTCCCCCAATGTTTCTCAGCCATCAACCCTCCCACAAGGTCCCTCCTCCTCCCAATCCTCTAATAGCTCATACAGGAAGTATGTAACTGCCTCCCCCAAGTTTAGAGCCCCACTATCGAAATCGTTTGATAGAGTGGCTCATCAGTCCATTGTGGCACAAGAACCATCAAACCTCCCAAATGGGTTTGCCCTTTCGCAAATGACTAACACATCACAATCCAACCAGGAAGATAACCTCCTGGAAACTCTTCTCACCATGATCATTAGTATTATCTCAAAAAATAATTCCAAAATACCGTCCCACGTTGCCCAAAAACTTTCCCATTTCTTATTCACTAACCAACATGGATCAGGTCGTCCTCCAGTGGAACACCCGAAGCCTCGCCCACAAGAAACCTAGTCTCCTTCACCTAATTAATAAATTTCTCCCGTCGCTTATTGCCATTTCGGAGACATGGTTGAGGCCTGGATCCCATTTTAGGGTCCCGGGATTCTCATGCCTCCGAGATGACAGGGGCGACGGATGGGCGGGATGTGCCCTCCTAATTAGGCGCACTCTACCTTTTTCCCAAATATCCCTCCCCCCTTCCCCTCCTGGAATTAACATAGTAGCAGCAAAAGTCCTAGATACCTCATTTGTTTCCATTTACATCCCTCATCCTCACTCGACTATGATTGCTGACATTAATCTCCTAATAGCTTCGCTGCAACCTCCAGTGGTCGTGATGGGTGATTTTAACACTCATCATAGATCGTGGGGATGCAGCAAAGATGATTCATTCGCCCTATCTCTATTAGAAATATTTGATGACTGCAATCTTTGTGTCATAAACAATGGATCTCCTACCCATAGAGTATATCCTTCCCAAAACCCAAACAGCGCTCTTGATCTCACTATTTGCTCTCCTACCCTTGCATCTCTTATCACCTGGCAAGTCTTACCTCATTCATATGGCAGCGACCACTTCCCTATAATTTTTTCAATCCCTAATAGAGTCCTACCTATCCATAACTTTAACCCATTATTTAAATACAGACTACACAATCCTAACTGGCATTTGTTTTCAGTATCACTTGAAAACAAAATAGATTCACTTCCTCATACCAGCATATTTAATATTTTTGAAAATTACAATAAATTTGTAGAATCCATCACATCTAGTGCCGATGAAAATTTCCCTTTAAAAAAACCTAGTCATTTCAAAGTGTCTACTCCTTGGTGGGATGCTGAATGCACAGCTGCCGCAAAGGCAAGAAAAGAGTCTGAAAGAGATTACATTACCTCAATGACTTTAACAAATTTTCTGAGTTATCAGAAATGTGCTGCAAAAGCTACGAAAATCCTTAAAAAAAAGAAAAGACTAGGCTGGATAAATGTTTGCGAATCTCTTTCCCCTCGTACTCCTTCATCCTTGGTTTGGAAGCAAGTTAGTAGGTTTCGAGGATCACTCTGTAGTGACTCTCCGGTTAGTGTAGATCAATCTACGTGGATTGAGTCATTTGCAGACAAATTGTGTCCTCCATATGTTCCTGACTTAAATTGCCTCCCTTCTATTCCTAACCTGATTCCTACTGTCCATAACCTAGAAACAGCTTTCTCATTTTCCGAACTACAGCTAGCTCTCAATGGCCTTATAGATTCTTCCCCTGGTGCAGATGGAATACCCTATTCATTTCTTAAGAATGCTTCAGATAAAAGCAAACTCTTCTTTTTAGATATAATTAACATCTTATTTGAATATGGTATAGTTCCTCCGCAATGGAAATCCCAAATTGTCATTCCAATTCTGAAGCCTGGTAAAAATCCAGCTGAGGGTAACAGTTATAGACCTATTGCTCTTTCTTCTGTTCTAGCAAAAACCACAGAACATATGATTAAGCACCGTCTTGAGTGGTTCACGGAAAATAAAAGAATACTAGCAAAAACCCAGTATGGATTTAGGAAAGGTATGAGTACCATGGATAGCCTTAGTATATTAACTACTGATATAAGGTCAACTATTATTAAAAAAGAATATCTGGTAGGTGTATTTTTAGACATAGAAGCTGCGTACGATAGTGTTCTCCTTCCGACACTTGGGAGTAAACTTACTCAGCTAAGTGTTCCAGAGAAGTTAGTCCGCTTTATATGCAATATGCTTCTGGAAAGATGTATTACCATTAAAGGTCCAAACTCCATGTCGTCTCCAAGAACGGTATGGAAAGGATTACCTCAAGGATCTGTTACTAGTCCTTTATTGTATAGCCTATATACTTATGACCTAGAACAGGTAGTGTTACCATTCTGTCAAATTTTGCAATATGCTGACGATATAGTATTGTATTCCTCTGGTAAATCCCTGGATGACTCCATTCGACAACTAAATAATGCCCTCCTATATCTTACAAAATGGCTCTCTCAGCATGGTTTATCTCTTTCAGCCTCCAAAAGTAAAGTAGTAATATTCACTAATAAGAGAATTGTCCCCCCAGCTATTGTTAAAATCAACAACGAAATAATCCCAGAAGATAACCAAGTAAAATTTCTGGGTGTATGGTTAGACCGTAAACTTTCTGGTGTTCGTCACCTAGAGCATGTTGGCCAGAAATGTGAAAAAAATATCAATATTTTACGAACTCTCTCTGGTGTGTGGTGGGGAGCCCACCCATTTACCCAGAAACTTATGTATAATGCTATAGTCCGTAGTCATATGGATTATGGAGCGTTCCTTTTGGATCCATACAATAAGGCTGCTATTGCAAAAATAGATAGTATACAGGCTAAGGCACTGAGAATCGTTTTGGGCGCTATGAAGTCATCTCCTATCAATGCTATGCAAGTGGAATGCTCAGAACCGCCTTTATCTCTCAGACGACAATACTTAGCAGATCGGTTCTTAGTTAAATTGGCCCAACAGGATGATCACCCTTTACTTCATAAACTTCAGTATTTGTCCTCGTTATATCTTCCCCAACGTCTTTCTGATGATAATCTCCCATGCCTACTCCGTAGTTTTCTCCTACTGTCCCGTCTCCCCCACTCACTGTTTCGAATTCCTAAATCTCCCATTTATTCTACGTCCTATGAGGCGTTAACCTTCCAATCCAACATTCTGTTGGACTTTGGAGTGGACAAGGACACGTCAGAGGCCAACAAAGTATTCTGTCAAAAAGTTCTAACTGAGTATCACAATTGGTTTAAAATATTTACAGACGCCTCAAAGTCTCCATATAGTCCGGTTGGTGCTGCAGTGTGGATCCCGTCTACTAGAATAATCTTAAAATATAAATGCCCCTCAGTCACCTCTGTTTTTACTGGGGAATCAGTTGCCATCCTAGAAGCTATATCATTTGTCTTATCCCATAACCTTAATAACTCCATCATTTTCACAGATTCTAAGAGCTGCCTCCAATCTATTTTATCTAACCCTTTCCGTTCTAAGTCCCGGTTCCCATTAATCTTTAAAATAAGAGAATCCTTATTGCAATGTCACAGAAGTGGTATTGGCGTGGTCCTTGCCTGGATTCCTGGTCATTCAGGAATACTTGGCAATGAACAGACTGATACTTGTGCAAAAAGTGCGTCCCAAGATGGCTTGGTGTCACATTCTGTGATATACTCCCATGACTTGTGTACCATTTTGAAACCTATGATGCATAAATGCTGGTCCCAGAAATGGCAAATTTCTAAAACTGAAAAAGGTAAATTCTATGGAGATATCCAACCAGAAATTCCTCATAAACCCTGGTTTTTTAAATTCCAAAAAGCTAATAAAGTTACCATTTCTACCATCTGTCGGTTGCGCTTAAATCACTCATGTACCCCAGTTTTTCTCGCCAAACTCAGGATTAGGAACCACTCCATGTGTGAGTGTGGCTTAGATGAGGGAAATGTGGATCATATATTCTTTAGCTGCCCATTAAAACAATACTCATTGTATGATGTTATCCCTCCTGAAATTCCTCGTCCTACTTCCCTTAAACTCCTGCTATCCCTTGTTCATTCCAAATTTGTAAATATCTTATGTAAATATATTAAAAACAATAAAATAAAATTATAAGAAACATTAATTTTAATTTAATTAACATGTTCCTATGTATATTATGCATCTATGTTTGTGTTTGTTCTTGTGTTTATTCTGTATATGTCTGTAGATTGTTTAACTATCGCTGTTACAGAAAGCAAAAAAGGGGGAAAAAACACTCAACTGTGCAATTTAAAACCACCGTACATATCGATATTTCACATAAAATTTCTCAGTTTGATGGCCTATCTTCCCACTTGACATTGGCAGAATTGCGAACTCATATATTCGCAAAAGCCATAACAAAAAAAAAAAAAAAAAAAAAACAATAATATCGGCAACTGGCTAATCAGCAGTTGTCTCCCTTGTGACGTGACATTGGCGAAATTGCGGCGGTGCCGCAGAGTCCATTATTAAAAAAAAAAAAAATAATAATAATATCGGCATGGCCCCTGCGCAAGGATGACACGCAAAATCGTGAAGCGTTCCATATTTTTATTTAAATCCACCGTACATATCGATATTTCACATAAAATTTCTCAGTTTGATAGCCTATCTTTCCACTTGACATTGGCAGATTTGCGAACTCATATATTCGCAAAAGCCATAACAAAAAATAATAATAATAATAATATCGGCGCGTGTTTGTTTGCACTGGTTTTTATTAAAACAGTCGTAATCTGTATTCTGAGGAAAAGAATTACTTTTTTATCCTTTTTAAGACATGGTAAGTAGTGTCATGGATACATTTTGTTTTGATTCCTTTACTTACACTTATTTATGATAAGATAGTAAATATCTTCATTCATTGTAACAGGAACTACCGAAAACACCACGCTCAAGAGTGCCTAATTTCACCAGCGACGAAAAGGTGTTACTGGCAGCTCTTATAAAGAGTAAACCGATCATGAAGGCCTGTTGTCCGACTGTTGGAAAATCAGTCGACAAAAAGAAAGCTGCTTGGGAGGCTATTACTAAAGAATTTAACTGCCAAGCACATGTTCACAAAGTAAGTACACTCAATTGTATAATCATAAATGGTATTCCGAATCAAATCATCTATGAGACAACTAAATGTTTTTTTTTTAGCGCGATACTTTAACTCTAAGAAGAGCCTGGGACAGCATGAAGGCGAGGCGAGGCCCAGCAGTGCCACGACAACCAGCAGACTATATATCAAGAGAAGGGATGCTGCGGGTAAAACACATGTGCATTACAAAAAAAAATTGAAACAAACATATTCAATTGTAAGTTAATTAATATTATTATTTATTTATTTACTACTTGAATTGAGTTTTCCTTAAAACATTAGATCAATTTAAAACTCAATAGAAGCTAGTGGCAATCTCTAATTTGTAAACTAGTTACAGTGTTTTGAAGTGTAAAGTTGGAACCGCTTTTCACTAATTGATACATACTTTCATTCACAGTTACCTACGCAGGAAATACAAAAGAAGACAGCAGAAAAACAAGAGGAAATAAATAAAATCAGAAAAAGGACTGCAGAGTTAGAGCTACGAACCAAACAAATACTTTTAGAAAAAGCTATGTTAGAATTACAAAATTTAAAAAAATAATTTTACTAAAATAAATTAAAACATTATGTGATGTATTGAATTGTTTTATTGTACCTATTAACATTCCATCAAGAACTAAAAAGCTATTAACAACTGATTGCCTGTATAAACAACGATTACCTACTCTTTTGGTGTTCTGGTACAGGAACATTATTCATATTATCAAATGGTATTATGTTATCATCGTTGGCAGGTATGAGGTTATCCATCTTTATTGCAGTATTGTGCAGTGTGGATAACTGCTACACTTGTTTCCTTTTTAATATATTCTCTAGGTCTTTAGAATATACTAATGCGTATTTTATACCATTATCCCAGTAAAACTCCTAGTAATTCTGAATAAGAGGCACGACCCTCTTATGTTATGTGACGTAATGATATTACAACTACAGACATCTTTTTAAAACTGTTCTTCATAACTGATATATGAAATGTATCGTTTTAATTCTTTAAGTTATATCCATAAACTAGTGGGTGCTCGCGGCTTCGCTAGCAATAAGAAGTAAAACTTGCATCCCCTATTTCACCCCTTTAAAAGTGGCATTTCCAAAAGTCCTTTCTTAGCGGATGCCTACGTCATAACATCTATCTTCATTCCAAATTTCAGTCCAATCCGTCCAGTGGTTTAGGCTGTGCGTTGATAGATCACTATATCAGTCGGTCAGTCACCTTTGAGTTTTATATATTTAGATAATACTTTTAAAAATTGATTCTGTCGTTGTGCAGCGCGCCAAGACGCAGCTGCAGTCCATGCTGCTGATGAACCTGGAGGCGCGGCCCGTGGTGTTCGAGGACGTGGGGCGGCAGGTGCTCGCCACCGGCCGCAGGAAGCCGCCGCACTACTTCATACACGAGATCGGTCAGGACCTTGATACCTACTTAGTACGCAACAATGCTGAGCCTCAGGCGAACTGATAGCCAAACGCAAACATTCCTTTTCTAAAAAACTTCACCCTTTGAAGTGTAGTTTATCGGTATTCCAACTCGCCGTTAGCAATGTTGGCATGCATGCTGGTCATAACGGTGCTTAACATCAAGCAACTGCTTACTTTAAATAAAATTGATATGTTTTGATAACTATGTACTCATATACATTGATACTCAATATTCTTTTAAATAACAGAATAAACAATTTTTATATCATGTCTTATTTCCTTTCTCTTAGAAAAAATCACAGCGGAGGACATCACCCGCGTGGCGCGGCGCATGCTGGGCAAGCGGCCGGCGGTGGCGGCGCGCGGCAAGCTGGCGCACCTGCCCTCCTACGAGGAGATCCAGGCCAACATGGCGCCGCACGCGGCGGACGCGCGCGCGCCCGGCCGCCGCATCAACCTGTTCAGGAACTAGACTATGTTATGCGAAATAAAGTTATGTTTAATGAAGGTAGTATGTATGTATTGTATGTGCTCGTTGAAAATTAAAAAGTATTCGGTAATTGTTATTTGTGTTTTAACGTAGTTTAGTTTGTACTATGTAAGTAGGAACATCTATGGTACAAAAAAGTTATTTTAATATTAAAACTTTCGTGAGACATTTTATCAAAAGATTAACTAAAACGGTTTTCACTCACGTGTAAATCGCGTAAATGGTTTACGCGTTTCGGATGTCATGACACCCATCTTCAGAACGTTCGTCCTGGGCCGCGGCAACACGCAGACTGCACGTTACTGACTGTTTTACACGTGAGTGAAAACCGTTTTAGTTAATCTTTTGATAAAAAAGTTATTGATAAGTGACGCAATAACTTTGAAGTGAATTTTTGTATGGAACATTTAATTTTTCACTCACTTTTCCAAATCAGAAGAACCTACTACTAAAGTTTACTAAAGCCATATAGTTAAAATAAAACTGCAAAGTATGCATATTTCGGTTATATTTTTACAAATCTATACAATAAACAACACTTAAAATTAAATTCTAACATAATGGCAAGGAAATAGATTTTATGAACAAAGTAAAAGGAAATAAAAAATGTATGTTGAGCAAGTCTCGCTTTTTCGAGGAACAAAAAATTCGGTTTATTTTAAAATTAATCTAGTGAACACAAAACAATCACAATTCAAATTTCTCTGAAAACAAATAATAATCCAATACTCATTTAATATAATTTATAAGTAATTAACCAGTTAAGCACCAGTTTCCTATTTTATTAAAATTCATTCAATTCATTAAGGTTATACTAAACCTAATAGAAATTGTACACTATGTACTAATAGCTATCTGTACATTCTAGCAAGAAACAGTTTGATATTAAAACATATTCTGTGTCAATTATACTTTATACATTTACACCACAGTTCGAAACAAAAAAAATACCTTAAAATTACAAATAACCCATTTTAAGGAATTATATTATTACAAATTAAGTCTGAAAATAGTTATTTACCTACTGCATTATAATGATAATTATTTTCAAGTACCTAATGTAATGATTAGAAAGAGGGATTTTTGCATGTGGATACATTTTCTGTTTAGATTGGGTTTATTTACTTGAACATACATAAGTCGACTTTTGCTAAGAAATATTTTGTTCTGTAATCTGTCTGATGGTAAACAATATTGTTCATTACAATACTATTAACATTTGTGAATAAAATATTTGATATGATCTTCGAGCATGATATGATAGATTTTCATGATGGCGCAATTATTTTATTCGCTACGCAGGTGCCAATCAAAAAAATTTGACATATGTATTTTGATAAAATTTGCCAATTACATACAATCATAATTTCACTTTCGAGGGAAACCACTCCAACCCTCCGTACGGTTGATGTTCGCTGATGCAAGGTGACAAACGTGGTTCCGCGATCGCGCTTAGAAAAAATCTATTACTCCTTTAATTACTAATTACTTGAGCTTATTTTGTGTTTTTATATAACTAACTTAGGACTGGTAAGGTTTTTTTTAGTTTAAATCAGGGGAAATGGATACCATTTCCCCTGATTCAGATGATGATTTTGATGTGCCGCCGGACATTCCTCCGGTGGCTATCCTTTCACAAAATGTAGGGAAAAAACGCCCTGCTGAGACAATGGTGAAGGCTCGTTGTGGCCCATATGCTAAAATACATGCAGATAGTGATGCAGTGCAGCCTTCAGCTCAAACAGTCTACACTCACCCTGCCATATCCGTTATGGGCATCCAGGAATATGAAAAAACAGACTCAAGCCCTTTCTTAATTCATGTATCTAGGGAAGAGCTCGACCCAACAGTAGGGACCACTTTCCGTCCTATTAAATTTGGTCAGTTCGTACACAAAAATAAAATCGACAACATTTGTCGTGATGGTGTCAAAAGAATAGGCAGAAACAAGATATCTGTACAGTTCAAAACCTTTGAGGCTGCAAATAGCTTTCTGAAGTGCCCCCTTTTAGCAACACACAAATATATTGCATCCATACCAACATATAATGTTACAAGAATGGGGGTAGTCCGTGGTGTCCCTGTGGATTTACCCATGGAAGAATTCTCGAACTCTATTGAAGTCCCTAATAACTCTGCGTATGTTATTAAAGCCAGGAGACTAAATAGAAAAGTTAAAAAGGATAATGAAACTACTTGGGAACCAACTCAGACTGTAGTCTTAACTTTCAGAGGGCAACAACTCCCCAATAACATATACTCTTTTTACTCTTCTATGAAGGTAGAGATGTATGAGTTCCCCACCATACAATGCCTAGCCTGCTGTAAATTTGGCCATGTCAAGGCGCAATGCCGATCCCCCCAAAATGCTATAAATGTATGGAACCCCACATTGGTGAACATTGTAAAGTGCTGGCATCATAGGCTAAATGTCTGCTCTGCTCTGGGCTACATTTTGCTACTGACAGGACTTGCCCAGAACACGCCAGGCAGAAGTCTATTAAGGCTGCTATGGCCCGTGACAGAATTTCATACCATGAGGCTTCATCAATATATAAACCTGCTAGGACTTATAATGAAGTAACTAAGTCAGCCCCATCTCCATCTAGACCTGTTCATGAGTCGTCCCAATCTCATGCTTCACAGTCCCGCCCTGCAATTGTCTCCTATAATAAGACTGTGACACGCAATTCGCTCCCGAGAGCTCCCCTTGGCAAGTCTTACGATAAGGCTGCCCACAGTGCTATTATCCGCCCAGAACTATCCTCACTCCCTAATGGTCATACTCTCCAATCTTCTTCCCATCCCCAAAATGATCTACTGACTCAACTCCTCACTATTATCATCAGTATCATTTCCCAAAATTCCTTCCAATTACCGAACCACGCTGCCCACATGATATACCAACTCACAACCCTACTGTCCAACGATGGATTGTCTGCCAATCCTCCAATGGAACTCCAGGAGTCTTCGTCGAAAGATTCCTGAACTCTCCTACCTCATCCGTATAAGTGGCTCCTTCCTGGTGGCTGTCGCGGAGACTTGGTTCAAGCCTGGGGCTCGCTATCGAGTCCCAGGTTTCTTTGCCCTCCGGGACGACCGCCAGGACGGAGCTGCTGGATGTGCTATTTTTATCAAACATAACTTGATCTATTCACAAATTACTCTCCCTACTGTCAGCCCAGACTTGAATGCAGTGGCTGTACGCTCATCTAATATTTCTTTTGTCTGTATATACATCCCTCACCCCAAACCATACCATATCACTGATATAGTTAATATAATATCTTCTGTCCCTCCTCCTATAATCCTCATGGGTGATTTCAATGCCCAGCATACCCTTTGGGGGTCACATGAGAGTAACTCATTTGGCCATCGTGTACTAGATATGATTCATGACATGAATCTGTGTCTAGTAAACGATGGATCTCCCACTCGTCGACCTTACCCCCTCCAAAATCCTAATTCGGTTGTTGACCTCACATTATGTTCCCCTTCCCTTCTCCCTTCTCTTTCCTGGAGAGTCCTTCTCCTCACACATGGTAGTGATCACTTCCCAATACAAATTAACCTTTCCCTCCAAGTAACTTTACCTCCCCCTCCCTCCCCCTTACTAAAATATAGGCTCTCTGCGGCTAATTGGGAATTATACTCCTCCTCTTTAGATCACAAACTCTCTTCTTTACCTTCCATAAATAATTACAATCAAATGAGTACCTATGTATTCTTATCTCATTCAATCTATCCAATCAGCAGCTGACCCCAGTATCCCCATTAAAACCCCCAATCACGGACCTGCTTCTCCTCCTTGGTGGGATCATAACTGCTCCAAAATGGTCAAAGAGCGTAAAGCAGCTGAAAAATCTTATAATGCCTCAATGACCTTAGAAAACTTCCTTATTTTTCAAAAAACCTCAGCCAAGTGCACAAGAACTCTCCAGTCTAGGAAAAAAGCAGGTTGGTTACAATATTGTGAAGGTTTATCTCCATCTACCCCGTCGGCATTAGTCTGGAGACAAATTCGTCGATTTAGAGGATCCTTCTCAAATCCAGATTCTTCATCCAATGATCCTTCTCTTTGACTGGAAGCATTTTCTGATAAATTGGCCCCTCCTTATGTCCCTCAGACCTGTCCTCCTTTAACAACTAATCTTTGTTCCTCATCAACTCATTTTGACTCCCCCTTCACTCTTGAAGAACTTCAAATAGCTTTGTCTGGCTTGAGTGACTCCACACCTGGAATTGACGGATTTCCGTATTCCTTTATTACTAAAGCAGGACAACAAGCCAAACTTTGCTTACTTCTCTTGATTAATCAATTCTTTGAAAGTGGGTGTGTCCCTGTGTAGCAACCAATTTTGTATATAACTAAAATTAATTGTTTATATTTTTGTAAGCAAGCAAAACCGACGGACAACGCTTGTATGCCGCGTGAGTGCTATGGGCACGCGCACAAACCTGTGACGCGGGCCCAGCCATTGTCTTCGCAAAACAAGTTATGAAATCGCTGTCGCTCGGTCGCGAGCGGCAGTGTGTCCTAGCGTCCCACGGCGAATGCACGTCAGTTTTGCGAGCACAATTAAACGCTGTAACCCTCTCGTAAATGAATATACAAATCATTCAATCAAGTTAAGGTGTCGTTTCTTTCTGGAAATATGGAGTTAGGAAGGAACACGCCTTATTGGTGACCACCAACGTTTGGATAGATAGAGAGAACAGGATTGAATTGAAGATGAATAGTCAAAGCGGGAGCCGAGAACAAAGCGACGGTGCGGTTAGCATTTTCAAGGTAGGAGTGAAGATACCGCCATTTTGGCCCGAGGAACCTACGCTGTGGTTCGCACAAATTGAAGGCCAATTCCTCATCTCCGGGATCACGTCAGATACAACAAAGTTTTATCACGTTATATCGCAGCTCGACCAACAGTATGCAGCAGAAGTCAAAGACGTGATAGTGGCCCCACCAGCGGAAAATAAGTACCTGAAATTAAAAACCGAATTAATCAAACGCCTATCGGAATCTCAAGAAAAGAAGGTAAAGCAGCTGCTGACGCATGAAGAACTAGGTGACCGTAAACCTTCACAATTTTTACGGCACCTTCAAACGTTAGCAGGCCCAACCGTACCGGACACATTCCTGCGCACTTTGTGGAGTAGCCGTTTGCCACACAACATTCAGACAGTCATAGCCTCGCAGACAGATACACCATTGGAGACCATAGCCGACTTAGCGGATAGGGTTTATGATATTGTACCTATGCCTTCGGCAAGCATCGTGGCGTCGACAGACACAGTGGCGGGTATGATGAAGCAGCTGAGTGAACTTTCCCTGGAAGTTTCATCGCTAAAAGAACAGTTGACCCGGTCACGTAAGTACGGTGATTCCAATACACACAACAACAGACAGCGCAGACGCAGTCGCTCACGTCCCAAACGTCATAACCCTGATATATGCTGGTATCATAATAAATTTGGTGAACATGCTACTAGATGTACTACTCCATGCAATTTCGCCGTTCAGGGAAACGCAAGCGGCAGCCGGAAGTAGCGGCTAACGACTGCCTGCATAAAACAGTCCGCTTATTTATTACTGAACGACAATCTAAAGTTCCATACCTAATGGATTCGGGCTCAGAGGTGTGTGCGTATCCACGGTCACTAATCAAACAAAGTCGTACCAAGACAAATTATCAACTATTTGCCGCGAATGGATCCACGATCTCAACCTACGGCTGGATCCAACTGCAACTTGATCTGGGACTACGACGTACTTATAGTTGGCGTTTTGTAATAGCGGACGTGTCTAAGCCAATCATAGGTGCTGATTTCTTCAGGTTTTATGGATTATTAGTTGACGTAAGGAATAATCGATTAATAGATGGACTTACAACACTATCAACTACCGGCGCACCTGTCAAGCTACAAGATGCAATCTCATCAATCAAAGCCGTAGCCGGTGACACTGCGTACCACCAAATCTTACGTGAGTACCCTGCTATCACATGTCCAGCTGGAACCCGGAAGGAGGTTAAGCATGGTACGGAACACCACATTCGCACAACGCCAGGTCCACCTGTATCTAGTCGCCCAAGAAGACTACCACCAGATAGACTAATAATCGCCAAGAAGGAATTCGAAGAGATGTTAGTCAACGGAACCGCGCGCAGATCTGAAAGTTCATGGGCATCCCCACTTCACCTCGCACCCAAGAAGGACAATGGTTGGCGTCCATGCGGTGACTATAGAGCACTCAACGCGCGTACTGTTCCGGATAAGTACCCAATACGTCACATTCAGGATTTTTCACAGCAACTGGCAGGTGCCACAATATTTTCAAAAATTGATTTGGTCAAGGCCTACAACCAAATACCTGTGCACGCAGCAGATATACCGAAAGCAGCCATCACCACGCCATTCGGTTTATTTGAATTTCCGTACATGACCTTCGGATTACGAAACGCAGCGCAGACGTTCCAGAGGTTTGTGGATGAAATGCTCAAGGATCTCCCATTTTGCTACGGATTCTTAGATGACATTTTAATCGCCTCGGAAAACGAAGACCTTCACTACCAGCACTTGCGACAGCTTTTCCAGCGCTTGGCAGAGTACGGTATGCTCATAAATACCGCTAAATGCGAGTTCGGGAAGACCCATATAATTTTTCTTGGGCACGAAGTCAGTGCAGCGGGTATCAAGCCACTTTCAGACAAAGTACAGGCTATCCAGGACTACCCTACTCCAACAACTGTGAAGGAAGTACGCAGATTCCTCGGTATGTACAACTTCTACCGCCGATTCATACCAGGAGCAGCAGAATTCCAAGCACCTCTCAATGTCGTGCTATCTGGATCTAAAACAAGAGGATCACAAACCATAACAATGACCCCAGAGATGCTACAAGCTTTCAACGCGTGCAAGACTAGCCTATCAAATGCAGTTCTACTTGCGCACCCTAAACCAGATGCGCAGTTAGCTGTGTTTACGGATGCATCGGACTCATCGATAGGAGCAGTACTTCAACAGAAATGCGACGATAGTTGGCAACCACTCGCGTTCTTTTCGCGACGCCTAAATCCAGCACAAAAGAAGTATAGTCCCTACGATCGCGAACTACTGGCAATCTACGATGCAATTCGCCACTTTCGACATATGGTAGAAGCAAGACCATTCACGGTTTATACAGATCATAAACCGCTGACATTTGTCTTTTCCCATAACCGCGAGAAATGTTCTCCCCGGCAATTTCGGTACTTAGACTACATATCACAATTCACAACAGACATACAGTACGTCAAAGGAAGCCAAAATAGCGTAGCGGACGCGCTTTCTCGGATAGAAGAAATTGGCACTCAAACACTGGACTACCAAGCACTCGCCAAGACACAAGATACCGATCCAGAACTCAAAGAACTACTACAGAGAGGTTCAGCACTCAAGCTTCAGAAAATCAAAGCACCGGATTCCGAAATATTTGTCTTTTGCGATGTTTCCACTCCGAACCCACGACCGTACGTGACACCTGCTTACCGAAAACTGGTCTTTGAAGCACTTCATCGATTGAGTCATCCAGGCGCAAAAGCGACAGCAAAACTAGTCACCCAGAGATTCATTTGGCCTGGAGCACAAAAAGATTGCCGACAATGGGCCAAAGAATGCACAGATTGCCAAACATGCAAAGTATACCGGCATACTCAATCACCTACTTCTGATTTCCCTCTCCCTTCTCAACGTTTTTCCACTATCCACATGGATATTGTGGGCCCTTTACCAATTTCATGTGGTTACAGGTACTGTCTCACTGTCATCGACCGTTTCACGCGTTGGCCTGAGGCATATCCACTTCCAGACATCACGGCGGAGACATGTGCCCGCGCCTTCATCGCTGGCTGGGTGTCTCGCTTTGGAACACCACATCGTATCACCACCGACCGAGGAACACAGTTCCAGTGTGAACTCTTCCGCAACCTGACGACCATCTTGGGGGCACAACATCGCCCTACTACAGCATATCACCCTGCGTGCAATGGTATGGTAGAACGCCTGCATCGTCAAATGAAGGCCGCAATCATGTGCCATCAGAATTCTGGATGGACCGAGGCGCTACCACTCGTACTCTTGGGTATCCGTACAGCCTGGAAAGAAGATATTAAAGCTTCAGCAGCTGAGCTCGTCTACGGCGAAACACTTAGACTGCCTGGAGAGTTCTTCGTACCTGACAAGACATCTCATGACATAACCAACTTCGTGTCTCGACTCCGACTCCACATGGCCCGGTTGTCTCCAAAACCTGCAAGTAGACACGGAAGGAAGCCATTTTATGTACCAAAAGATCTCACTGCAGCAGAATATGTCTTCCTTCGGCAAGATGCATCGAGACGCTCGCTGGAATCGCCATATACAGGTCCCTACAAAGTGATAGAAAGGCAAAGCAAAACATTTAAAATTTCTATCAATGGCAGAGAGTCTACCGTTTCAATAGATCGTCTGAAACCAGCACATATTATGTCGTATTACTCGGAACAAACAAGACCGGAACAGACTCCTACCAAATCAGTTCCTGTGAAGATGGATGAGACCAGACCCACACAGATGGCTAAACCAGAAAAGAAGACCAGATCTGGACGTACAGTTCGCTTCACAGATTACTATCGACCTTCGTGACCTTCGGTCTCAGCGGGGGAGTACTGTAGCAACCAATTTTGTATATAACTAAAATTAATTGTTTATATTTTTGTAAGCAAGCAAAACCGACGGACAACGCTTGTATGCCGCGTGAGTGCTATGGGCACGCGCACAAACCTGTGACGCGGGCCCAGCCATTGTCTTCGCAAAACAAGTTATGAAATCGCTGTCGCTCGGTCGCGAGCGGCAGTGTGTCCTAGCGTCCCACGGCGAATGCACGTCAGTTTTGCGAGCACAATTAAACGCTGTAACCCTCTCGTAAATGAATATACAAATCATTCAATCAAGTTAAGGTGTCGTTTCTTTCTGGAAATATGGAGTTAGGAAGGAACACGCCTTACCTGAAACCTGGCGCACACAAATAGTCCTCCCTATTCTTAAACCAGGAAAACCTTCCAACAATCCAAACTCATACCGCCCCATAGCTCTCTCCAGTGTAACTTGTAAAATTACTGAAATACTCGTCAAAAATAGATTAGAATGGTTCTCAGAAAACAAAAATCTCCTATCAAAATCACAATTCGGCTTTCGAAAAATTTCAAGTACTTTAGACCCCCTATCCATTTTATCCACAGATATCTTAGTCTCTTTTAAGAAAAATGAATACCTCTTGGCAGTCTTTCTCGATATTGCCTCAGCATACGATAATGTCCTTCTCCCTGTGCTAAGAACAAAACTGTTACAGCTAAGCATATCCCCGAAGATGGTTCAGTTCATATGCTGCCTCCTAATGGAAAGACATGTTACAATTAGAACTAAAACATCATCAGCACACTCTATCTACCTCCAGAACTCTCTGGAAGGGTCTACCACAAGGCTCAGTCCTGAGTCCTCTTTTGTACAGCCTTTATACAGTTGACTTGGAAAACTCTGTTAATCCCTACTGTAACATTCTCCAATATGCTGATGACCTAGCACTTTACTGTTCCTCCAAAAGTATTGGTAATATCGAGGAAAACATAAACAATGCCCTGGTGTACCTTAATTCATGGCTACTTGACCATGGTTTAAGCATATCTGCTTCAAAAAGTTGTTCAGTTCTCTTTACCAGAAAAAGGAACGTTCCTTCAGTATTCATTTACAATGAGGATGGTATCATTCCTCAAAAAAAATCCTGTAAATATCTTGGTGTCTGGCTAGATAAAAAACTCTCAGGGTTTGACCATATTGAATATATTGTTCATAAGTGTGAGAAAAATATTAATATCCTTCGTTCTCTCTCTGGTGTCTGGTGGGGATCCCATCCTTTTTCCCAAAAACTTCTCTATAATGCAATAGTTAGGAGTCATTTAGATTACGCTTCTTTCCTGTTCTCTTCTGGATCCAAATCATCTCTTGCTAAATTATCCAAAATACAATCTAAATGTCTCCGCATCATCCTAGGTGCCATGAAAAGCTCTCCAATTAATGCCATGCAAGTAGAGTGTGGTGAACCCCCCTACATTTACGCAGACAATATTTAGCAGACAGATTTTTCACTCGTATTATACAAAACTCCAATCATCCCCTCTTCTTCTCTCTAGAAAAACTTCACAACCTTATTTATTCGGATCATAATCAACGACTTAATAGTATTCCCTCAATTGTTCACTGCTTCTCCAAATATTGGTACTCTCTCTCCTCTCTTAGCCCAATTTCCCATTAATCCCTTGTTCCTCACTAGATATAAAGCTCTAATTTTTGAGCCAACAATAATCCTAAATTTTGGCATTAATAAGGACACTTTGGAACCAGGTAAATTATTCTCATGCCTCATTGAAAAGTCTTGGCAAGGCTGGCTTATGCTATTTACTGATGCATCCAAATTTAATTAAAGCAATGATGTTGGAACTGCTGTCTGGATCCCTAGGTACAAAATTGCCTTAAGTCAAAAATGCCCTCCAACTACTTCAGTATTCACCGGAGAGGCAACTGCCATCCTCGAGGCCATCTCATATGTAATCTCGCATGATATTACTAAAGCCCTAATATTGACAGACTCACATAGCTGCTTACAAGCTATTAAATCTAACCCCTTTCGCTCCAAGTCAAGATTCCCAATCATATTTCAAATTAAAGAAAAACTGTTTGAATGTCATTTGTTAGGTATTCAAGTAGCTCTTGCCTGGATTCCGGGTCACATTGGTATCCCTGGCAACGAAAATGCTGATTCTTTTGCCAAACAAGCTTCATCCCTAGGCAATACAGATCACTATCAAATTTTTAGTCATGACCTCTCAACATCTTGCAAAACTCAACTTCTCCATTCTTGGCAAACTCTCTGGCACAATCCATCTTCTATTGGCAAATTTTACAGACAATTACAACCAGAAATCCCTATCAGGCCCTGGTTTTCAAAATTCAAAAATTTAAATAAACAAGCCACCTCCACAGTATGTCGCCTATGGTTGGGTCATGCTTGTACCCCCGTCTTTCTCTCCAAAATCAAAGTTCGTGACCACTCATTATGTGAATGTGGTTTAGAGGAAGGATCCACCGATCATATTTTCTTTAGCTGTCCAAGGTTGCGCTGCTCACTGTATGATAAAATCCCAGATGCTGTCCCTCGTCCTTGTAACTTCTCCAATCTTCTTCCCCTTGTATATTCTCCTTTTGTATTTATTTTGTATCATTTTATTGTCTCAAATAAAATTAAATTGTAATTATGCTTGTATATATGTATTATATTAACACTCAAATAAGCTCAATAAATTTCAAATAAGTTAATAGTAATTCCGCACCGATCAAATGTTAATTATTTTTACTGGCTAATCAGCAGTTGTCTCCCTTGTGACGTGACATTGGCGAAATTGCGGCGGTGCCGCAGAGTCCATTATTAAAAAAAAAACCCTCCGTACAAATTCCTATTACCATACCTGAAGAAGGAAGTAACTACATTGTCATACAAGTTATTTAATTCCTGGCTGCAAGTTTGACAGCCTCCTTGGCCGCCGCGTCTGCATCGTTGATGATCTGCATGGGCAGCCCTGACTCCTCGATGATCTTCCTGGCTGCGGTTGCGTTGGTCCCCTCCAGCCGGATCACCATGGGGTGCTTCGGGGGACTCGCTTTGCAAGCTGCTACGATGCCGTTGGCGATCGTTGCGCAGTTTACTATACCTGCGGTGGAGAATGTATGTTAAGATATGCAGCATGGTACAAAAGCACTTGATATTCATAAAAAAACAATCCAATATTCATTAGGAACATAGAAATCTTCATACCTAATGTTGAATCGATTTAAAATTACATATTTATTTACAGTAGGCCTATTGTGAAGACGAAATTAGCTAATTTTATACACATGAAAATGGCCTTATGTTAATTTTATACAAAGCTAGTGGCGGTCCACAACTTTGTTAACGACGTTATCACTGGATAATATGTAATCTATGTCATTCTCAAAACCCTTAACAACCTCCAGCCATAGATATAAAACGAAATGATCAACCTATAATATACACTTTCACTTTTATAAGTATAATAACAATAAGGTCATTAGACAACTATTCTGGCGTTGAATCAAGATTAGACTCACCTCCAAAAACATTAACAAACACAGTCTTGACTTTAGGGTCTGACTCCAGTATCCTCAAGGCGGCAGACACCTGCTGCTGGCCGACGCCACCTCCCATGTCGAGGAAGTTGGCGGGCTTGCCTCCGTTGAGGTTGATGATGTCCAGGGTGGCCATGGCCAGCCCGGCTCCGTTCACCATGCAGCCGATACTGCCGTCCAGGTCAATGTATACCAGGTTCAGAGAGGCGGCTTCACGCTGGAAATTTAAAATGTTATTATTGTATTAAGTTATTTATGGTGATGATGGGAGTACATGTTTGAAATCTTCTTAATTCTCAATTGATGATCTTTTTTTAAGTCTGTGTTGTCTCTTGGGTAAAGGTCTCCCCAACATCTCTCCATGTGTCTTGGTTGATGCGTCCTCACAACAGGCATTTGATGGATGTATCTTTTATATATGTAGTACATATATTGTTATACATGTATATTGTTATCTCAGCAAATAGTTATTACTGAGTAATGACCCTGTGTTCATTATACATGCATGAGGTATGAGTTTAATAAACTGTCTAGATAAGATTACTGGATTAAAGCATAGTAATATATATAATAGTCACACTTTTCTTTGACAGTATATAAACTTGTGGTGTATAACTAGTTAAAAAATATATTTAGTATATTGCTATCATCTATACCTACTATTTTTTTTTTCTTTTTTAAAAATTGGTTTTGTGTTATAACCCTAGTTGGTTAAAACATGGTGTGCTTTATATAACTTAAAATAACATTATGTATACAACTTACCCATGTTTTAATAAAATAAATTATTTGAATTTGAACTCTGCTAGATACTTTAGACACATAAGCCTACATAAAGATAAACATAAGCCACCAATGTTGTAGATAAGATTCACATAACATGTAGTACCAAAACTGATAAATATTATAAAACAGAATAAGCTTGTAACAAAACACAGGAAAAGTAAACCTCCTTGAAGCATAAACAACAACATAAATAGAATACTACAAACATCTAGATATTAAACATTATGTGATGCAATATGCAGCCAGCATAACAACTGTAAATTATATACTTTAATTTACAATAAATTGACTTAATTAAATGGTGATTTTTTATAAACATATTAACTTTACAAATCATATATGATAAATTTCAGTTAACACATTGGCTGCCCACCTCTTGACGAGTAGCTAGAATACTGTTGAAACTAGCCCAAATGTACAGTTATCAAACATTGTTATCGGTTATAGCTACTCTGTAGTTACATCATGTTGATATCATGTAAACAGGGTGACTATACTAGGGTGAATAAATTTTCCTCATAACGTCTTTTGAATAGGCTAACACTAGTTTTAAGTTTTCAACCAATAGTATGATATCTGATCGATGATTTTTCTTATAAGGATGATGTGTTTTTGTCCCGGTTCTGCACAGAATACATAGTAAGAATATGTACAATATAAAATAACCTCTCTAGGATCATCCATAGATGTATCATCCAGAGCAAAGATCTCTCCCTGCCTGAACTTGGCGTTGTCATCAAAGTTGATCTTAGCATCCACGGAGACCACCCGACTGTCATCTGTCTCCACCAGGGGGTTGATTTCTAGCTGAGTAGCATCCACCTGGAATTCACAAATATTTTTTTCACTTAAAACTAGATGACATTTGTTGTAAAGCATAGGTTCATAAGGAGATAAGTTTAAAAACAATGTTTTGAAAACACAGATTTCTATACAAAAATTTACACAGAAACCAGAATCTTACCAACTACTGAATAACAATAAAGCAAAAATGTTAATTGCCATACATTTTTTCTGGAACAATGTTATTAATTGTTACCTTCAAGAAAAGTTGCCACAGTTTCTTGATTTCGTCAGCACACTTCTTCTTTAGAGGTCCCTTGAACTCCAAGAACTCAGCCACCTCCTCTGCTACCTTGTCTGTGACTCCCTCATAGATGTCCACAGGCAGGGTCATCAGCAGGTGTGGTGTCTTCTCAGCCACTGTCTCTATGTCCATGCCTCCAGCTGGAGAAGCCACAATGGCGGCCCCATTGAAGCTCCTATCCATCACTATGCTAAAGTATGTCTCGCGTTTAATGTTCACACTCTCTGCAACCATCACTTTGTCCACCAGAATACCCTCAGGCGGAGTCTGCTTAGTTATCAGCTTGTTCCCAATCATATTCTTAGCCAAGTTCAGGATTTCATCAGATTTCTTGGTCAAATGCACTCCACCCTTGAAGCCGTTATCGAAATGACCTTTACCCCGACCACCAGCCAAGATCTGTGCCTTCACAACGTACTCGTCAGCTTTGAAACCCGATAGCGGCGAAGTGTCCAATTTAGAATCTAAAAGCCGAAAGTCTTGGATGGCCACATCGTATTTGCGTAACAGGTCCTTGCTGTGATACTCTTGAAGATTCAGGTTTCTTCTAGAATTGAGTTGTGGGCAGTATTTCGGAGATAGCACTGATAGAACTCGAAAGTTTTTACTATTTTTTAGTGCAGCCATAGCGAACTTTGTACACTTGCAGACCTGGGGATAACCTCTTACGTAGTTTACGTACTGCTCCTATTTTCACCGAGAGAATATAATCACAATGATGGTCACAACTTCAGAGAGATATTGTAATCAATGAATTTAACACAGTGCTGATAAGCTATTTACGATAACAAAATTATTAAAATTCGTGAATCTCTCCCTCCAGCGCGAAATTGAAACACAAACTTTTAAAAATATTTTATCTGTATTTATTTAGTGAACTACTATTATGTTCACTCACTCAAAAATTAGTATTGAGCTACATACCAATCAAGCGAAGCAAACAACATTTCTACAATGCTACCAACATGAAAACATCAAATTTCTTGCAGTCTGTGGCTTCACCCAACCTCAAATTCCTTTTTCTCGTGTTCTATTGACAACACGAGGTTATAATTTCTATTTCCGAATAGAAAAGTATGTAAAATTCTAATTAAAATAGTTGCGTGCTCATTGTATATAGTGAATTTCGTTAGAGTAATTGT
Organism: Macaria notata; assembly: GCA_927399415.1. Classification (NCBI taxonomy): domain Eukaryota; kingdom Metazoa; phylum Arthropoda; class Insecta; order Lepidoptera; family Geometridae; genus Macaria; species Macaria notata. The sequence continues at coordinate 11,323,791 of OV656746.1, forward strand.
TATTGTTTTATTTTAGGATAGCACAATGACTGAAGAAAACTGGAATGATGATGTTGTCGAGGCGGGCAGCATGGCTGTTGACTCCATGCCACTGCCGCAACCGGCTGACATTCCCGAAATCAAGCTTTTCGGAAGATGGAGCTGTTACGATGTCCAAGTGTCGGACATGTCCCTGCAGGATTACATTTCTGTAAAGGAGAAGTACGCCAAGTACCTGCCCCACTCCGCTGGAAGGTATGCCCACAAGCGTTTCCGCAAAGCTCAGTGCCCCATCGTGGAGCGTCTCACCAACTCCCTGATGATGCACGGTCGCAACAACGGCAAGAAGCTGATGGCTGTGCGTATCGTGAAACACGCTTTTGAAATCATTCACTTGCTGACCGGTGAGAACCCTCTGCAAGTGCTGGTGACGGCCATTATCAACTCCGGCCCCAGGGAAGACTCCACTAGGATCGGTCGTGCTGGTACCGTCCGTCGTCAGGCCGTGGACGTGTCCCCCCTGCGCCGGGTGAACCAGGCTATCTGGCTGCTGTGCACCGGAGCCCGAGAGGCTGCCTTCAGAAACATTAAGACCATCGCTGAGTGTGTTGCCGATGAGCTCATCAACGCGGCTAAAGGATCATCCAACTCATATGCCATCAAGAAGAAGGATGAGCTCGAGCGTGTTGCCAAGTCCAACCGTTAAATAATTATAAGCTTTCTATCATTAAAAGTCAGAAAACTATTTCTGTTTATTATTTTCTGACTGCCTTAGCTAAATAAAGTAGGTAGTTAGGTTTAGGTAAATTTTTTAGAATTAAAGGTAGGTCCTATCAAAGCACATATTTTAAATAATTAATTTTAGAATGCTTTGCAAAGGACAAGGGTCAACTTATTTGGCATTGATACTAAAGTAGAAGTAATATGTAGTGTATTTGATAAATATTATCTCATTGAAAATAATTATTACTATTAAATCTGTAAAACTATGGAATATACCTAACACCAGTAAGCTTTGTTTTTAGCTATGCTCTAGGCAGTATCATGATAATATCTAAGGTGGATTCATGTTGGACTTCGGAGTAAACTTTTTCATTTTTTGTAGAGTTAATACATACCTACTTGTTCTGTGGTAAAGGCACCTACTACTTTACTTGGGGTAGTTATAAAATAATAAATATTGTTTTGAATTGAATTAATCATTTTAATTAATGATACATTTATTTATAATGCTATAGAATAATATTAAAGTACCAAAGTCATAATAATATGCTGTATGTTTGGTGCAAGTGTTGTAATATAATAAACTATGTTCATATTCAAACATCTGAACCGATTTCAATGAAATTTGGCCTGGATAGATAGGACCTGTAGATTATTATTATATGTTTGGTGCCTATAATCATTACTCAGAGACTAAGATCTATGATTAACAAGCCAACTTTAAATTTGAAAAAATAATATCAAGGCATATTAGGCATACATTCTTCATCCAATATCCCTGATTGACGTCCCTGAAAGCAATCCCAAGAATGTAGGCAGTGTTAGCTCACTGTTTTATGCAACTTTTAAATCTTTGTTGATACTTAACTCTGAAACATTTGATTTTTTTAATTTGTTAGGCCTAGGATTGCTTATTTCCGTAATATGAACCGTCTACATATAGGTACCTACCTACGTATTATTTTCTAAATTTTACAAGAAGAAGGTGTAACGTAAGGATATCTAAATAAATGTATTGGTACAATGCTACTCGTGGTCTGTTAAACGATAATATTTAGTTCAGTAAAAAAGAGCACATTGAATTCTATTTCTTCTTCAAACTAATGATTCCAATATTTTATACCTAGTTTATATAGATTAATAGATATTTTTCTATGTAGGTTAGGTAGGTATAATAAGTAGATATGTATTTACGAAAGAAAAGTATGTATTATATCCGTGTTTTGGTACCCATGATGCAAGCGTAAGCTTGGTAAGTATAGGGCTAAATGGCGCTGTGTGATATGTATGTCATGAAATATTTTTATTATTATTATTATTTACAACAAATAGATATATTAATATAGGTATATTAATATACAGTTGCGAAGCTAAAAAAGATTGCTGTCAATTTCCACGTCATCTGTTGATTATCTAATGTCAATGTCAAGTCGAACAACTGCGGCTCGTGCTGCATTTTTCAAAAAGTGAAAATAAACAAGAAGATTAATAAATTGTATTGATTTGTTTAGTTTACCGTGAGCAGAGCAAACCAAAATAAAGCTGTAGTTATAGTATTTCAATATGATACATAGCCTCTTTATAATAAACCCCTCTGGGTATGTTATAAATTCATCTAAAATATGGCTTTTGCATATCAAATAATCACTTTCTCTAGGTTTAGTAAATATGTACACACGGAACCTGTTAATACTATCAAAACCTACAAGTTTAATCTCAAGTTGACCATGTCAATAACTATAATAAACTGGTTTGTACTGTTACTGTTACAGGGACGTGTTCTTAGAGAAACACTGGCGTAGTGTGATACCTAGATCAGTCTGTGACTACTATCTAGAAGCTCAGAGAGCCTCTCCTAATGTAAGTAAGGCTTGTACATGATCTACCTTATCTCTAACACCCTTGTTATTATGTATATCAGCCATTCATATTATGTACTTATGGGCGCCAGCGGCTTCACTTGCATGTTTAGGAATAAAACGTAGCCTATGTCGCTCCCAGAACCTCATACTACATACATACCAAAAATCATGAAGATCCATTCAGCCGTTTTTGTGTGATGCACATTGAAAGAAAAAAAATATTTAAAAACTGCTGAATGATGTGTTCAGTTATTGATTTAAAGTATGTCTCAATTTTTTTTTGACATATTGCATTGTATATATCCACATGTTACCAACTAACATACACTAATTAATTTGTAGGATGTCCCTCCTGTGCTGGCGGCGCCCCACCACTACCTGATCTCCATCCAGCGAGGTGGTGTAGCCCTGGTAGCTGTCTGCAAGCAAGAAGTAGCTCCACTGTTTGTTATTGAGTTCCTACACAGGGTTGTTGACACATTCCAAGTAAGTTTTAGTATGCTATAGCTGTTTGTTACTGCTATAACTGTCCTGTATTTTTTAGGTATTTCATTCTTTTTCTTAATGGTTGATGATATAACCATTTTATTATTAGCTAAACAATTTTGAGTTAATGTGAGTATTGTGCTAAATTTTCTTAAATGTACCTGTTTTTTTATTTTTCAGGACTACTTTTCTGACTGCACAGAGAGCATCATCAAAGAAAACTATGTTGTAGTTTATGAGGTGAGGTATCAGTGTTACATTACAGTCAATGTTTTTTACTACATAACTGTAGCTAATTTTCAATCCACCCATAATTTCTGACATTGCTTTAAACTACTGCTGTACAAGTCTGGTTACAGAGCAGGAATTTAGAATACAACTAACTATTCAAGTGCAACAGAAAATTGTTGAAAAACAGAAAAGAGCCCAGACGATTCATGGAACAATGACAATAAAGATATTAAATTGAAGACTAAATTGTTACTTCTAAGATTTTTAACCAATAATGTATGTTCCCAGCTTCTAGATGAGATGTTAGACAATGGTTTCCCGCTGGCCACAGAGAGCAACATACTGAAGGAGCTCATCAAACCACCCAACATACTGAGGACCATTGCTAATACAGTCACTGGCAAATCTAAGTAAGTTCTATGTCTATTTGTGAGTTAAACCTAATAAAATTTATAAATAATATGTCCGAGAAAATTGCTACCCAATGATTCATGCATGATCCTCAAAACTGATAGAGGTGACTTTATTAAATTGTTACTTTTATATTTTTGATGGCATTTGACCAGCAGCTTGCCCAAAATGACACATGCACAAGCAAAACATTATTAAAAAGTGTATCTACAATGAAATTGGCTCTCACACTGCTGGAACACACTCTTAAGCACTTGGTAATAGCTAGCTTTATTTGCTCCACCTTCTCTGTGTGTTTACTTGTTTTGTATCTTCGATCAATAATGAACATTAAGTTTGTATCATATTAATTATGTGGGGGTGTGACCTTCATTCATGAGGAAATACAAGTCAAAGAGAAGAAAGGTGCAGGGCAAGCATGGCACGGGGACTAATAGTCTTTCCTACCATTTTATCCACTTGGTGTATGGTGGCAGGGGGATAAAATGGTGGAAAGATTATTAGTACCGGTGCTGTGCTAGCCTTGCAGAATATTGATTAGTATGGTGTACGTGGCAGTGTGTCGTCCACGCTGCCGGTGGGGCAGCTATCCAACGTGCCGTGGCGGCGCTCGGGCGTCAAGTACGCCAACAACGAGGCCTACTTCGACGCCGTGGAGGAGGTGGACGCCATCATCGACCGCAGCGGCGCCACCGTCTCCGCCGAGATACAGGGATATGTGAGCACCTTGTAACTACTCATTACACAAAAATGTCTTTTTTTAACTAAACCAGGTCTGCACTTTATCATAGTTTGCATGATATTTTGCATACAATGCAATATAACTTTATTGCACACCAAAATAAATTACAATATGAAAGAAATGGACTTAAACTATAAATGAATGCATAAGTGGGCGGCCTTAATATCACCTTGAGTGATCTCTTCCAGGCATTCATGTATTTCATGCGAATTGTTATCCATGGATTGTCTAGTTCAATAGGATTCTTCTAAATCTCGGTCTTTAATTGTCATTTACAAAGCTAGAATATTTCTATTATGGTAAATATACATATATGAGTATAGTAAATGGCTGAATGAATTCGGAAGTTACCCAAAGCCCTTTGAAGAAACCTAAAGTTGATTTCTGATCCTGGTTGCGGAACATTCGAGAATGGACCGGGATCAGAAGTGCCGCAGAATTGTTTCGCTTGGCAATGAACAAAATAAAGTATGCAGAGCTGACTGCCAGCCTTCACTAGTTGGAGAGGCACCATAAGAAGAAGAAGAAAAGTTGATTTGAACATCATTCTTCACCAGTTCCATTATCGTCATGAATGACCTAATTGCATCTAATGACTCCCCAGTTCCCCAGTACCATGCTCCTGCTATCTCCCGTAGATCGACTGCTGCATCAAGCTGTCCGGCATGCCGGACCTGACGCTCACGTTTGTAAACCCGCGCCTCTTCGACGACGTCTCCTTCCATCCCTGCGTGAGATTCAAGCGGTGGGAGGTATGTTACCACTCTACCTTATATTATTTAGCTGACTAGTGACAAAATGAAATATGTAGTTAATGATTAATGTTGTATGACTCTATAATAATGACAACAAATTTCAAAGCAAAATGATATCACAATCTAAGATTTTTAGCCTGTGATTTGATTAATCTTTTTCTAAATTATCCCAAACAAAATCCTAGTCTCTAGAAAGATTAGTCTAGAGTAGTTTTAGTCTCATGTCCTCGGGTCTTGAAAGCAGATGCCTTGTCTTATTGGCAAGTCATGGGAGTTTGACAGGGGTAGTGCTAGACAAGAGCCCGACTACTGAATTTTGAAGACTTCTTCTAATAAGCCTCACAATGCGGTCGCTGAGCCACAGCGGTGCCGCAATGGTATTCTACGTTCAAATTACCTACACCATGTCACATGACGCGTGCACATGCCGCACCACAAGCGCGACCTTTCAGCTCGAAATGACTGCGGTCTGGTGTCACACCGCATCTTGTGACTTCAGTCTATATGTATGCCGTCTCTATCCCCCAGTCGGAGCGCATCCTGTCGTTCATCCCGCCGGACGGCAACTTCCGGCTGATGTCGTACCACATCGGGTCGCAGAGCGTGGTGGCCATCCCGCTGTACGTGCGGCACAGCCTGGCGCTGCGCGGCGCCGGCGAGCACGCGCGCCTCGACCTCACCGTGGGGCCCAAGCAGACCATGGGCCGCACGCTCGACAGTGAGCCAATACTGTATACACGGATACTAGGAACTTACACAGATCAAACTCATAGTGGATCTTATCATAGTGTCTTACGTGGAAAGGTCTGGGCTCGCGTCACCATGTATTTGTCCAGGACGTGTACCATCCATTCTTTTGTTTTTGATAGAGTGAGCTAATTGTCATCTGTTCGCTAAGTCTGCAGGGTACGGAATATGATGGGGGAACGAATTTTTATTTCCAAAAATCATATACAGTATATGTTATGGGTATTGATGTATCTACTAAAATACGACCAATTTATTACTTTTCAGGCGAGTGTTTCACAAATTGGTAAGATTTTTAGTCGAAAACGCTAATCGTATGAGAGTCATCCACCAAACGAAATTAGGCATTCTACGATTGGCGTTTTTTTCGAATAAAAATGTTCCGAATTTATGAAACCTCTCTTCTATATTATTGATAATCTCTCAATACCAACAGAAGCTGCGCCAGATTTTAATCCTCTTCAAACAATGAGTAGGTTCTCAATTTCATTGGTTTTTTTTTAAACATAATTGTTCGTTCCTTCCAGACGTGTCCCTGGAGGTGTGCATGCCCAAGTGCGTGCTGAACTGCTCGCTGACCGCTAACCAGGGCAAGTACTCGTACGACCCCGTGTCCAAGGTGCTGCGCTGGGACATCGGCCGCATCGAGCTGCCCAAGCTGCCCAACATCCGCGGCACGGTGAGTGTACAGTACACATCATACGACCAACAGTACTTTATCGTTGGATATATTTTTATAATAAAAGAAAGGACATGGCAATTGATGTTGTTAATTCTAATGTACCAATATATTGGAGTTTCTTTTTAAGTCAAGTGTAATCATTTTTTTTTACGTGGGATAGGTTTACCTTTAACTACAGCCTGCCTGATGTTAAGCATTGCTGCAGTCTAGAATGTGACACGCTTACCTAGAAGATACTTATTATCTCTAGATTTGAAGACTCCTGGATTGTTAGCTTATTTTTAGCCTGACTGGCCTGTTAGCTTAGTTGGTAGTGGCTCTGCCTTCTAATCTAGGGGTTGCGGGTTCGATTCCCGCTTGACACAAGTATTTATGAAATTTAAAAAATTATAATTACTTGTGTTGAGTCTGGTCGTTTGTATGTATAATAAGTATGTATTTACAAAAAGAAAAGTATATAAGTATTATATCCGTTATCTAGTACTCACGACACAAGCGTTTGCTTAGTGTGGGGCTAGATGGCGCTGTGTGCAATGTCCCAGAATATTTATTTATTTTATTTATTTATTGTAGTTCGCAGGAAACTCAGCTTCTGGTAAAGTGTTCCATTACCGTCCGTACAATAAACGTAGAGGCAAAGCGCTGTGTTCGGCACTTCCACCATGAAACGGTGTCTACCTGCGGACTTTCTGTTTGTTCGGTTATAGAAAGGAGCTGAGGGGATCAGTTCATATAGCTCCGCTGCACACTCTCCGGAATGAATTCGATTAAAGACCGACAGACTGGCCGCCTAAAAAGCGACCTAAACTAATCATTTTTATTATATTTAATCTTATTTCTTGATATTATGATGTTTGCAGTAGCACGTTTTTATCGTGGATGTGTCATGTACCTACTCTCTTTATTTATGACATTATTAAATAGGATAGTAATCCAATAATTAAACAATCAACACTACTAATAAAAATCCTATTCTTACAGCCCAAAGAGACTTATTTATGTAAAGTATAAATGTTTAAATATTTTTGGTATAAGTACAAAACGGTTTTTAGATTAACCTTTGTAAAAGTAATGAGTGTGGTACTAGCAGTCCTGTTTGCACCCTACTATCTCGGCAGGTGTCGGTGCAGGCGGGCGCGGACACGGCGGCCGCCAACCCCAGCATCAACGTGCACTTCACTATCCCGCAGCTGGCCGTGAGCGGGCTGAGAGTGTCCCGCCTCGACATGTACGGGGCCAAGTACAAGCCCTTCAAGGGGGTCAAGTACGTCACTAAGGCCGGCAAGTTCCATGTCAGGATGTGATCGTAAACTATATTATTTAGTATCATTGATCCATGAGAAAAGACGAAATATTGGCGCTATCCATAAAGAAACCTTGTATACAAAATTATAAAGTACTCGGCCAGTCGGACTTCCCAAGTACCGCTGGAAAGAACAGATGGCAGTACATGGAATGAGCTATGAGGAGTGGCGTCTCTGTGTGTCGTGTCGGAGGCCAGGGTTCACTATGGGGCGCAGCGACACATTACTTGTTATGCCAGAATCGCTATGATTCCATAGTTTTATTCAAATATGAAAACTTGCTCATGCAAAAAAACATGTATAAAATCAGATGTCTGACTTGTAAATTTTATCTTTTACAATTTTGTTTGTATATTTGTGCTAGCAACAAATGTTATGTATGTCTATAAATTGGAATAAGTGTATACAAGGCATTTTATATATGCATAATCTAGGTAAGTATACTAAGTTAAACAATAGAAATGTTTATAATATAGGTACTCTTTATTAATCTAAAGCTAAAATAAATTACTATAAATATAACAGAACCAGTTTCTTTATTATGTAATTAAATATGCCTCATTAATCAGAAAACAATTACAGACCTCTTACTTTTCATTACTCTTCTTGCCAAGGTTGTCTGCAAGAGATCTTTTTATATCATACTCGTGGACGCCCGCGGCTTTACTTACCTCCTTTCGGTATATAAGGTGACCTGTCAGGTAGAAACATGTAAGAGATGAGATGTCTATAGTATAATTGTCTGTCACACGTTTTCGAGCTCCGCGGGCGCGGCCCCGCGCGGGGAGGTCTGCTTGCTGAAGTATCTCTGCACCAACACAGACATGAGCGCCGGGAACTCCTTCACCATGCTCGCTTCTACGTCGCTGTCCTGGGAAACAAACATAATATTGTTACTTCCATATATATTAAAAAAGGAAAAAAAAGTCGGGTTTTCGTGTTGATTTTGTGTTGACTAGACCATTTATCGAGGAAGGCTTTAGGCTATATAACATCACGCTGCAACTAATAGGAGCGAAGAAACAATGGAAAATGTGGAAAAAACGGGGAAAATTATTTATCTTTGAGGGCTTCCGTTTGCAAAAATAAATACTTATGATGCCCAAATTAACTATTCCACGCGGACGAAGTCGCGAGCATAGCTAGTATATTATAACTTTCTAATCTCCGTACTCGACGCTGGTACGACTGTAGTACGGAACCTAGTTCCTACCTAGGTCTAAACTTAATGGAGTATACGTTCCTTTTAGGTACATTCTTCATCTTAGGCCATAGCCTTACTTGCTATCAGGTAAACTATGGTCAAGTGCAAACCCGTTCAAGTTAAAAAAAAAAAAAACATTAAAATTATGGTTTTAAATTTGAATTTAATGGTATATGTTTACATTTTTAAAGTTTACTATCATAAAAAAATGTTGTGTTGTTAGTGTAGTGAATTATATTATTAATTGAATTAGTGCGACCTGAGGCATGCAGTCGAGGCGCCGCGAGCAGCCGCACGCCGCCGCCAGCCCCGCCGGGGTCGGCACCAGGTTCCACGGGGACGGCAGCGTGCTCTGCCACATGTAGTCGATGTACACCTGCAGGAAGGAAGTATGAGCACAGATCAATGTACGCTCTATAGCGGCGGCGCGAGCAGCCGCACGCCGCCGCCAGCCCCGCCGGGGTCGGCACCAGGTTCCACGGAGACGGCAGCGTGCTCTGCCACATGTAGTCGATGTACACCTGCAGGAAGGAAGTATGAGTACAGATTAATGTACGCTCTATAGCGGCGGCGCGAGCAGCCGCACGCCGCCGCCAGCCCCGCCGGGGTCGGCACCAGGTTCCACGGAGACGGCAGCGTGCTCTGCCACATGTAGTCGATGTACACCTGCAGGAAGGAAGTATGAGCACAGATCAATGTACGCTCTATAGCGGTTGCGCGAGCAGCCCCACGCCGCCGCCAGCCCCGCCGGGGTCGGCACCAGGTTCCACGGAGACGGCAGCGTGCTCTGCCACATGTAGTCGATGTACACCTGCAGGAAGGAAGTATGAGCACAGATCAATGTACGCTCTATAGCGGCGGCGCGAGCAGCCGCACGCCGCGCCAGCCCCGCCGAGGTCGGCACCAGGTTCCACGGAGACGGCAGCGTGCTCTGCCACATGTAGTCGATGTACACCTGCAGGAAGGAAGTATGAGCACAGATCAATGTACGCTCTATAGCGGCGGCTAAGTAAGTTCGTGTGATAGCGGCAAACTCTAATGTCGAAAGTTTTCAAAACGGCTTAGGACCTTCCGACATGACCTGTATGACACCGGTTTTGTATCAACAGAACGTTTGGTAAGAAAACTCGGAAGTTTACGCGAATTGATACAAATACCTAGTCGAAATGAGTCTCATGATATTATGGTATGTATGATGCATTAAAACAATAATAAAAGGAATTTTCAAACACCAAAGTAAAATACCCTATAATTTCAGTTAATTTTGTGGGTGTCGCTTCAATTGACCTTGTCGTGATGGTTAATTGTGTGAATATCGCGCGATATTGGCTACATCTTCGCCAACATACTTACTAGGTTGAGTCGTGTAATAGTAACCTCAGTCTTGCCGAAGGTCCACTCGATGGCGACGTTGTCGGTGACGCGCTGGAAGGTGTTGGATATGGTGGCGATCAACATGTTCAGCACCACGATCACTGATATCACCTCGAAACCTGCAACCCACGATAAAATTATTAGAGATTCTTTCAGTTATGAGAATATTTTAAGATTTAGGTAAGTAAACAAAAAATTTATGAATCCTACACAAGTTGTTAGTATAGTTTTTGCTATACTTAAGTAATAAATTTTAGATAGAAGCATTACCTAATCACATTTGCATTATCGAGAAAATCTAATTTTCCGTTCTACAAGCTAACTATTGAGTGAAGCTTCCTCCTCCTTGCTGCGTGTCATTTTATTACGTGAGGGTCGTGAGCATTCAGCTATAATACCAATGGTATCCTTACTTACCTAAATGGTCATGACGTCTTGAATTGAGTGCGTGTGTCCCCGGATTAACTCGAGTAACTTTTACGGGGCGCTAAGTACTATTACTACATTAAACCAAAGACAGTTCCACTCACATCCAAAACAGAAGTACCCGACCCGCTCCGTGTACTTGTGCCTGTTGGCGGGCAGCCCCTTGTCCGGGGTGTCCCGCGTGTTCTCCAGCACGATGTCTGCGCTCTCCAGCGGCGCCATGCAGAAGAGCGCCCAGAACAGCGTGTTCAGGGTGTCCGACAGACTCGTGAACGAAGATACCTGGACAAATGGACAAAAGCACTTAGGTACATCCGAAACAGAAGAATCCGACTAGACCCGAAATGAATTTGAATTTTAACCTGGCAAAAACGAGATAGTTTGTAGCGTAGTGACTCTTTCAACCCATTTCTGTCCATATCTATCTGTAGTACCTAGTCACCAAGACCGTTATAGATATAAGTCTAGACCTCATGAGATCTGAAATAGTTGTAACAGTAATATTTCATTGTGCGCCGCAGTGGCCCGTGAAATGAACTAACACACTGACAATGCGACGCCACCCGTATTGCATTATGTTTAGGAAATTAGGTAATACAGATTGTAGATGTTTTGGCCTCCTTTGTTATGTAGGGAACAAACGTAATAAGTAGGTAAAATAGCAGAATATAAAAATAACTTCCTTGTATTAAAGTAACCGGGAAATCAAAACTGTTTTTGCGTAGAATAGATTGGCACTTGACTACAGCCCGCCCGCTGATGTTAAGCGTTGCAACATCCTGAGTTACCCACTATATGCTTAGTTGAAAGGTAAGAAAGAAGCGGGAGATGAAGACAATGATGAATACATAGGTACTTGTAGTGTATCATCATCTAGTACCTGCACAGTCTTCATGCCGTACTTGTCCTCGTAGACCATGCCCTCGTAGTACTGGTAGAAGCGCGCCAGGCCGGCCGCGAACGCACAGATGATGATGGTGAACACTAGCACATACTTGTAGATGTCTATCGTCATCTTGCCTAGAGAGATCTGGAAGGAAACAAATGATCTGTTTAAGCCCTCCTAAAAGTTCTGTACAAAATAAATTACTTTTCGTGTGGATGTTCCTTATAGCAGTTAAAAACAATAAGAGAAATTTTACATACCTACCGGCATTGTTTATGAGCTCTATCTAATCATCATTTATCTAAATGCCTGATATTAATCGAATAGCACATACATATATGTCATGCATATATGTTTGTTCTAACGCCTGCACATTTTGTTACAGCACTTCGAATATACTATCTGAACCTTGACTTCTACTAAGCAACGATATGACAATGTATTGAAATCAAATTGATAGAAAGCGCGAGCTGACAGCGATTTTCAAGATTTCTATATGTATTAACCTGTAACGGTCCGAGATGGTAGCTGAGTTGGCAGAGGAACATGAGGCGCAGGAAGGCGATGATGGTGGCGAGGCAGAACGTGCCCTCAGCCAGGAGGGTCGGCTCGTACTGGCTCCAGTACTTGCGCTCTGGGAGCAGTAGGAGAACAATAAGTAGGTAAATAAATATATAACGCCATCTAGCCAGAATTGCTCTTTATAGTATTGTACACAAATAAAAAAAATAATAACTGCTTGATGGTAAGTGGTTTCCATCGTATTATGGGCCTATCACCATTAGTATCTACCCCTGTGTAAGTAACTTTACCAACCCTTCCTGTAGACGTCGTCCCAGTCGTCCACCCGCACGGCTGCGAGCGCCCAGAACAAGAACGTGGTCCAGAACAGCACCAACATGATCACCTCCGCCCAGTTCCACATCGCTGTGAAGAAACGACGCGAGCCCTGGGAGTAGGATAAAAAATAAGCTTGTGAGTCTTACTAGTACATACATATCAAAAAGTATGAGAGCGGTATATTTTGGTGTCTATTGTATTGCAAACTGACAAAACCATGTCAGCACATGCTTATATGTATATTCAAGCACACATAAGTTACTTATAAGATAAATGTACTATTTCTCCTTGTATGAAGCGCTAATACTCGTTGATAGTTATGTGATATAAATGGTATTTGGTCTAGAGGAAGGTACTACATACATATACTAGGGATTAACTGTGTTACAAAGTGTTTTTATTTTATTTTTGTTTCTAGATTACGCTTGACTTGATTTATTTAATTGTAAAGCAAGGCTAGTCTACGATCTAACATGCACGTATAAATGTCATTGTAGCAGTAGCACCTGCATATAACACATGCGTATTGCTGACCAGGTGTAGCCACACACATACAGCACCAGGGGACCTTCTGCGCCTGGAAAATAAAATAGAATCTTTATTCGTTGCCATTTGATACATTATTTATTTATTTATACACAGAACAGATTAATGAATGCATTTGATAGTTATTGATCGTCATCATCATAAATTTAAGGGCCGGGCCCTTGTCTGTGGAGTATGCGCCATCCTTCCCGGTCTTCTGCCAAAATAATTTTATTATATTATTATAGTAGTTTTTGCTCCACACAACCGACTTATTTGGTATCTAGGGAGGAAGCGATAATCTTATCAAAACCATAGGGTGTTTTATAATTATGCTATAATATATTAAAAGGTGTATGTTTGTCTATAACTTGTCATTTATTTATTTTATATATAAAGATTGTCAAAGAGGATTGCCCGTTTAATAATCCGGCGTTTTCCCTTGATCATCTGAGCCACATACGTCTTCCGACAATTTAACACTGTTTTGACTAACTTTAAATGCTTTTATCTCATATCGTTCCTCTATGCACCATCAAAAAGCCGTAGTAAAGTCGGCATTCTTTCCACTACGCCATAAAAATGTGTCGTTATGGCTATATAGTATATAATTATAGCTGTATAATATATGATGGCTGCTCGCTTGACCACAGCTTGGGAATAGCAGACGTGACGATGCGGTTGAACAATACGTAGATAGCATACACTTCATAGTAGAATCCTAACTGTTTATACTACATCTTGTCTTAATTAGCACGGTAATGTTGCCACTTGTAATTTCAGTATTCCACGCCAAATTCAACTTCTGTCTAACTAATATCATAAGTAAAGGCTAAAATGTGTATTCTTCCACTTTCACTTATCAGGCAGTAATTTTTATTAATTAATTGTAATTTTTATATACAAACAGAAGATAAATATTTGACGCTGAATGGGTTGTTCATGCTAATCTATAAATAAATCGACCTAGTCGTATCAAGTCTGTTAGTCTAATTAGGTGATCTAAATAAATATGACATATGCGATATCTGGATTTTGTCCCACAATGAGATGTTTATAAAATGTATTGTTAGTAGCCATAGAGCATGGTGAGTGAGTTTACAGTTGCTTGCGTTATGCCCTATGGTGTAGGAATGTAGGTTTTCCCACACAGTTATTTACCTACTGATTTACTGAGACTCTCGGCTATATTGATATAACCTTAGTGTATGGACCAAAGGAATGAGAAAATATAATATCACAATGCAAATACAGATACAGAAAAAGATATATCTACTGTTAACGTTAAGGTAAAAAACAGACATAAAATCCTGTCAAAGTCTTGAAATTCAATCTAAGTTTTCAGGGACTTTTTGAAGTTGGATAGTTTAGAAACGTTCATTTGCCAAGCAGAAATAATTTCAAGTAGAGTAAGAATTCAAGATTTTTAGTCGATAAGTATCTTACTTGTAAAAACATGTGATCTAATAAAATACCTAATTAATACCGTTGATTAAAATACCAAGTCAAAAAACATTGAAATAAATTGGCATATTCATCGAGACAGTTCCAATTCCTCGGCTGCCCTTCTGACAGAGGTCACCAGCACACATCTCTAACATCTATCTTATCTGAACTTGGACTCCATCTGGCAGCCACGGATTCATATCCAATACAGATCGAGGTCACTTTATGTGCTTGATCTAAGATTATGTCCCGAAGAACGGACATAGTCGTATCAGAAGTAGTAATTTTTACATTTTATGCTCCTAACGTATTTAGATGCGAAATGTTTGCACGAATCCGATGTCGGGTTTCGCGTGTTATTAATTGTTTGGATCTCGGCATAATCTTATCAGAAAGCTGGCAAATGTGAAAGCATGGAATGTTTATTTGTTAAATATTTCGGAATTTGGATTTAATTTCGGAATAAAGATTTTTTATTGGAGTAGTTCAAAAAGTAACTGTATCCTGCTGATCAAATATTTTCTTAAAACTATTAATTTCGGATAAATCAGACAGTCATATTTTGTAACTTTTGTACTCACGTGAAATATCTTTACGCGGTTCAGGTGCGATCAACAGTCGATACCAATGCCAATCGTAAAACATAACGTTCAGCCCCCTTAGACAAGTGACAATTTATGGTAAGCGTAGGTACTATCTACTAACGCATACTTACAGAATAGAAAGACCCATGTATGGGATGATGATGATGTATCACGATGCGGCTACATATGTAGGTCAGGTGTAGGTTTATAATATTTTATTTATCTACCTGTGTTGGGAGGTCCTCTCATCATGTTGCTCTTGTCCTGGTTGGAGACGTGGAACACCAGCGCCAGGAACAGCAGGTAGGCGGCTGCGTGAGACACCAGCTTGTTCAGCGGGATCTGGTAGTGGCGCAGCAGGCGGTGGCGGGGGACCACCTGGAGGAAGGAAAACAACCAGCTAGAAATCATTCATTGCGTCAGATTTACAAACATTTAGTAGGTATATACACACACACACACACACACACACACACACACACACACACATATTATATATAAGTCTGCCCCAACTCAGCCCCAACTTAGCATAATGCTAATTTCTGGAAGCAATCAGTACCGAGATGGAAGAAAGCTTGAAGCGATGCTGTTACTTTAAGTTAAAACGTGTAAAATTATAATAAGCCATGTCATAGGCCCTCAGGGCGGCTTGATTATTTGGCTTGAGTTTTGGATAAATTGTGGTCACTTACGAATACATTTAACAAACTAGTTTAGAAGCAATACACCCTAACTCCAATTTTATCCCATTTCAACGAACGTCTCATAGGTTCTATTTACCATTACCTACATACAGGTCGAATTGACAACCTTCGTTTTCATAAAGTCGGTTAGATGCAGCTTACTTATAACTGTAGTCGTAGAGCAGTTAGTTCAGCCAAGACAAGACATCAGAGTCACGTCACCGCGCAAATTGGCAAACATGTTCCAGAAAGGTTAATGATTTTTTCGTGTTTTAGCCTCGCTTAACTTACACTCTTTAGTAAATACTGGAGAGGTCGTGCGCAGAACATCCGTAACCATTTATTTTTACTTTTAGTTTGGCTTCAGTGCCTACGAAGTGAGTTATATCTATGAAAGTTGATCACTTTCCGAAATATTAGGTATACATATTAATATCATTTAAACTTTTCAGGAATTTATGTGCGTCCATAACTCGAAAAAAATGGTACTTAGATTGTAATTTTTGAATTTGTTTCATGTTGTTATTAACACCTCTGGTGAAATCAAACTCTCGGTATCAGGATTGGCCACTATCATAATAAGAAATTCGGAAAAGAAGAAATCTGAATGCCAAAGGGAAAGAAAAAAAATAGTTTGGAGAGTTTTTTCTACTTTTTTCAATTGTATGAGAAATACATTGAATAGTACGAAAAAAGCTACATTTATCCCAAAATAAATAAAATGACCATTTATTGATTAATAGTCTACAAAACAGGCACTAAACTAAAACAAACATTATATAGTAAATAAGAAGAAAATTACGAACTTTTAAAGCCCTATTAATAAAAAAAAATGATTAACCATAGAGAAGATCAGTATTAGCGGCAACATGAGCACCCTGCGCAGCACCACACCCAGCTTGCCGAGGAGGGACTTGTCTCGCCAGCTGTACCAGTCGCCCAGCCAGTACGACTCCAGCACCTGGGAGCAATATCACTAATTTACCAGATTAATCCTTGTAGCTAGGTACTCCTGTGATCTTATAGAAATAGAAAAACATTTATTGAGACAGATTTACGGACATTTAGCAACTATACCAAACATATATGTACACACATACCATACATAAGTCTGCCCCAACACAGCCCCCCCCAACTCAGCATAATGCATATCTTGATGATAAAACGCGCTTCATAATTTTAACCGTTATTTTCAAAACCCGTGGGGGAAGTTGCGACCTGTGTTCAGGCTCTCTAGAGACTTGCTACAGAGGACTAAACTAATGCAGCCGTCACAGATGAGGCCAAAACATCTCCACCCAAAAGTTTATAAGGAATATAATAAACAGATAATGAATACAAGAATTTCCTAAATTTTGACAGACAGAGTTATACGGCTCACATAAATAACCTCCTCCATTTTAGGAAGTCGGTTTAGTGACCGACTTATCTAAATAACAGTTGATTGTTGGTCGCTAGTAAAATAATACCTATCACGGCGGCGTAGTTAGCACTCGTGATATGCAGGTTTGGAGGTCTTATACGCTGACATTGAACAGTCTTGGACTAGTCTTAGCCCACTTGACTACAATATATCTGATGTTAAGCAACTTTACTATCTGAAATCTAGCGCGCTTGCCTAAAAGTCGATAAATTCTAACTCAAAAGACTCCGGTTCCACGATTTGGAAGTTCGCACTATAAATGACGAAGTGTGTATATGTAAGTATATCATTATAAAGTTTCATTAGTAGGTACTTGTCTGTTGATAATTGGTATTTATTAAATTATGATGAGTTATTATTTTCAAGTGAAATATATTGGCGTTATCAATATGTTCTTTGCCTTTACTGTGCTATGTCGATGTTTTAGAGCCAACATCTGGTGGAATAGTGCGAGAGCGTTCTCCTTTGGATGACAAAACATTTCAATTGAACTTGGGATGACTAGTAGCATATATTTGAAGGCCAACTGTATATGACTTGTGATATGGAATTATGAATAGTGCACTGTTTAGTCGGAATATAACTGTATTACTATCACTGAGACAGGTCGAGTGGATTATTATGATTATGGATGTTTTTCAGGCCAAGTGTGGATTCACACTAGTTTAGTGACACACACATAGAATAGAAAATTCTTTATTGCAACACACGATAATTATAACAAAGAATGAAAAACAAAAATGTATACTAGTGCCACAAGTGGCGGCCTTATTGCTAAAAGCAATCTCTTTCAGGCAACCATTGGATGGAATGGAATAACACATAGTCCGGGGATATAAGTTATCCATGGAATGACTTAGGTGCCTATTGCGATGTATCTGTCCAAGTCGACTTCCCATCCGTGCCATGCCATATCACCACTAATGAGGGTATAACACGACCAAAAGGATATTTCTCTCTCCAGGTACCTGCTGTGTGTGCGGGTGCGCCACGAACTCCCACTGCCTGCAGGTGACGGCCAGCAGCAGGCGCGGCAGCACGAAGTGGCGGCGCCGCTCGCACCCCGCTGTCTGCTTCAGGATTGTCTCCACCTCGTTGGATGTGCGGCAGTTCTCTGTATAAAAATGTAAAATGGTTTACTGGTAGGTACATATTGAATAACTTTATGTAACTTCAGATGTCTGCCTTAGACAATTTATGTTGAACTTGAATTTAGACAATTTGTTCGGCCATACTTGCGCAGTTTGCAAAGTTCGAACCAGGTTGAAATTTCCGAATGGTTTAAAGGAGATACTATTGCATCCAGTGCAAAATAAACATTCAATTTCATGTTATATATGATTAAGAAGAGTCACGTATGTGAAGTCATACGTGACACTCAGTCTTCTGTAAAGGTCAGTGTATATGTATGTCAACCTATAAAAAATTAATATAGGCCTGTAAGCAGTGTTATCTATAAGCCCTACTGGTCAGTAAGTGTCACCTATAAGTCCGACCGCGAACTCCCGCACGGTATCCCTGAGCTGCAGGTACTCGGCAGCCAGGTGTCGGTAGCAGGCCGCGTTGGCAGCCAGCTCCTCGCTCAAGTGGAAGGAGTCCAGGATGGGGTCTGCAGACACGTGCACCAGGTAGGCGGGCGAGGACACCGCGCGGTACACGGCCAGCCGCGCGCTGCTCGCGTGGAGACCGTCTTCTTTTACCACGCAGGTTCTAGGAGAAAGAGAAGGTTACATTTTATTCTGACATTCTGAAGTTTAGTTGATTCTGTCAGCAACTTATCTAGAACATTATTTTGTTTTCCCGTTACAATTATTCAAAAAAAATTGTAGGTAAGTGTTTATACATAATATAATCCTGTGGATGTCAATAATTTATTAATCGATGGGTATAATGCTCTTACAATGCATACAATGTGTTTCGTGTACTATAGTATAATATACGACTAATTATTGTTGTCTTTAGAGTAACTATAACTTAGCCTGATTTACATTTTAAAGACAAATTCGATGTGTTATGTCTTCAAGTAGCTGATGGATTGCTCAGTGCAAGTAACGCCACAAAGCCATACTAGTAAGTTATAACGTTAACGGTGCGTTGGGAACTAAATCTCGGAAACAACAGACTGACGTTACGCGGGCATCTTGCATTATTCATCTACATTAGCGACTGTAATAGTACTTCTTTGCGTTAGCTTCGTAGCTGTACAATAATGTTGATGTTGAGATATTTCAATTGATACGAGGTCTTCTCTTTCGAATGTCTCGGATTTCTATTACTGGTAATGTAAATAGTCGATTCAAGGGAAATGTGTCTTACTTCTATACCCTGCTATGTCGCATTGATGGCCCATCTAAACAGGCGCCTACATCGACCATCTTATACCGCTGGTACTGATGTATAGTAATACTAACCATTGACTATCTAACTTCGATCGACGGTCACGCATAGCTCCTGATAGTTATTCATATATAGCCGTGATATAGACATTACATGATTATGCTGAGGTCAGAAAAAAAGAACAGTTGAACGAATTACGCCCATTTGGATACAAAAGCGAGTGTATCGAAAATTGTACAAATTGCCGAGCGT
This sequence comes from Macaria notata, assembly GCA_927399415.1. NCBI lineage: Eukaryota > Metazoa > Arthropoda > Insecta > Lepidoptera > Geometridae > Macaria > Macaria notata. The sequence goes on from OV656746.1 coordinate 11,343,693, forward strand.
ATATTTTGGACGTGAGAAGTGTGAATGTAACACTCACTGACACACATACGAACAAGGCCAAAGAAATGATATTGAACTGGTAGTTGCCGATTATTACTACTTAGTGAGCAGTACTTATTGGTCCACTTCTTTTTTGAAGAGTTGAATGGGAAATTCTTGTGTTTTTGATAGTTATTTTGCTGTTGTACAGTTGTGTGAACATTTTTTATAAGTGACCCTACTTGATTTTTTTTTAAAGTTCCTTGATAATTCTTAGATAAATTGAAATAGCACAGTGACGCATCGTAATCTGTGTTGTGATCGTATCGACAGCATGAGTCGTGAGTGTTTACTATGTATTTGTGTATGTAGATTGTAGTCATTTCATCACTTACATGTGTATTCAGTAATAGCCGGCATTGAATTTGTTTCTTTGATTAACTTATATGATGCATATCTAGTGTCTCAGCACGATTTACATACGTTATGTAGCTCCAAATATGATTTGTGGCAGATATTACTACGCGCGCGTAACTCTCAATCTGGTGACTCACGCACTCGTCTTGTCATTTTACTATCCTACTTATTCTTATTCTGTGCTTCATTGCAACTCATAGTCATATTCATTTATTAATATCAGATATTTGATACACGTAACAGAAAAACAAGTGAACTGAATCAATTAAAATTAATAGTACAATAAAATACAGTAAATATTGCAAAAAATAAATCATATCACTTACTTGCAACTAATGCAATCACAGGTAGGCGGGTGCGGCGCTGATATGGAGTGTCCTCGAGATATCAGCAAGTTGACCATCTCGTAGTTATTGCGCTGCGCAGCCAGGATCAGCGGCGTGACGTGCGAGGGGAATATGGTGGAGTGAGTCGCACCCGCGAACTCTAGCCCGGGGGAGAGCTTCTTCTGGGCATCTAGTAATAATACTGGAAATAAAGTAATCGAATTAGAGTGGCTCTCGCTGGTGTCGAGAGTCTTCAAATTGCCTAAAGGGCCTCTGACATGGTTTAATAACCGCCACCGCCACGAACAGCGGGGACCTATAATTTAACTTGTGTGTGTTTAGGTTTCTTAGGGATAAATCAGTTCAGCCGTTGGAAAAATCATATAGAATCAAAATTTACATAAGAATAAAATACATTAAAGCAACAATGAGTTAATCCTAGTTTCACGCAAGTACTCTGTTATTTGTGATAATAATTAATATTGGATTAATTAAGTCCAGTCAGTAGTAACATCAGGCAGGCTGTAGTTATCGTACGCGCATCTGCATTAAAATGCAAGAAACAGTGCTACAGGTACTCGTATCAATGCTCCAGATATCTCAGCGAGTGAAAGCAAATAAAATCCAATTTACCCAATATGTTGATACTGTTATCTTGCACGGCGTGCAGTACGGTGTCTGCGATGTCTGTGTATGGGTTCTTCAAGAGAAACGCTACCATCGCCTCGGATCTGTTTCGCACCGCGATGTGAAGCGGCGATATGCCCTACATAGGACGTCAAGTGTTTGTTAGGACTGTCGTATATTCGGATAAATGCTGAGAACTGTCCCGCTTTGCGAATACTTTTGTAGTAATAAGGCTGCACTTATACTGTAAAGATATGCGCACGAGCTTGCGGATATTTGTTTAGAATAACGCTATCGTTATAATACATGCTCGCAAGGAGCTTAAGAATTCATTTCTAGGGATGGACATAGATTCCTAATAATTTTATAGGAATATATAAGTGTAAAGGCTTTTAAATCTAGATTGAATAAGTATGTGGTCTATAATAGAAGGGCCTAGTTTTCCCGGCATTTTTCACATTATTGACAATGGTTTCTATTCTGTTCTATTCATGCCAGTATACTAAAAGAATATATTGATTGACCTGGAAATTAGTGCAGTTAGTATTGAGCGAGGGATGTTCCTCAAGATATGTAGCGACGGGCGGCACGCTGTCCTCCGTCACCAGGCGGAGGAACTCTGCCTCGCTGGGCTGCAGCTTGGGGAGGTAGATGCAACCTGTGCTGGAACCTCTGTAGTCGTGTTCTGCGAACTAGAGGTATTGTTAATATTAAAACTTTCGTGAGACATTTTATCAATATGTTAACTAAACGGTTTTCACTCAAGTGTAAGTCGCGTATGTTGTTTACGCGTTTCGGATGTTATGACGTCCATCTTCAGAACGTGCGTTCTGGGTAGAGGTAATGTGTTAGAGACACCAATAAATTTATACTGAGAAATGTTTTAGTCAGAAATATAACAAGCAATGTGATTGTGAATCATCTAATTGATTCTTCGACTTTAATTTTGTTTGTTTGTGAAAAAGCCTGAACTCTGTAACACAGGTAAGTGGTGTATAGGGACTGTGTATAACTAGTGGTGCCCCACGGTTTCGTCCACATTAAATTGGAATAAAATGTAGTCTATTTGTTTACCAAGTCTATTCTATCTCTGTACCTACATAATGGCATCCAAATTGATTCTGTTCTTTATGCTTTAAGAATGGATGAACAAACATAAACACAAACATTAGTCTTTTTAATATTAATGTAGACAGACAATCGATTTGATTTATTGCCAACCTAAGTAGATATTATTTAAAACAATTAATCATCTTACCGAATCCATTCTACAGTACAGCGGCCGTGAGCTAGGCATCAGAAACACGGATCTGTTCTGCAGAAACGACCTGCCCTTCGGCAAATTAGGAGCACTAACATCACTGGACATTCTACTGTAAGCCGACGGAGATTTCCCAAAGTTGCCGTGTTCATACACTTTGAGGATATCGTATTCATTTATTTTATTAAGTTCTGGAGTTTTCGAGGAGGTGTTAGCGAAGGATCTTTGAAAGTATGTGAGTCGACTGCTGACTGGCGACGGAACTCGTGCTTGGAAGTGAGCTCGCCTGGTCGGGGAGTGGCGAGTGACGTCATCTCTGTGGTAGGGTATACTAGGCAGGCTCTGGTTCTCTATAGAGTCCGTTACGAGCGATCCAGATGACTTCATCACCTAAACTTGCCTGATTAAAGCACTAGCCCTATACAGTTTGTGGGTCACTGCCCACGAAATGCCCGACCGCTCCACGCCTTATATAAAGCTATGTTTATTGTGTTTATGAACTCTACAACCAGTTCCACCTCTAACTGGGACGGACATTAAATTATTCGCACAATTACGAATAGAAATGACCACAAATGGCTACCAAATGACAAGGGAGTTGTCGTAAACAAGTCGTGACAATACTGACAGGCACTGCTGAATAACTGTTAAATACTTTTTATGTGAAACAAGTTTATATTTACACATTTTATTCGCTACAAAGTAATTCGAGCTCGATCACATCTACATGATGCATATTTCTATCACTTGTATTGTACAGATCTAGATATCTAAGTATTTATGTCCTCGTAATACGGAGATAGTAATCTAAGTTCTACATATTCTGAATAAGTTAACAAGTTGGCATGGTTAAATGCCTATAGCAGTAAACTTAGAGGTATTCTTGAATTGCCTTAGTTTTCACTATACATCGTGTACAGCAGAGCAAAGTATGAATAACTTCTGTACAAAATCTGAAACAAAAACATACATACAATTACTTTTTGACATAATATATCTATTCTATTCATATAAAAAGACATAGCGCGTGTATTTCCTTACCGACGAGTAAGTGACCAGAGTAATATCGGTGAAGTTCATAGCCGTGAATGCAATAGGTTTTTGAGCTCTGCAAACACAAAACAAGCATTTATATTCATCAGGTTGTTTAGTAGGACTTAAAATGTGACTAAAATCCTAGATTACCTCTTTATAAGAAACAGCAAAGCACGCCGGCATTTTGGGTTGGTCATATACCAGTTCCCTTTGTAAGCTGCTAGCGCGACGTTGGCATTCTGTAATTAAATAATTATTTTTTGTAATTAAATGTTACTAAGCTAAATCGCAGTGTAAATTGTAGCATCTGCAAAATATCTGTGTAATGGCCTTAAAATAAAGATGTTTGTATTTAGTTTTAAAGTAAGTTAGAACAGTGTTTAGCTACCAGAACTCACCGCATAAAAGATGTCGTCTGCGTACCAGCACAGCATTCCGATCTGGATGAGAGCCGAGCCCAGGAACAGCTTGTTACTCACCGCCAAGAATGGCTCTAAAAGCTAAAAGTGTTGAAATTATTCCTTAATTTTATGGGGGAATTGAATAAAGAAGTATATTAAAGTAGTGGATAGATACATTCTTTTAATTTTGGTTTTTCATTGATGATAGAATTGCATTTTTATGGATTGAAAAGCCCCCTTTGTCGGTTGTGATTATTCAAAAAGTATTTGTATCAATTTACATGAAACTAGTCTGCAGGGTGTATTGTTCGTACTATTTTCATTAAAAAACTTACTACAATGACGAATACAACGCAGCAAATGTTCACGGAGCTCAGCACCACGTTCACGAAGTTTGACAGAGAGAAGGCATTTTCCAAATCATTGCAGTACCTGAAACATCACAGTATGTGTGAGTGAGGAGCTGTGTGTGTGTAGGTATTACCGAGCGTAGTATCCAGACTAGATTAGCCTGGATTGCTTCATGACACAGGTAATCAATTTGAAACTCTTATTTATTTTCATTTGGAGTTTATTCCATACTGGGCAAAGGTCTCTGTAACCTCTTTCCCCTTACAATCGCTAATGCATCATCAAAAGTCGTCTCGCCATCTAATTCTGGGCCTCCCACGATGTCGGGCATCTCCTGAGGTCCACCACTTGGTGCGTGTTAATGGATCTCACTTGATAAGCCTCTGATGCAGCTTGATATTGTCCACGACCTCCCGGTAGTGCTCCTCGTCCGTCCTGTCCACGGTGCCCACGCACTCCAGGCGGTGCTGCAGCAGGCGCAGCAGCAGCCCGATGTGGCTCGCCATGCCGGAGAACAGCAGGTCCGTGCACACCATGATCCACACGCACGTCTGACCTGGGGCGATAGTAACTATTAATGAATAATTTGTATTTGAAATTTCATTTTAAAATCAACCAACCAGCAAGAAGGAATTTTATACATAACTACATATTTTCAAAGCTTTCATTATGTACATAATAAGACTGTTTTATCTTTTTGTTAAATGAATGCGAATTGATGAAAATATCAAAATCAATTGTTAAACCGAACAGACTTCTTTTTAATTATGCCAGAAACACACTATTCAGCCGTTTGAGTAATTTATACTTAGACTTTCAAAAGGTCGTTAATAAAATAGGCTGACTACCTCGTTTGCCTACTGTTTTCTTATACCTATATAATATCCACTCCTAGTTCTATAACAAGCCCCTATAATCGTTAACCTAATGCTAGCTAACGTTCACACCCGGAGACAATGCGACCAATAAACTCCACCTTATGTGAAAAACTAAATTATACCAAAAATAGCGAAATGCTTAGGTTTGATTTGATAAGTTTACTGTTTAATTGTAGTATGCTATGCTATGCTCGAACCGAGCGGCCTAGCACGTGACGATGGAAAAAGACCTGACGGTATGACTCTTGTGCCATGGAAGTTGGGTCGGCCCCTTGTGTGGGACGCAACTTGCGTCGACACATTGGCGCCGTCTCATCTGTCTATGACACGGTGTCGGGCTGGAGTGGCGGCTATTATTGCCGAGCATCACAAGAGACGCAAATATGCTAACCTCGGCCGAGGTTACATCTTTGAGCCTTTTGGAGTCGAGACTTTGGGGCCGTGGGGTCCGGGAGCCCATACTATTTTCCAAAACCTCTCGGAGCGCTTGGTTGACGCGACGCGTGACCAAAATGCTGGCCTTTTTCTGGCTCAACGTATCATCATTGCCATCCAGCGTGGTAATGCGGCCAGCATGCTGGGTACGCTGCCCTCTGGTAGTGGGCTGGAGCACTTAGATTATCTTTAGGCTTTTCTAAAGATTTTCTAAGTGCCCCTTTTTGTAGTAGTTAGAAGTAGTATGTTTAGTTTTCCTTCACTTGTTTTTATATTTTATTATTGTAAATAAATCAAATCTAGTTTTTTTATTTCTATTGTGAGATGATACATTGTAGTTAATTTCTATTAGATATATATTTGACGAACTCATTGCTCAAAATGTGTAATCTTATATATCTGCATGTTGATTGGCCCATCAAGTCCCACTGCCATTGAAGCTTCACAAAACTGTGTGTTGGTTTATGGTTCACAGAAACGGCTGGAATAAAGGATAGGTGTGTAGTAAGAGATAGTCCGTGCCCTGCGTATATTAGTCGGGACGAGTTCCATAGTGAAAAGATAGCTAGTTGGATATCTCTGGTTTCTACAGTCTATATTAACTCCTGTGGCTTTATTTTCCTTTTGTCGATTATATGTGTAAGTACACGCGACTCGTCAGGTTTTCTCAGAAAACGCAGTGAAACTGAATGTCTTGCAAACTGGAGCTAAACTAGTATTCATGCAGTTTTTGCTCATTCACTTCCAGTAGAGTATGCTTATTTTATTAAACTTCTAATATGGTTGGTAGTATGTTTTTTTCCATATTTTATGAGCTTGTGTTTGACTGCACCTTGTCTGATGGAAAGCGACGGAGAAATTATAGATGTAGCGCGCTTGCTCAAAAATACCTACTTATATACCTACCATTCAATATTTTCTTGAGACACTTAACCAGTATAAGAAACTAATATAAAACTATATTTTTTTTTATTTTAATCGGTAATTACGTTTGTGTCGACTCAAGTAACATTCACTCTATGTTAAAAAAAACATTTTCTATTTTTTCGAAAGCACAAATATCCTGAGCGCATATTTTTAGAATTCAATTTTGAATTTAAAATAAGTACCTAATTAATGAGATTGCAAGTATCCGGCAGGATATATAAATCTCTACTCACTTATAGAAGAATCGAGTTCATTGAGGATTCATTTTTTATTAAAACGTATAATGATAAGGCAGGTTATAAAAAGTGAGTTTAACCTACTCGCATACAATCTTGAAATTACTGAACGAAAGTGGTTTCTGTGTTTGTTTTTAGTTCATCATGCAACTGCTATTATAATCTCGCTCTCAGTTTTTTGGTCGAATATAAAGTATATAATCATATTAAATTATATTAATTGTCAGTTGCTGCAAGTATATTGTTATCCTCGATGTGTTAATGGCGGTCAAATGATTGTATATCATCAGGGCTTTCACTCTCTGTCAATAAGAGATCTTGCTTGATGACATGATTATGTTCGAGGGCAATTTAGTTTGACTTCTTCGAAATGCAGTTGTGCTGTCAGTAAGTGTCAATGCAGACTGTAATCATCTTTTACTTTAAAAATATGTGGGTCTACGCATTAACAAGCGCCTAGTTTTGCATAAAGAATGGCTGCAACATTCACACGTTTTGTTTTTAACACATATTTGTTTTGTAAAGTGTCTTGAGAAGATGCTGGGATATTGTGATACGCATTCCAGGGGCTAGAACATGGGTTCTGAAATTACAAAAGCATTGGCGGCGCCTGCTGTGAAGGATCGTGTAAGCGGACTTTTTTATGTTGTAAATAGTCTTTGTTTTTTATCTGATAATGGTGATGTTTCGGTGCTGAAACATCGAATTGTGTTTTATTTGGCATGCTTTAAGTGTGACGTACTTTATCACTAGTAATGGTCAGATTCTGTGTATATTTTTGCGATGTAAATATGCCTACTTTTGCTAAGGCTAAAAGCATACCTACTTGTGGAGAACCTATTTTGTATTATTTTCAGTATTTATTATGGTTATTTACATAAGTGATTTTCCTTTTACCACCTCATAAATCATTTGTTTCGCTGGGCTAACAACACGATTATTGTTGTTACTCTGAGTACCAGTTTTTTACATAGAGCGACTGGCTATCCAGCTTTCGCAGCCCCAAAAAGATAATAACAAAAGATGAATCTATGAGAACTGTAACAGTCAGTCATGATGATGATGTTTCTTACCAGCAAAAATCTCAAAGATATAAACGACAACATGTGCCACAGGCTGGTGTTTGTCGAAGGGGTACCAGGAGACCCACACGAAGCCGACGGTGGCGCCCCCTGTGTGCCACAGCTGGTACAAGTACACAGCGATGGGGGTGATGTTGTAGAACCACACGCCCAGGACGTTCACCGTGAAGTACCCTGTGAAGGAAGTCATTCTTATGATTTATGATTTAAGAATTATCTTACTTACTGTGTTGGTTGGCCTGTTTGCTCCTCTTTCACGCCGCATCGGAATGACTAATTACCGTGATTTATGGTATGGCGATAGGTACTAAAGGGTGACTTGAACTATATATTGTCCCTATACAGCACGCAAAGCCGTGGGCGTCCACTAGTATTCTTCACTTAATATGTCGCCGTATTTCCAATTAGAGTGGTGCTTAATACCAATCCGGCTGTAGTGCTATACTACGCAAATGTATACAGACATTGTAGTTGGCCGAATCAGGTAACTGTCATGAATCAACAGACAAAACTAGTTGTGATATTTTTGTAATTTTGTTTATATGTATTGTTTATTTTTATATTTTTTTTTATACCTATCTATCTATCATTTACGTACACTTGTGTGCGATCCGCAGCGCGCTGAGGCTGTTGTTCTTGATGAGCTGATCGTCCTCATTGAGCGGCTCCAGCGGCCAGATCTCCGCCAGCTCCGCCAGCAGCTGCGTGAACACGTCCTTCTTGTACCACAGCACGAACACCTTAGCGATGCCTGGGAGAAAAAAGTATAAAAAAAAGGAATTGTCGGGATTTTTTAGGGATAATATTGGATTTAGTTTTTAGGGAGAGAAGAAGGAACAAACCCTCTACCTTACTCTCAAGCTCGTTTTTCATTAAGTTTTATTAAAATAAAGTGTGATCCAGCACCAAATTATACACATTTACTAATAGTGTTATACGAATACACAACATTCTGAAATCTAATAAGCAACAGAACAATACGAGCATTACAATATTCTTGTAAAAGACATAATGGTATCATCATCACTAATGAGCTGAATAGTTGCATGCATTACCGGCGGGTGCTAACCGACGTATCTAGGTTAGTAGACTCAAATCTAGACGGAAAAGTAAAATAGTAGAATACTCACTCAAAGCACCATAGCCGAAAGTATGGAAAAGTGGCACAACGTCTTCGACTCGTGGCGAATTGGACAACGTGAGGCCAATGTAGACGATCTCACTGAAGACGTGGTAGCAGATGCTCAATACTGAGATAATGAACATGAGCTTCTGACGAACGTATGCGGAGAAACCCTTGGGCCTGGAGAAGGAGAGACCGATTCTACGCATGCAGAAGGTGCAGAGATTCAGGGTCTTATCGATCTCGTGTATTGCCTGCTCTATGTTACCCGCCATGTTTGTAAGACGTCCTCGAAAAGTACAAGCTTTACGTTTAAAATGGGGGCCAAAATATTTTGCCATTAATTTCTTCCAATCATCAAGTTTTCAGATTGTTCTGTCTTTCAAAAAATAAGATTGTGTTTATCTTTGACCTGTAGTATTAAAGTAAAACTTTCAGCCCCACATCCTGACGTTAAATAGGTTCGGTTAGTGAATAATTAAGTGCGTAAAGTGTTAACTTAGGGGCGGGACTTTACTTGATTGAAAACTGAAGTTTTAAACTTAACTAGCCACTTTATGGACGTGTGTCAGTTTTATGGAATAGATAATTATTAGGTATTGTTTTGAAGAACTTTTAAGTACATATAGGTTCTAGAAAAATGTTATTCTATGGTGTTTGATAACTATTCATTAAATAAACTGAGTGACAGGACGCTCCAGTCCATATAAATATGCATAACCACGGGATGTTCAAATAAGTCTAACCCATATCAATTTCGATATTTTTTCTTTTTTATCTCCTCAGCTCGTAGTTTCTCAGATAGTTTGTCGATCCAATTTAATTCTCGCACTCGCGTCGCATTTCTTGCGTTCATTTCAAAGGGTGAGAAATTAATCAGGCTTGTAATGGAGCATTCTTTGCATGGTGTATGAGTGGTACCGTAATGGGACAGATCTCATAGTTTCATGGCTCGGTTCAATCACATGGCTTCATTGTTGCGGTACTTGGCTCGTTGTGCACACGCCATCTTGCCCACCTTAGATCGTCTACAATGTCTGACATGCAAGGACATTGCACCTAGTTTTAATAAAATTACGTTTGATTTCAATAAAGCTATGAAATTGAATTTTATCTTCATTAATGTCATGCGTCACGCATGTTCTTAAATTTTACAAATCATACTTTAGAAATCAAAGTGGCCTTATTATTTTACAAGTTCATAGGTACTTTTCAGAGTCATACTGCACATTTGCACCACAATCGAGCACTCAAGATAATCTTTGAAAATAGTATATACTTAACCAAGAATATCTTAGCCTATTTTTATAATCTAAAAAGTACGAATTCGTGAAATAAAAAGCTCGTATGTAATAAAAGTTCGAAACAAGACCATCTCTTTCATTAAGATGAGCTTTATGAGTAGTAAAGTCTAGTAAAGGCTTCACTGGACTGAGCTTGCGGGCCGTAAAGCACAGCCTTGAAACATGCATCATTATGTTAGAATGCATGTATGTATGTACATTAGCTGCTACTTTCGTTTACCGACGTCCGAACAAATATTGACTTCATTATTGCAGTGGCCGTCATTCGTTTGCTAATTAATAGTTTTTGTGGTATAGTAGTGCAGTTATGTTATAGATATACGAATGGAGCTTTGTGTCTGTATTTCCGATAATATCGTTATTCACCAGATGTCAATGTTACATTTATGTTCGCGAAGAATTTGTCAAATGATAAAACTATCATTTAACTATCTCAATTTTAACCCCTTGTTAACTAAAACATACCTATATTTTTCAGTACGTTACCGTTACATATAGAGAATACCTAACAGTTAAACAACAAGCCTCCCAACAGTCTACCACTCCAAAGCTGTTTTTAACAAGAGCGTTGTTCCCGCTAGCATGTTTCGGCAAATTTAGCACGCGCCGTAGCGCAGCACTGTGCTAGCACCGTGCCAGCATTGTGCCAGCACCGCCTGCCTCCACCGTTAGCCGGCGATTAGCGCGCTATGCACTTGTCATTCGATATAATTACACCAGGGAACTGACGGGGAGTGGATCAGGCATGGAAAAGAAAAAAGGTTGAAAGTTAGTTAGTTGTCGAGAGTTTTTAATCCGTTTTTTTAATACCTTTTAACACTGACCTCCATTACTACTATGGAGGTCAGTGCCTTTTAACCACGAAAGGGATGACTCTTTTGTAGTTAAAACGATTACCTAGTCACGTCACAAGTTAATGCTAACATTACTTCAAAGTTAGTAAACAGTGCCTATATTATAGTATATTAATTATAGTTTATTAATAAACTTCATAATTCAGTTATCACATATGACATATCATAGAAATTACAATAAAACAGCAAATGTTTATGAAGATCTACGTTGTAAGCCAGCTCAACAGGCATTATTTGTAATCCTACTGTTTGCCTGAAGTTTGTGAATTATTACGAGATTTCAATACGTGCACCAACATATCTAATTAACATTGTAATGCATTACTTACAGATTTATTTTAATTGGGCGTCAAGCGTCAATATAAAACGAAGAACATATGAAAATTAGAACTACATAATAAATTAAATAAGTCGAAAAAACAACCACCGCTTCACTATAATGTCTGTTTCACACGGCCTGCCCCCCACATGCCACATTTAGTGTCAACTTGTCGTATTTATGATTACGACTACACTTTACGACGGAGAAATATATAACACCCGTAACATGTACAACATTCACGCGATTCCTGTGTTCTTTACATGTCATATTCAATTATGTACCTTACTTAGAAAACTAGTGTTATTAGAAGTGTTATTGATTGTTTAGTAATTAAAGTTTATAAGTAAGTAATATTGTGTCGGCAGCTCTGTTTCTGTCAAGCAGGATCCCGCTATGTGGTCGTAAGAGGCAGTGAAATAACTACGGTAGAGGCAGTAAAGAAGTGAGCCTATATGGCCGCAATATGATTTCAAATGTAAAATCTATGCTTTTATTACACAGGTTTGTAGCTGTAAAGGTTTATGGTGCAGCATAATAGTAACTACGTGTCATTCAGAACCGTCCGATTCCATGTTTAGTTATTTACCAATTGTGTAACGCAGTAAAAGTTCTTTCCAGTATCGGAGTGAGGCGACCCAGATCTATTCAAAGATTGAACTGCAAAAAATCTTTTATAGAGTTCCGAGATGAATATTAACAGCTGAAAGTACAAAAAAGTATTGGAATCGTAAATCTCTCCAGATAGATTCCTTTCTCTGCTTTTTTCCTTCGTAAAGTTATGATGTATAAAGTCTTTTGAAATGGAGTAAAAGTCAAGTATCAAATACTTACCATTACCATGGTTCGCCAAAGATACCGTAAAATATTCTATTATTCCAGGTACAGTAAAAATATTCACATACAATTTTTATATACAAATATCATATGGATTACAAAAAGTTTATTAATAAAAAAACTAAAGAGGCGCGTATTCATTTAATTTGTCCAGGTCCGCGTGATTTGTTTTTGTAATCCTTGGATGATGTTTGTTTTAAAATGTTTTAAAAAAATTGAGTATTGACGGTAGCAGGAGAAAAAAAAAGAACATGAGATTAGAAATGCAAAAGTTAATTTTAACCGATTGAAGAGCAAAGAGAAAAGAAAGCCCAAAGAGGAAGTCTTCATTCGAAACCGTTGAAAGTTTTTGATTAACAAATTGATTCATGATCAGATAAAGTAAGCGAAGTGCAGTAGTAAAATTAGCTTCCTTTTTAAAAACTTTAATTAAATTTTAAGCACTCCTACTCGGTACATTAGCTTAGGTAGTTTAATATTCTTTCATTCGTAGTTTTGCTATTAAAAAAAGCCAGTAAATATGGCCCTTAGGCGGTTTGAAAACTGTTGTGAGTTGTGGCTTCATTATACGAATCCACCTCTTGTAATAAGCTTGTAGTACGCGTACTTGTGTTTGAATCTAGATTTTGTGGGTCAGATGATTAGTGTAGGTCTATTTCGTCATTGTCATTTTTCTTGTATTAAATACCTTAGTATGGCAGTCATTAATACAGACATAAGGTGAAGTAAACACTCTTGACACCGGGGTGGGCCATTCTCACTGAAACTTAATAAACTCAAAACTCGTGTGTCCCTGTAACGGTCAAGCGTAACGCTTTCCATCAGGCACGCGATGAGCTCATCTTGTCATCGTAAACAAACACATTATGCACCGGAAATAAAGTCAGCTTTTTCGAGTTTCCATACAATACGTGTAATGCAGTGTCGGACATTAACACAATAACCCACATCTTAATGCATCACAGAATATTATGTATCTACATATACAGCGTGACTGGTAACCTATAAGGCCGGCTTTGGTTCGTCAAAAGTCATCAACTTTTGTTTTACGAAATTTATGAAAAAAGTCATTGCTTCTAAGATACCATTCTGTCGAGGGGCGATGAATTTTTTGTATGGAACAGCAAATTTTTCTTTCACGTATTTCTAAAACTCGTAGAACAAATATTTTCGCTGATGAGGTTCTAAAGCCGATCTTTAAAGAGTATGTGTAGCCCTGTATGGTATATATAATAGCCTCCGCACGACTAAACCGATACTGCTCGGGAAGTAATGATACTTTTATATATTAACTTGCTTTTAATTTACAGTTGAAACCTCTGTTTATTATTTTAGGAAACGTTCATATTGTATTAAGAGGTTAACAGTAAATATTTGCGTAAGTAGGTATTATTTAAAGGTTTTAAAATTACTCGCATTTGTTAGTCATTTAGGTATAAGGCAGAGTTACAAAGACAAGCTATATTTTTGTCTACTGTTTATGAAAAGTTAAACCCGATTTATGTCTAGATTAAATATACATTTATACATATAATAAAGCTGAAGAGGGTCGAAAGTCTGAACATTGAAGATATTTGAAAAAAATGTTCGGAGATACTTCGAATTGATAGCAGAACACGTTGTAACAATTTATAGAATATTTGTCAGTTTATCTAAACGCGCATACCACTAGCAAGACATATTTGCACATTATTTTTCGTTTCCAATAAATTAAACAAGTAGATACATTGTTTGCTAGGCAAAGTGGAAAGATACATACTTTCAAATATCGGTCAAGGTGTAATGAACTTATTATTTTTCAAATCAAATCAATGCGTACCTATAACCTATATTCATACAAAAGAACTTAATCTCATCAATTGTTTTCCCGTTAGGGCCATTTCGCTTCACTTTCATAAATCTATCGAACAATAAATTGCAATTCCATCCAAATTACAAGTTTACCTACATCATAAATTGATGATAGAGATGAGCTGTTTTCTTCATTGAAGCCAAAAATACCATTGGAGTTACAATTTTTGAGAAATAGTGTCTCTCGTACAAACTTTGTTCAAACTGAATTCCAATCCGTAATAGTAATATCATGCAAAAAGAGTTGACATTTTTAATTCGAATAAAAGTTAGTAACTGTTTATTGCATTTTTTTAACTTTAGACTGTTATTTTTTTCAAATGTTTTAAAAGCTGGTACTATTGTGAGTACCTCCAAACTCTAGACCAGCTCTTCCTTTCCAAGTCGGAAACAGAACGGTTTATGCACATCACTAATTTGTACTCAGAGCCAGAGCTAAGCAATTTTGCTATCCGTAGCCGTGGGCTCAGCTCATTAAGGCAATAATTGAATCTTACACAAACAAGAACAGATTGAATGTTGCCATGTTGGATGCAATTTGAGATTTTCTTCGCTGCTATAATGAGTGAGTGCGAAATTACTTTCACTGCTGTATCACTGTGGCCTTAAATCCTCTTTCGGGGACCGCAGGAAGTAAGCGTTAGCGCTTGTTTTTATTGCCGCCATTAGTCAGCAATTAAGCGTGAAACTCAGCGCCTGAGTGAGGAGCCAGTGGTAAGTAGTGCTTAGTTGCAATTAATGCATTTGGGATTAAAGTGATCTGGAGGTGAGTGTTTTGTCGTAAAAAAACAAAGAGAAAAGAAGTGGTACAGTGAGAGGGATATTTTTTAAAATCTTGTGCAATGTCAGGTAAAATATGACTTATGGAAGATTAGAGATATTCATAGTATACATTAATTGAGTACTTTTGTATTTTGCCTTGTATTTCATTGATATTTTTATTGTAAATAAATGAAAACATCGTTAAAAGTATTTTAGTTTCAGTGCCAGATCACATAGGAAAATATTCACGAAAATTTAATTCATCAATTCAATTCCTGAAACTGGTTCAAGTTAAAAGTCTTGGGTTCGATTTTTTTTGTAAGAATGAGACTTTCAAGTACAATTTAAGCATAAGCTTAAGTAATATTGGCATTTCGTGACACATAAATCGATAATTCTGAAATATGAGATAAAAATCCGTGCGCGATTAAATTTGCTATTTCAAGTACGTGATCATTAGCAGAAACATACTTAAAGCATACGAGTGAAACCTCGGGGCATAGCTACTCACATATAATTATAACTACAAATCAATAGCAACACCCGGCGTTTCCGGTCATTTATTGTTGTAATTTGATCTTGTTCTGACCAGCCTCTGGTGTGATGATTCCATGAGCGGATATATGGCTGAGAAAGTATATAATTGGAGGTATTCATCAGCACGTTCTGTAGCCAACATTTCTTACTTTTAAATTTTTCTTAGTGTTTAACTCGCCACCGTTGTCTAGTTTATCATGATTTTCATCTTAAATCTCAACGCGAAAAGATACTGGTTCCTATTAAAGTTATGAGGTATGAAGTTGACTTATTATCTTTTATTATTTATTATATAGGTATATTCGGATGTACCAGGCTTGTAGTTAATATCTAATGGCGGAATGATCTTACTCGAAAAGGAAACTATGTTTTTGTTTGGCTGACATGTGCCTCTGCTTGGCACTGTCGTTTTCCGAATGATGATTTACCGCTGCTAGAATTGAAATTATTCAAGAATAGTTGAACTAGCGCGCTTCATTTGAAGACGCTAGTTCTTCATAGAAGCCTAGATTTTCCTCAAAGAATGTCGTTACCTGCGGTCGCTTGGCATTTGGCGTTCCGTTGTCCTGTCTTCGTCCGGCCAAATCCAGAGCTCGCAAGCGCTGGCAAATTGCAGCGTTCGGCTCCGGGCGCTTTATTGAAAATTCGATCTATCTGTTATATCCAGACGTTGCGGGGATTAGAACCTTATGTACCAGGAAGAAGGTTGTGTTTGTGATGTTGGAAGTGTGTTGAGGAGCCCGTTATGCGGCGTCAGGTTACGGCCGCGTCTATAAAAGACCGCGGCCGCGTCTTCAGCATTTCATTTAGTTTGCGCCCGCGTCGCGTGTCGCTGTCCCGCGCTCCTCCGTCCGCCCGCGCGCTCCCGAGCATTCGGCCGCTCGCTCGCGACAGTGCTCGCCTTGCCTGGACAGTTCAGTTTGTAGTGAACACGAACACTCCCTTGAAACCCTTAAAGTGAACCCGCGCGCTGCTCTCAGGTACTATACTACTTTAATTAGCGATATATCATAACTTAATTTATTGCCGCTTGTTCGGATATGAATATTCAAGTGGAGTCGGAGGATACACGCAGGACGTGCATATACTCGTATATGTATGTATATGCATAGGTTGTAGTAATTGGACGAGATACGAGATTAGTGCAGGAAAGTACTTTATCGTGTGCAGTGATAATTTATGATGTGATAACTCAGCTTATCGAGAAACAGATCATTGTTTAATTGAACTTGTTAAGGAAGCTTTTAAAAGCTCTTTGGAGTAGGTTTAGCCAGTTTTGTCTTATTTTGCATAAAAAGGGTAGCTTTTAAAAATTATAGCTATTTTCGGATGCGGAAAATTTTATTGGAAAATTTCGCATATTTTATCAAACTACTGAACATAATTAAGTACCATTTAAAAAAAACATGAACTAATGAAAAGAGAAAATATGAACTAATTTACTGTAGTAGAACTTTGGCCTAGGTATTCCGTTTTACAAAAAAGAAAGTCATCAGTCATGTGAATTAAAAACACACAGTTGTATTACACAAGTTTACGTAAATCCTACTAAAAGCTTCTGAAGCATAACAAAACGCGTCCATTTCCGAGACGAGGTGTAAATCTGAACAGCTAAAACATCTATTTTTTACTTCCACTAATCATCTTTCACCGCAGCTCTGTTTTCCACCGCGACCAATCTCCAAGCAATCTAAGGAAATGCGTTTCCGACAAAAAGCGTATTAGTTTGATATTAGCTTCCTTTTTCCACGGTTAAGGTTCCTATTTCTATGATATTAGGTTCCTATTCCTTACATGATGTTCATATTTCTACCGTATTAAGTTCGTTTTCCTCTGGCGTTAGTGATGTGATAATGTCCTCTCCTGGCGACATGGTCAGATACGTAACGACGAACTAGTTGTATTGCTTGTATTACCTATAATGACTAAATTACCGATGCCATCTAGTATGCTTCGCGCTTGTTTGTACAGGGTGACTGGATGATGGGGTTGATTTATTTAAAGGGCTGTTGAAGGAAATGTTTTTTTTTCATATGGATGACCTTTGTCAATACACCGACTTGACTTTAAAAGATAACCAGCCCAAAATATCAAAAAGGTCATGTAAATAGGATGGGTGAAATTATTATTTCAACAAGTTTAGAAAATAATACTGCCTAATTCTTAGAAGAAATATCTTTTTGATAGTACTTACAGCTACACAAAATTTTTCAAACTAAAAAACCTGTTGGTTCACGTAGGAATCTCAAAAAAATAAATAAAGTTTAGCTTCCGTTGCATTACAAATTAATGTAGAAATATTCAAGTCACCCTGTATGGTGGTGTCACGGCACCGAGGGCAGTATTCGCACGGCCTGCGCCCGCGCCTGCCCGGTAAGGTACGTAGATGATAAAATGATGACCATCATTAATGGAATTGCCCGAGCTGGCCGACCGAGTCATTACTCAAACCTTCTACATACTTGTATTACTCGTGTACTTCTTTATTTTATTACAACTTTTTCCCCACACTATTGTCTTTTAAACTTTTTGCCGCAATGAAATTAGCTTTTGCTGCCAACAAATATAATTTATGATAATAAGAAGGGCCAGAAATATGTACAAGAATCTCGGCGCAGAAAATGGAGCCTCTGTTTGAAAGGACGCCTCATTATTTATGTGACGTTTTCGCGTCTCAAAGAGGTTTTTATTTAATGGCGAATGGGATAGCTTTGTCGCTCGTTTCTATTAGATTTTTTCATATGTTCCCTATGTTAGTAAAAAAATTACAAGCGTGGTTCTAGCAGTGCTAAACAAATTTATTTATGGAGTGTTCCTTTAAATTGCGATGAGTTCTACTAGGAAGAAGATAATCATTCTTTTGTTTGATGTAATACCAAAGAGTACCTACTCCTTACTTTAATAAAGACAAGGATTTCGACAGCAAATCCATTCATTACAAAAAGTGTAATTAACCGGACCTTTTTGCTGTACGTAATAAATAAACCCTCCTTCAGTAATCTCCCCATCTGCTATCTGTGGATCAGTGGAAGTGTGAATTATCTCTCAACTAGCACTAACTGGTTGTCTAAGGACATGCCACAGGATGCTCGTTATTAAACTTTTAATGGCGTCTGTTTAAACTAGAACTTGAAATAAAAATGTGAGGCATTGAGTTAGCCGCCATTTGCATAGAGGATGTGGGCTGGATTGGTCCAGGATTACTTACCATCAGGTGGGTAGACTGGCTTATCTATCTAGATATCTACAAAATAATCATTTAGAGCTTATTTCAATTCAAATTAAATGCAATCTATTCGTCTGCCTTTCACGTTGTAACATGCGTTGTGGTTTTTAATATTCAACATAATATCCACAAAAATACCTGCTCAATCTATTAAATTTAATAAACTATTTAAAATACTCTGAACTGTCTCAAAATAAATTGATTCATTAGAAGTACCTAGTGCAGTAGCCACTGGTAACTCTACATTAAGGTCAATTTAAATAAAATTTAAAACTCTGTTAATTAAGTCATCTTTAAGGTAAGAAATAAATAGATACAAATTCAATTCAAATTCAAATTCCATTTGCAAAAACAAAAACACATTACACATGCTGTGCAGTAACCCTACCACAAATTAATTTCGTTTAGTCGCTGTTAGCACCTCCATTTTATAAATAAGTCAGCAAAAAGTTTCTTACCTTCTGTCTGTCCTAACACTTTGTTAGATCACTATCAAAATCCAATTAAAGGAAACATTGGCCTGAAGAACACTGTTTAATAGACACGTTAGAGTTTTAATAAATTACTTGCTGAGTAAAAAATTAAGTAAGCGTTCGAATAATACTTCATATTATTTTGAAGATGGTCGTTGTATTGAACGATATTTTAGTATTTTTTAGAATCGGTACAGCATGTAAATATTAATAATCTATTATTTATCATAAAAAAGAATCTCTTGTAATATATGTGTAAAATAAATTAGTAATAATAGTATTGTTTAAATAAATTTAAAAACAATATTACATTGTAATGAGCATTGAAAGTTCTCTAAAACATAATAACTAGATCTAATAAGAACAACCGTATTAATTTCGATTCTTATACATTCTCTTATTTAAAGATTGGACAACGAATGAAAAGACAAAACACAACCTTAGCAACTGTTTGATAATAACAATTAATTGATTAATTTTTATGAAGAAGCGGCATGAAGCTAATGTAAATATATAGCAGCAGAATGTGCACAAGTAATAGTACATTAGATAGAATGTGTTTGGTGTCGTTCAACCATGAAGCCAGTTGTTATAAAAAAGCGCGATCAACGCCCTGCCATCTATTCTAGGCTACAAATATCTGTACCTACCCACAGTGACAAGTCTCGTTATCGCATTAATATATTCATAAAAAACTGTCTGATTGATTTAAAGTATGTATGTGTATGTAAGTATGTAGTAGGTGTATTTGGCATAAACCTGTTGGTGTTTTTTGCCGAGTGGTGGCCTTGACACAGACATACGTTGGCCCACATTGGCCACACTGGCCCAATGTTTGCACAAACTTTTTATCTCCATGGAATATTTATATTTCTATTTATTGTAGTGGTTCCGCATTTTGTCGGTTCAGTTATTTTTATGCAAATATTTTCAGATGATAGTTTAATGACTTTCAAAATTGGAGCTTAGAAAAAATAACTTAAAAAAATATGAGGCTAATTTTTTAGCAAATAAGAAGTGGTTATCTATACTAATATTATAAAGCTGAAGAGTTTGTTTGTTTGAACGCGCTAGTCTCGGTAACTACTGGTGCGAATTGAAAAAATATTTTTATGTTGAATAGACCATTTATCGAGAAAGGCTTTAGGCCATATAGCATCACGCTGCAACTAATAGGAGCGAAGAAACAATGGAAAATGTGGACAAAGGGGATTTTTTTTCAGCTTTGAGAGCTTCCGTTGCGTGAGCTGCGAAAACGGTTCAAGTCGTGGGTAACAGCTATAATTTATAAAGCTGAAGAGGTAGTTTGCAAAAATAAATATGATGCCAAAATAACTATTCCACGCGGACGAAGTCGCGGGCACAGCTAGTACGCATATAAAATATAGTTCATATACTTACAATTAATAATTCAAAACAATTAAATCTTTTGTATGTTTGGTGTCGTAATATTTCACGTAGTCAGTTACCAGTTACTAAATCATCAGATACAATCTAAAAGACAAATGATTTAGTTGTTCAATTGATGATCACAACAAATTGATTGATAGATCATTTGTGTTAAACAAACAGCCCACTGGTCTACTGCACATAACATATACCTACAAATGGTAGCAAATGTTTGTTACTTGTATCTGATTACATCTATGATTTATGGTCCAGCCACAATACTTAGAAATATTGTTATTGATTGCTTGCAATAGTACTACGAAAACGATTTCCTGCTTGCCGTAAAAAAGTAAGAAAATTGATTAACACTTCCAATTCTACACCTGATTTTCTTTATACACGTGCACGTGTTAACATACCTACAAGACACATTAATAAAATTCCATTTCGTTCCATTCAATTAATTCAGTCCACTGTAAAATAAAATCACTCACCGAGAACCTGCTGATACCACTGGAAAACTTTACATTTAATTACATAGCTTTTCTAACAACTGTAACAACAATCGCTCTAAGTAATACTAGCATACACTCTAGTAATGTACAAATTGTACAATGTACGTACAGTCCCCTGCAATGTACGTGAAGTTCACAAAGCCTTACTTTCGTCGACCCACTGCCCTCTCTCGGAGCTATGTCGGTTTAGCTGAGATTCGCCGAGCTTCATTACATACATACATAATGTATTGTACTTGTATACGTATTTGTATACATATGTAAGACACAATTATTTGGAAGTGATGTGATTGATATGTGCTGTTGGTGTGTTAAATAGTTTATTGTCAAAGTGGTATAAAATTGGTTAAACGTTGGGTCTTTCGCTATAAAGGTAAAATTAACTCATGATCAGCAAATCTACAACAGCAGCAATACTACCTACCTATCACTAACATCCTTAACTTTCCTAAGCGTTGGAGATCATTATAAGAACCCTCTGACTCATCGTTTGTTTTGAGTTGAATTCAGTAATCTATTTTCCTATGAATTCGGTTTGTCGCTCGGTCAGCTAAGTGTTCCCCAGTGGGTAATATTGTCAGTGTCCCCGTGCAGAGCCCGCGTCGGAGGTAATTGATCGTGAGTTACCGTTGCAGCCACTTCTGTCACGAACTCGTGGTTTCTCGCATTGCTGCGACTTCTCCACTGTGCCATGTCTAAGCCGAACGCTCCAAATTATTGTTACCGTACTCTACGCTTTGCTCTTATAACATTTTTTCTATGCGGTTTAAATATTAGGAGCAAAGAAATAAAACTGCGATTACCGAAAAAAACTTAGATATTATAATCTCTCCAGCACGTAGCTTAGAATTGTGGATAAGTTATCGAAGATTTGGATAGCTGTTTTGAGCCACTTCCGATTCCAATTTGGTGAATTATGAGTTTGAAGCCCACCTATAGATGACTCAATACCGTAGTGAATTCATTAAATGTACAGTAACAAAGTTATAGATCAATTTGCTCGTACGTGAGCGTCCCGCGGCCGGAGAGGCGGCCGGGGCGAGCTGGCGAATGTACTCTAATAGCCGTGTAATTCGATTCTACATGAAAAGAAAACCATTTTGCTACAATAAAACGTCCGTGCCTCGTCCGTATGCGCCGCACGCCGCCGACGCCGCGCTGAAGGATCAGCAAATCGATTCGGAAAAGAAAGAAATTGCCTCCATCCTAGATCGCAATTTGCGGTCGACATTACCATAGCATATTAGTGCACTCATTTCGGATTCACTCCACCTGCATGTTTCCATTCTTATTTTTCTAACTCATAAATATTAAATAATACCTGTAATGACGGCGCAGACGAGGCGTAGAGAATTAGAACGATATATAAATATCGTAAAATAAATGTTGGAAAAAGTTTTAACGCCTTTAAAAGCAATTTTCACGCTTCAATTTGGTAGCTACGCGCCACGCGCCAGGCAAAGAACGTTATTTTAATACCATGTTGGAGTTTAATACGATGCCTAATTAATTCTTCTAGTGATTTATGTCAAGATAAACGGTTTACTGGAAATTATTTATTGCCCGTTTGGCCAATAATAAATGTATGACAATATTTTATGATGCGTCGTCGTGTTTGCGACGATACAAGTATTCAACGGGCTGTTTTATCTTTTTATATATTCGCTTACCTAAGCGGCTGAAACCTGTTCGGCAGATTCTCCTTTACAAGTGCAGATACAGCTAGCTGTAATAGCTGCAAGTGTCATCTGCGAGACTAGTTCTGCCCCGTGGATTGTATCTGCGTATGCAAGGCGGCGAGTACTGGCGAGCTATCTCGCATCTTTATTCAAACCCGCGACGCCGACTCGAGTACAGTTAGAAGAAATTTTTCACATTCCACCGTTTGTATGAACAGCTCGTGTTAACAGATGTAGCCGTGTCCTTTCAAAGACCTTAAACGGCCTCTCTTTGAGTCTTCGCCGTCGACTCGAATATGTTCATTGCGTCGGGAAAGCTTTATTGGCATTTCGCATTCAAACACGCGAAAGCTCTCGCATTTCTATTCATAAACTCTTTATGGTGAGAAACTATGATTGCAAATTGAAGAAAATGTTGTTTATCTGCATGAGTGTTGGCGACGGTTCATTTTCTTTTATGTTTAAATAATTTGATAATGGGTATCGTGGCATCATCGTCGCCGGACAAGCGTTTACGATTTAATGGTTGTTAACAATAGTGTCGTCGGACAACCGGCGAGCCGGCACATAACGGTTGTTGCATTTGACAGAATACGAATGTAACTTTCACTGACAGTTGGGATCGCGTCGCCGTGCCGACAGGAGGCATTAGTTACAGACGAGCGATAGTGGCGCCCCCACGCGACCTACTCACTGATGATGATGAATCCGCGAGAAAGTGGACCTCGGAATTACCACCTTATACGGCGGCAATGAAATCATGCGTGGAAATAGCACCTTACTTGTTGGCAATAAAGCCTAAAATGTAGGACAAGGAAGTGCAGCGCACGCGCAGGCGGTGGATTTACTGGTCCATTGAATGTACGGGACCTAGAATGGAACCACGTGGGTGAGGCCGGGTCGAACAGAAATGCAGTTTTTTGGAAACCTGTACATATAAATAGATGTCAGTATGGTTTCACTACGAAATGTGGTGAACTTTTCACTCAAATTAATTCAACCAGTAAAATATACTGGACGATTAATCGAACACTGTTTTAGTTAAAGTTAAGGTGTTGACTTATTCTAAGCGATATTGCACAGTAAGATCGTGCCAAGAAGAAACCGCTTTACTTTTGATATGACAATAGATAAACCGAAATAAAACATACAGAAATTCTTGCAAGGAGTTCTACAGTTTTATAGCGTTACCCTTAATTTGAGTTTTCTAACAACATTAACCCCACCTGCAATGTCAATCAATTTCCCTAGTAAGTGTAACCTGTGGTATTGATTCCGCAGTTTCTCTAATATCTAGAGTAGTGTGTTGTTCACACGCAGGTCGCGCGCTGGGAACCGTGTCGGCCGCCTGATCGCCTGCTTGCTTGGTTGCCTGGTCGACCGGCCTGTTGCCTGGTTGCCTTGCCTGGTCGGCTGTGACGCGCCCGCCCCGCGCTGGGCGGCTGACCGCGACCATGCGGTGTGGGTCATGTCATATCCGGGACTATAATCGTTCTTTGGAACTGAAGGATGATTCTTTTAAAACAAAATTCTGGCTTTCTTTACGAAGAAATAATAACTAAACTTACTAACGAAAGTCGTGCAAGACAGCATTATGATCCAGGATGATACGTAGCGCGTATGTATGTTTAGGCCCTTTCTTTGAAATTAATATAATTTACTATGTGATTATGAATAATTGTATTTACGTATTGGCTTGTTTTGTCTCAAGCACAGATATAAAATTTAGTAACATTTGTTCCACCAAACCAGACTTGATATTCTATCTTTCTATATCTATTCTTGGATATTCTTCGTAGATTGATGATGATATCCGGATTAATTTAATATAATGTATGGTATCTGCTTTTCATGACCTCACAGAGAAAGAAATAGACCGAAGAATTACTTTAGCGTGGAAAAAATATTGGGGACTCAAAGAAATCATGAAGAATAAAGACATCAACATCAAAATAAAGAAATAAGTTTATGACGTCGCGAGTCTTCCTTGCCTGATATACGGCTGCCAGACTTGGCACTGAGAGCAGAGGACGAGCACAAGTTAGCAGTGTGTCAATCATGAAGAATAAAGACATCAACATCAAAATAAAGAAATAAGTTTATGACGTCGCGAGTCTTCCTTGCCTGATATACGGCTGCCAGACTTGGCACTGAGAGCAGAGGACGAGCACAAGTTAGCAGTGTGTCAATCATGAAGAATAAAGACATCAACATCAAAATAAAGAAATAAGTTTATGACGTCGCGAGTCTTCCTTGCCTGATATACGGCTGCCAGACTTGGCACTGAGAGCAGAGGACGAGCACAAGTTAGCAGTGTGTCAATCATGAAGAATAAAGACATCAACATCAAAATAAAGAAATAAGTTTATGACGTCGCGAGTCTTCCTTGCCTGATATACGGCTGCCAGACTTGGCACTGAGAGCAGAGGACGAGCACAAGTTAGCAGTGTGTCAATCATGAAGAATAAAGACATCAACATCAAAATAAAGAAATAAGTTTATGACGTCGCGAGTCTTCCTTGCCTGATATACGGCTGCCAGACTTGGCACTGAGAGCAGAGGACGAGCACAAGTTAGCAGTGTGTCAATCATGAAGAATAAAGACATCAACATCAAAATAAAGAAATAAGTTTATGACGTCGCGAGTCTTCCTTGCCTGATATACGGCTGCCAGACTTGGCACTGAGAGCAGAGGACGAGCACAAGTTAGCAGTGTGTCAATCATGAAGAATAAAGACATCAACATCAAAATAAAGAAATAAGTTTATGACGTCGCGAGTCTTCCTTGCCTGATATACGGCTGCCAGACTTGGCACTGAGAGCAGAGGACGAGCACAAATTAGCAGTGTGTCAAAGAAATCATGAAGAATAAAGACATCAACATCAAAATAAAGAAATAAGTTTATGACGTCGCGAGTCTTCCTTGCCTGATATACGGCTGCCAGACTTGGCACTGAGAGCAGAGGACGAGCACAAATTAGCAGTGTGTCAAAGAAATCATGAAGAATAAAGACATCAACATCAAAATAAAGAAATAAGTTTATGACGTCGCGAGTCTTCCTTGCCTGATATACGGCTGCCAGACTTGGCACTGAGAGCAGAGGACGAGCACAAGTTAGCAGTGTGTCAATCATGAAGAATAAAGACATCAACATCAAAATAAAGAAATAAGTTTATGACGTCGCGAGTCTTCCTTGCCTGATATACGGCTGCCAGACTTGGCACTGAGAGCAGAGGACGAGCACAAGTTAGCAGTGTGTCAATCATGAAGAATAAAGACATCAACATCAAAATAAAGAAATAAGTTTATGACGTCGCGAGTCTTCCTTGCCTGATATACGGCTGCCAGACTTGGCACTGAGAGCAGAGGACGAGCACAAATTAGCAGTGTGTCAAAGAAATCATGAAGAATAAAGACATCAACATCAAAATAAAGAAATAAGTTTATGACGTCGCGAGTCTTCCTTGCCTGATATACGGCTGCCAGACTTGGCACTGAGAGCAGAGGACGAGCACAAATTAGCAGTGTGTCAAAGAAATCATGAAGAATAAAGACATCAACATCAAAATAAAGAAATAAGTTTATGACGTCGCGAGTCTTCCTTGCCTGATATACGGCTGCCAGACTTGGCACTGAGAGCAGAGGACGAGCACAAGTTAGCAGTGTGTCAATCATGAAGAATAAAGACATCAACATCAAAATAAAGAAATAAGTTTATGACGTCGCGAGTCTTCCTTGCCTGATATACGGCTGCCAGACTTGGCACTGAGAGCAGAGGACGAGCACAAGTTAGCAGTGTGTCAATCATGAAGAATAAAGACATCAACATCAAAATAAAGAAATAAGTTTATGACGTCGCGAGTCTTCCTTGCCTGATATACGGCTGTCGAACTTGGCACTGAGAGCAGAGGACGAGCACAAGTTGGCAGTGTGGCAAAGGAGAGTGGAGAGGAGCATGCTGGGAATCAAGTTATCTGACATGATTAATAATCGCAGAATACGACAAAAAACACAAGTAAGAGACATTATAAAAACAATACGAATGCTAAAATGGAATTGGGCTTGAGTCACATTGCTAGAATGACAGACAGCAGATGGACTAAAATAATTCTAGAATGGACACCAAGAGCTAACAGACGAAGCAGAGGAGGACCACACCGGAGATGGGCTGACATATTTACCAAAAAATACGGACAAACTTGGACAAGGATAGCCCGCGACAGAAACTTATGGACGAAGCTGGGGGAGGCCTACGCTAATGAGGCGACAACTGCACACCAGGAAGAATTGACATAAAATTATTGCATCACTTGACATTTTTTTTTTAAAAGTAAAAAAAGTAAAGTAAAGTAAAAATATGTTTATTTGCCATTTGAAAACTTAACCTACATTTATATTACAATATTTGTATTTTGTTTAACTTACAATACAATAATAGTGTTAACTGTAGACCCCAAACTAGGCGTTAGCCTGTATCATTGAAACAAATATTTTTGACATTTCCGTAAACAATCGACTGTATGTATCATTTTTTGTGACATTTTATGAATGTGTAGCTGAATAAAGGTTTTTTTTACTTTTACTTTTACTATGGTATCGTTGTATCAGTTTTTAAATCTTAATTCGTTTTATGAGAAACAATTACAAAATTCTCAAAAAGGAACACGAGACCTTAAAATATGACAAGCAATAATAATAAATTACCCGTACATAGTACACGTGATAGCGCCTAACTTAATTAACGTATATTTAAAGTCGAAGCGGGACTTACTTGTATGATAATTATGTCATCAATCTTGCAGCTTCATAATATGGGTCATGTATATAAATATACTAAATAAGCTAAAGACTCCTGATTTTATTCTTTTTAGCTAATTTTGATACGAATTGTTTTATCAGGACACCACGTCTACACCAACTAAAATAAAATTTATAGTCATTATTTGTGATGTTCCAAGAAAGAAGTTCTTGTCACAATTTAAATAAAACGGCAATATGATTAAAAACAATAACGTAAATAATGTATTTAAACTCTATGTTAACCTAAATCCAGTGCATTTAATTTTGTGCAACAATTGTGTTAAAGTATAGTTGCAATCTACGATCTAGCCACACACGAGTTTGAGATAATGCATGATTAATGATCGGTGTATCAATTAATACGTCACATCCATGCCTGCAGTATACGTCACATCCATGCCTGCAGTATACGTCACATCCATGCCTGCAGTGCTACCGTTTACAAAATAAACTCATTATGCACTCGGAATGTAATTATGTGAATGTACACTCAGCTGCACTTCACAAGCTGCAGCTTGGATTCGAAAGCATCGAGTGTATGTATGGTAACAGTGCGTTTGACCCACAAATGTAATTGTCGACCAAATTGTTGATGACACGTGACAGATGTGACAGGTTGGTGGAGTTTTCTTGACTTTCTTTCTTGTTATTGTTGTCTTGTACCCAATTTTATTTTAATTTCGGACAAGTTCTTTTGGTAAAAAACTATCGAATTTCAGCCCTTTGGAAATAAGTACAGTTTTAGAACAAGTACATACTTATTTGTAATTAAACATTCCTGGTGCCGAAATCAAAAACATAACACTTCTTTGAAAAGTTAGAAAATTGTAATAGCTTCACACCATTTGTTTTCAAAACCATATATTTATACGAAAGTGACATAAATGAGTGTTGCATTTAGTGCCTAAGTGAGTGTGTCGCTTCCATTACAAACATAATAAATAATTCAGTGACTGTGGTTTAGTGTGACGTATATACGTGCTGTAGATGCAAGATAGGCTTTATTTGTAGGATAATGGCCTTTATTTATAGGATAATAACTTCAGTGTACTAGATTCCGTTTTACCTCATTTAGGAATACTATTTTAGTATGTATTTTTTATTCCTATGTATGTACATATGTATGTTGCAATAAGGAATTATTCATCTATTTGTGTTTTATTCACACCAATCTGTCAAACAGCCGCTTTGACCAGCAGTTTATAATGTTTTACACAATACACGTGCCATTAGAAACACAACATAAAACCTAAAACTTTTCTCGAACAAAGCATACAATAAATATACAAACAATACATGAAGCTATATCGTCAAATCTCTTTGTAGTAAGCGTTTCTTATCTCATTACACGCTTTTTCACTCACATGAGTACTTATTGTGAGTAGATATAATAAATAAACATACGGCTTAACTATGCTTTTATATATTTGTAGTTCCATTGTATTCATGACAAGCGTTTGCTTAGCATGGGGCTAGATGGCACTGTGTCAAATGTCCTAAATTTTTTTTTATTCTTCTCGTCATAGCAACAACAAAAGCTAAACTGTCAACTACATTCAATAGATGTGTCACACAAAGTATTATAACATCATTATCAGACCGTGGTTGTGATGTAACTGTCATAATCGAATCGATTTCGTTTGATATGCAAATGAACCGCCTGGAGAGGCGCTTGGCTCGTCAGTCGACCGTGTTATTTAATCGATTATACACAAGATGTAAAATTATCTACAGGGCTACTGACATTTTAAGCATTACTTTTAATGCTACATTAAGATCTTGTAACCAAAAACGTTTGTTCAACGATTTCGAAAATCATGTAAGAAAATTTGGCCAATTTTTCTAATTTCATTGCCAATTTTGGCAATGAAAAAGTCAATAAACTTTTCTTTTGAAACAGCTGCTTCTTTGAGAACAAATTTCAAAAGTCTTTTTTTTTTTTTTTAGTCTTAGTCTTAAGAACTAAAACTCTGGTACCAAATCCCAATAAAAAGTTAATGCGACAGTTACTAATAACTTTGTATAGCTGATGAAATCAAATCGATCATTTTACATTGTATACATAGTGTTTTACAAGCCGTAATCATTATGATTGCATCTATACAGTATAATCAGTATACACAGTAGTATCATACTATAATGTTTTGGAAAGTGGTTAATGATGAATGGACGTCTGAAAGTTTATCAACACTTAAATATCCATTAATGTTGAGTTGGTTTCTCTGTTCTCACACTGATCATGTTTAGGTACAAGAATGCCACACATGGAGTGACCCAAGAACTGGTTTGGTTCCTCTTTCTTAAGGAATCATGTCATCGACTTCCTTCCTTAAGATGATATTCTTGCTTGAGTCAGTTTTTATCGTGTGATTGACGTGATAAACTGGTTGCTTATCTATTGATGATACTATCGTGTGTGATATCTTGCAGAAAGCATCCTGTAGGGATGTCTTCTTGTAGCAAAGCACCGACAAATGAAAAATAGCGCTAAAATGACATCATAATGATGAATGGTTTGGCTTATTCGAGTATGTTTTCAAGCATAGCTTTTATTCTACATTTGTTTTCCGCAACTTAATTTCACCATTGAGTAAAGTGCTTGTTTCTACTTGTGCAGCTGTTTAGAGGGATCCCCTAGAGCACAATACTACCCGACATAAGCATCAACGACATCGTACGCGGCGGTCACACACCTCCCCGGTCGACCCGGTCAGCTTCCATCACACAAAACAATGAGATAACATTGACGCGGTGTACTAACATTTTGAAAACCAAAGAAAATATATACATCTAGCTGGATAATTCTTAGATGGCTAACTTTTATACACATT
Organism: Macaria notata; assembly: GCA_927399415.1. NCBI lineage: Eukaryota > Metazoa > Arthropoda > Insecta > Lepidoptera > Geometridae > Macaria > Macaria notata. The sequence continues at coordinate 11,374,149 of OV656746.1, forward strand.
TTAAATAAACTAAACTTACTCGTATGTTAGTGGAACTAAATGACATAAATCATGTATTTTTTTTTAACATGAAATAGGCTTACGCTTGACTACAACTTGCCTGATGTTAAGCAACGTTATAGTCTACGATGTAGCGCGCTTGCCTAGAAGAAACCGGTTTACTCTCGACTTGAAGACCGACAAATTATAGTTCAAGGGGAATAGAGATTCGGGCAAGGAGTTCCACAGTTTGGCTGTTCGCACGATGAAAGTCGAAGCAAAACGCTTGGTGCGAGTCTTTGGAACCTCAACTGTATATCGGTGCCTCCTTACCGTGCCTCTACTCGTGCGATGGTGAAATGGGGCTGCAGGAATTAAATTATGCAATTCCTCCGCACACTCTCCGAAATGCAACCTGTAAAAAACCGAAAGACTGGCCACCTTACGGCGGTGCTCAAGGCTTTGTAATTTTGAGCTACAGAGTGAGTCTTTCGCGATGAGATTTTTTGCCCGCTTCTCAATTAACTCTAACGCCTCAAGCTGGTACTTGGCAGATCCATCCCAAAGGTGCGAACAATACTCCATACATGACCGAACTTGCGCTTGATACAAGGTCAGCAGCTGGTCTGGAGTGAAGTATCGTCGCACCTTCGAGAGGATTCCCAGCTTCTTGGCTGCGAGTTGAGCTTTAGACTCAATAAAATATAGGAGCCAAAGTTGAGGGTCGGAGTCAAAGTGACACCTAGCAACTCTAGATGGTCGGTGATGGGCACGGTTACATTACGGAAAGAGGGCGCCAGTAGGAATGGCCTCCTCTTTGCAGAGAAAAGACACGCTTGTGTTTTCGAGGCATTAAACTTAACCAGATTGGCATCGCGCCACTCAGAGACTACCGTGAGGGAAAAGTTTAAGCGCTCGATCATGGCTTCCCTGCAAGACTGGATCTCGGTCGCACTAGCTCTAGCGGTGGACATATAGCTCTCTACAACAGTGCTGTCATCTGCATACCCAAAGGTACCGGGCTTCAGCAGATCATTAATGTGCAGCAGAAAAAGTGTTGCAGAAAGCACTGATCCCTGGGGAACTCCGGCATTAATCGCCATAAGATCAGACGAGCAGCCATCAACGACTACCCGAATAGATCTATCCCTCAGGAAATCTGATATCCATACGCAAAAACTAGTAGGTAGTCCAAACGATGAAAGCTTGCTGACTAGGCCGTCATGCCAAACCCTGTCGAAGGCTTTAGAAATATCTAGAGAAACTGCCAGGGCTTCCCCGTATTTCTCAATAGCCTCACTCCAGTGTGTAGCGTACACTAGAAGATCCCCAGTGGACCGGTTCCGGCGGAAGCCATATTGCCGGTCACTGAGGAGGTCATTAGACTCTAGGTACGCCAGGAGCCTGCCGTTCAGGACACGCTCCATGCTCTTACAGAGCACGGAGGTGACCGAAATGGGCCTGTAGTTGGCAGGGTCAGCACGACTACCTTTTTTGGGCACTGGTTGCACGTTAGCCAGCTTCCACGTCTTCGGCACATATCCAGTCGCAAGAGAGAGCCGAAACAAGCGCGTCAACTATTAATAAAATCATTGTTCGTGTGGTTTTAAAATAACTTAGATTAGACCTTACATGACAGAACATAGCTATAAAATATTTAAAAGAGTTCGATGACACAATAATTCATTCATTCACGGCCATTTCAATAATTTCGACCGATATAATTTTGTCATTAATATAATTGAAATTAACCTAGCTACTTCATTGGGACTTTTAGATCACTCACATTGTAACTACAAATGTTAGAAAGTGTCTATCAAAGTAATAATACGAGTAAGCAATCATCGTTATTAAATTGGAGAAATCGACAAAAAATGTCATTACAACTACTTTGGCCGCGGAATGAGCGCTGCCAAAAGATATTTCTCTTTTTCTCGTTAGAATGTACTGATATATGGCCGCCATTTATTAATTCGTTAGTTTTACGATGGTAGAAAGTAAAAACGTGGCTTTACAAATAATCAGCGACAAGATATATTGGGCAAAAACGGAGCCAACCTGTGTGGTCGAATCAATCGTGCGCAGGAAGTAATTTAGGGCTTTCATTGCAATTAGACGACTTTATAGGTTAATTTGATGTAATTTGGTTCGTTTTAAGCTGCATTAGTCGATGTTAGGGCGAGTTTTAATTAAATTAATCGTGTTTTCCGCTAATTGAGTTATAGCGCTCCGCGTGCATCTACGGAAGGGCTACGTTGAACTACAACCTCCATACATTAGACATCAACGCGATACCTGTACTTTTAGTTGTACCTATGTTTTATTTTAACCACAACGGTTTTAATGTTGCATTCTTCTATAAATCACGCATAACGGATAAACTTTTTACAAATCCACAGCCAAAAAACAGCGTTCCAAATCCAAAATAGTGTTTTTACCTAAACTATAGAATAGGCGGAAAAAGTACTCCTATTGTGCGATCAAAACTGTTTGCTTAGTTCGACTATCAGAGTGTTATGGTGAACTTTTGTGTCGTTTTTATTTGTATAGCACTATCGGTGGCCTAGATATGTGTGAATCTGTGGTATTAATTGTGATCAAGATGGCCTTATAGATACAGTCTGCAAGAAAAGTAACCGTAAAATGTTACAAAGTCTGAGACGGGAAAGAGTAAAATAATTATATTGCCACAAAACGTATCGGTATCCACCTGTTACCGCTAATTTGTAATTATTGCCGTGAAATTTGGCATAATAGGCGTATCGGGCTATCGTCTTGCGAAAAGATCTGTACGAAGACCAATTTATAAGTTAAGCGGCCGACCGGATAAACTAAAACTTTTCATACTAAATTTAATAATTTTCTAGTAATAAAGCGATAGTAGCTCCACCGCCTCGTGCTTGTATAAGTTGGTACATATAACGGGCCTGTTTCCATGTTTGTCGCGGATAGATACATCCGAGCTGTGATCGAGAGAGCAAAGAGTACCTGACAACTGTATATAGATGTACAGATAATATGCTGGGAGATGGTACGAAAGTACAACGGTTCATATTTTACTCACAAATATAGCTTTCACGTGCGTCTGGAGTAAAAAACTAAAAACCTAAGTAGTTAAAACTTTAACAGAATATTTTTTTCGCTATCTTTTCGTCTTATTTAAAAAAATGAAACCAAACATAATATTCTAAGAAAAAACATTCAATTAAACAGGTTCTTGGTATTAAAATCTCTCATAAACTTGCTCAAATTATCAGTAAAGATGCGTTTCAAATTTCAACCGCCATAAAGTTAAACGCGCCGGTACTTAGGCAGGTGAGAGGAAAAATATGTTGTATTTATGGTATTTATACAGCCCCTGTAGCTGTCATTACGCTAAGTAAGCTATAAACTTACAAGTTAAGCCATTAATGAAGGAAGTTCTCATTCTTTGTACTGGGTTAGATTGAAAATCTAACCCTCATCTTAAAATGTAGTTATCAGGTGAATCGTTGACAAGCATCATAGTATTTTAATATAATATTTGTGATAAGAAAATTCCAATTTTGATTCTGTTACAGTTTTATTTGAAACACTTAGACATCCAAAACAATATTTTGGAAGCTAAAATGAGATAAGCGTAAAATGCAAAAAAAAAATTCGATACCTACCGTTCGACTGAACTCAGCAATACGTAACAAAAATGAAACAAAAAAGTAGACTCTTTTCAATTGGAATTTCATTTTGCAATGGTTAACTTGCAAAAACTCAAAATTCAAATGTGTACTTAAACCACTATTAGGATTTTTAATAGCCTAACTAAATTACTACCGTTACCAAAACTACTAAACCCATTATGCTTTTGCGCCCATTAATATTCTGTACGAGTAACTGTCCCTAGTGTCATACAAATCATAATTATGCTCACATAGATATTATCACAAGACCAAACCGTTACTTTTTACGTTTAATAGCCGTATTTTGTGAAGAATTACAAATTTTAAGAATAAAAATAAAAATTAGGCAGTCAGTGTGAATAGAGTGATAAATGTTGCCATTGTATAATACAGATAATACATTAAATGTAAGTTTTATTGCTAATTAATTATTACGCAGGCTAAAGTATCCATTTATTTTATTAGGGCTACTATTTATAAAATCTAGTAAAAATTCAAATACAGATGAGAAAGTATAATCTTTTATAACACAAACTCCACTGCATACTATTATAATACTTCGCTATTCATAGCAAAATTAATTTCATCTCACACAAATTATTCACGCCAATTTATGCATTAACATGCATTAAAAAAGTTCTGCATAAAAAGTTATCAAAGCCAGTCATTAATTCATTGTCCCGCCGTTGTGGGTAGATGATAAAATAAAGCTACAAAGTTGTAATCTGCCGCCACTGGTGGCGCCACGGCGGCAAGGTGAGGGAAACTTTTTGTTTCTGCATAATTAGATTAGATCCCGTTTGGAAACGCAGCTATTACAACCGAGTTGTGTAAGAAATTTTTTATCGAAGGTATGATGTATGTTTTTAAAGAATGCGCATAGTTTTGTCTTATTTGCCTTACTTAATTCTAGCGCGACAATTTCAGTATGAAAGCTTATGACACGAGAAGTATTTGTCAATTAAAAAGCAAAGTGACGAAATGTTGTTAATGGCTCTGTAGCTAAATGATATGGTTTTTCTTCTGCTACATAGTTATTTTCTTTAAGAACTTAAATTTGGTGTAAGATATTGAATCAGGCGTTATTTTGCGAAAATCCAGAGTTTAATTTTATGTTGGTGTGTTTTCCAGATACATTGTATTAGAAGTTTCAATAATAATTAAACAACATTTTATCTAAAAACCAACTTGTTTCTGCATCATCCGGTACACATTCACTCGTTTCCAAGCGCACCCCTATTAAGTAAGCAAAGTAAGTAAAAAGGCATACAAAGCTATTCCCAGGGATTGCAGCTTTATAGACGCGGGAATGTGCTCGTAACGGACTCTGCTAATTGTCAGAGGAAATTACAACACAACGGCGCTTTACTTATATTTACTTACAAAGTGCGTTTTTAATCGGAGGATTTTAGTTTACAGCTACATTTAGTATTCTCGCGGTAGATTTTCTATAACTCCCCCGACCACTTGCACAGAGATTCTGAAACACATTTAGCGATAAAATTACCGAGTAACAAAAGGTTAAATGTGCTTAAAAATTTCAAAAGTATACATAGCATTGGTCCAATGAATTACAGTGCAAATTTTACTGTTTAATACTTGCTTTTCTAGTGACTTGCTATTTTAACAAATTGGAAAAGACTGTTGTTGAGTTTTTACTAATAAACTAGAACGTAACTTTTTTAAATTCGAAATGTGATTGATTATAATTAGTATATTTTTAAACCATCACCATCATTAGATGCTAGTACGATACGTACATACATTATTTACTTGCATTATTTAGTACATGGGAGAGAGTTTTAGCACTCACGACATGTCATGTCCCACAGTAAGTTCAACACAAGACGACTTAGCAGTTTCACTGCCATTCACAGCCAAACGGACAACTTAACCTACTCATATAGACTATACCTCAGCTGTTAGTATATAAAGTTTACTTTCCTTTGTCCATTTGCTCCGGTAAAGTGGTAGCAATGTACCTACATTGTAGATGCTATTGAGTGTATGGATGATCACTTTGCGCGTACATATGAGTATTAGTTTGAAGAATGCAAGTGTCAGTCGATGTCTTAGCCGACTTCAAAAGAGGTAATACGTTCAAGTTATTTCTGCAGTTTTTTTATTGATATGACAAAAATACCTTATACATTTTTTTGGTATTGGTTTGTCATGACGAATACAAGTGCCTGTGAATGGTTTAATCGAGTTCAAAAAGAGGTTGTATATTCAAGTTTTGTCTGCAGTTTACAAAATTATTTGATATGGACATGTACGAATTTTTTTGAGTAAACGTATATGTCTTGAAAACGATATAATATCGTCAGTATGTATTTTTTAAGTAAGAGTTCTTCTGAATAAAGTCTACATATTAGACAGCTGTTTTTTTCTAATATTAATGATTTTTTCAGAAAATTGATAGGACATTCCTGGATCGATCGTAGACATATATTTTTATGAACCCTTATACCTAAGATTCCCATGCAAAAACATGGTAACGGTGAAAGCTGGTAGCTTTTATACCACATTAAAGTGTAACAGGGCAATTTCTCCAGCAGTCTAGAATGATCTTAGAGCCCTAACTAATCACATTTATAGACCTAGGATAGCATACCTAGGTCGTAGCTGGTGCAGGCTCATAGCCAGGTCTCAACTGCTATTATGACTTGAGTGCCATTTAGATATTTTAATTGGATTAATTGGAATGGTTTGTAGCTCCTACTTAATGTGATTCATTAATTATTAATATGCTGAATGGATTGATGAACAGTTTTTTGATTTACTTAAGTGTTTACAAAGTTCCTTTTTAATTTCTGGATAAACCATTTTAAATGTACCATACTAAAAAACAATGATATATTTTATTACAGAATACTGTATGTGTAGTTACTGAACAAGATTTGCAAACAAATTGGGAAATGTGATAAGTAAAATCAACCTCCTGTCTTCAGCAGATGTTGACATCAACTGCCGTCAACCATATGATTATCGTCTAATCATCAGAAATGTATTTACTATCTAAGTAAATAAGATGGTTAGGTATTCGTGCAAAAACTTATCGAATTCATTAATCGACCTCTAGCGCCAGTAGCGATTATTTTCTATGACTACTATACATGCTCCTGATAAACAAACTGCCTAACGATAATGGCACGTATTTACAACAGTCAGCAGCTTATGTAACGTGCTGTATAAGGCACGACGGGTTGCTCTAGCAATTATGTATGTATATGCGTAATTGACGTAATGGCGACCACGACCGGTTGGCTGCCCGGACACCCTCATTACGCCGGGCTACCGGTTCAATGTCGCGCGGAGGTGAAGGCTAGATTTATTTATTTTCTCTGTGGTTGCTCGTTTCAATTATGTCGTGAGTTTCAAGATGGATTCTAGTTTTTTTCGACGGATAGGATTACGCCTAACTCAGTTATTAAATAAGATTAATTTGTAACGATTTTAATGTAAACATATTATGTTGATACCTACATTAATCTGTATTATGTTTTTAAAAACATCGTAATAAATAACGGAATTATACGGTATTTTATACGTAAACACACAAAATACGTATCTTTGTAACAGTAAATATGGTACGCGAGTGAACAGTGATTCATTCAGAAAGTGCTTTTTATACCAAAGAAAGGATTCCGGTCCGAATTATTCGCTAAATTCCACATTTATATGCAATCCGCTTTTAGGTTCAACTTTATAAATTTCACATGTTTACGTTTGACATAAATTTGGAAGCAAAAAGAAATGAACTTATTATAAAATTTAGCGAAAAGATTATATTTTTGCAAAAAATAAACTTATGCAACTTTTTGGTGTGTTTAATATAATTGCAAATAAAACTTTGATGTAATTTAAATTCAAAGTTGCCATGTCCTACACTATCTCTGGTATAAAATATAAACATGTAGATGTTTAGCGATGGTTTATTAAACTAGGCACTGTCTCAAAACTGTCCAATAATTTTATACATTCAAAATCACTCAACAGAAACCACCAAAAAGCTGTTATTCCAGCAAAGCAACAAGAAAAATGTGACTCTAAAAAGTAGAATGAACTTATTTGGTGGTTTGTCTCAAAATGGGAATAAGCGTAGGCCGGAACCAAACAACTCTGCTCTATACTAGTGGCTGCACTTCTGCTCACACAAGACAAGGTTCTACAAAATCTTTTTAGTTCAATATCTATCCGAGGGCAGAGTTAGCTTGGTTCCTATGCCTGCACTCGACAAACAAAAGGAACAGCCTCGTTATGTGTGCTATGTTACGCTTCTTGGACATTTCGTCCGTGGGTTTCGTACCAATTTGGAGAGCAACGGTTTCTGTGACGTACCTTCTATCTACGAGTGTTCGGTTCGGGCCCGTTAGAGGTGCCAATTTATTTATTTATTAACTGGTGGTAACTCACGGTTTCACTCGCACTAATAAAACTTGCATCCCTATTTCATTCCATTAACAGTGGCATTCCCAAAAAAAATTCTTAGCAGATGCCTTCGTCGTAACATCTACCTCCATTCCAAATTTCAGCCCGATCCGTCCAGTGGTTTAGGCTGTGCGTTGATAGATCACTATGTCAGTCAGTCAATCAGTCACCTATGAGTGTTATATATTGAGATACATACTTACATATACAATTATACAAAAAATACATTTATTGAGACTTTACTGCTTCAACGAAGTATTCGAGAATGTCAGCGTGGATTTATGTGACTAATGTGAACTATGACCTTCGTATATGATAGTTACTCTTTCAGGGATAGAGATGTTAGAGATAACGAGCTGATATGACGGGAACTAATTATACGCACGTACGTGTGAATGTGAACTAAACGAGGTCGAGTTGGGAATGTTACTGAGTTTCTTTAAACAGACTTGTTAATTAGTGATAAATTTACGAATTGAGACCAACCTCAATGCATACCTTCATTATTAATTATTTCAATATAAATTTCAGGTTAAAAAAATAAATACATATATATATACTCTAATTTAAATCAATACCATCAATATTTGATAAATGAGAGAAGGGAGTTTATTTTTGAAGAAGTTTGTGTAAAGTTTTGAACAAGTTGGTTTAAAAAGCCTTTTTAGAAAAATGATTTCATATTTACTGAGTACATATATTTGTCCCAGTACGTGTCTTGTCTATGTGTCTATATCTGAGGTTGTCGACCCACTTTACTCTAAGACTAGTTCCGAGTGTTTGACTTTGCGAGCACATGTTCGTTACGTAACTCCACGGAATAAAGAAGTGACTAGCACTGATAGAGCAGGTTCATATCATATATACGCCGGCTTTAACCGTTCTAAGTAATATAGCTTCCTATATGTCATCTCACTAAAGTTTAATATGTCATTATACTTAGTAACGTTTATTTATTATCCAGTGTCTCGGACCAACGAGGTTATAAATATAAACATCATCATTCCATTATCATCATATTAATCAAAAGAGATAGTCATTGATTTATTAATGTTAGTGCTCATACTCAACGGAGGATTGTGATTTTTGGAACGTAATAGTAAAGGGCCTTAAAATTTACATACTAACACACATAGCAGATATAAAATTTTATTCCAATACAAACGGACAAAATCCATGCACATCGACTAGCTTAAAATAAAGCATCAAGCATATTAATAAAAATCTCTAACTGAATTACTTACGAGAACAATTGATATCTCTGCATCGTGTTATCGGTGTAATACTTGTATTGCGTCCTTGCTCTGTGATTTAATATCTCTTTCTCGAGCCGAAATGCACCGGGGCTGGAATATATAAAAAACAGGTATTCCGGGACACAAAGCAAATGCTTGTGTTATGGGATCTAAATAACGAAATAATAATGATAAAAATGGTTTGTAAACTTTTCTAAGATCACTTGGCTCCAGCCCGCGCAGAATGAACGTCCTACACTGGACAGATCAAAATAATGATACTAAGGTTAATAAGTAATATCAAACCAGTTGAATTTCGAGATACAATACAATACATTGTATATGGGTCCGTATTATGTTAAAGGCCCACATTAAAGAGCAACGTTAATAGTTATTACTTATGAGTATAATAGTAGTACAGAGTCCTGTGATTTACTCTCTCCCTGGTCTAGGCGGGATGCGCCCGCGCAGGCTGGAATGCCGCGCGGTCATTGCTCGCGCGGTCAACCACCGGCGCCCCGCGCGCCGCACGTAGCACCGGGTAGGATGGGACTTGCCAGTAACTTACACATTTGCAAGTGATAATTGAACATGATTTTAGTATGTAACCGTTTTTATTTGTTTGCAGCACGTCGGTAACAGTTGATAACAATAATTTAAGAATATATATTTATAGAGTAGAATTTTTGGGGTGTATCTTCAGTGTTAGTTAGATACAAGTATGCGGTATGAATGAAGCTTTCTGTACCTACTTAGCTCCCTTCTTCTCTTCTTTATTATTTTCTTCTGTATTCCAAGTAGACATACATTATTGTTATAAAAACTGGTAATTTATTATTAAAATTACTTAAACCTGACAGCGCACCGTGCGCTTTAAAATTGGTTCACTTAAGCCAGTCCGCTACAGTGCTATGTGTCCCCGCATCCTCCACATTGTCTTGCGATCAGCTGCGATAACTCGCCTGTACTTTCCTATACAATATAGGTACATTCCTAATGCGAATTTCACCTTTTATTTTGCGCCAGCGCACGACCGCCTCGAGCCGTGCTGGCTCTATTTTCTAAGCTAAGGCACAGAATATACTGGATTACTAGTAACTAACGTTTAACCTGTTAAAGGTGGCTTCGCATGTAAAAGAAGTAACGCTTTTTGTTCTAAATACCAAAACAATACGAAATACCAGATGTTGCATATCAAAATTACATTGGCCTCTTACAAATTTTTTGGAGAAGATTTTTTTTCCGCGATTTGCCGTAGAACAAATGTTGCTGTTGCCGTACTAAAGCCACCCTAAAAGGTAACTCGTTAGCAGTAGCTCTGTATATACCGAGGCTACAAGAGTCTCGTGTGGTTGATCCCGGTACAAGCTACCCGACACCTATCTCGATGGAAATTATTAGGTACGTTACCTAGTTATAGTTAGACGTCACTATGAAAACTGCCCTGAAGTTTTTATTTGACTTATTACGCCTCAAGGTTTGGTATAGAAAGTATGAAAATGAGAAGGATTGCCTACTTATATGTATTTATTTTATGTTTGTTTGTTTTTTATATGTTAGTTGGTCTGATTGTTATTTCGTAACGTGGCCGAGCTGCGGATTATTGCGATTTTAAATCAGGATGATACATATAGGATCCAAAGAGTACCTAAATAAAATGCTTTTGCAGGAAATAAAACTTAAACGTACAAACTTGTAATCTAGCTCACGTAGGTTACAAGTTTTCGCAAACATAGTATGAATTTGCAGAATGACTAACCTAAAGAGATAACCTAGCCTAGTTTAAGGCGTTATTAAATAGTTAAACATGTTTATGGACATTAAAACCTCGTGTAAATCAATTCCCGTTATTATGAGTATTGGTCCATCAAATAACTCTAAAAGCGCAGTTAATATCTTTGGTTATTCAAATTAGATTAATGCTAATGGCTCTATAATATATGCTTATAAGTCGATTTGAATGAAAATAGTGTAGGACTGTCACAAGATTATAAAAACTGAACGGTATCCGAAACACGATATTCGCTAAAACATTGCGATGACGTGATATTTGTGCAAAAGTGACATCACGGTGCAAAAATTTCGCTACAACCTTAAAAAAATCGTTAAATATTATTGCAAATAAACTATTTACTTTCTCCCACAGTAGCACAATTAATTTAGCTTTTACATAATGCCTAAATACACGTTTGGGATCGCAAAAAGTGAATTTTAATTACGGTGTGGTATCGTTGCGATCTAATCGAAAGTCGTTTATAAACGGATGCGAATTTCACTCGATGTAAGTGATTAATAGAGTGTTAATATTCACGTACCTACTGCTTGGTAGTGCTGACCGGAGTCGCGGGTCAGCAAGCAGGGCCGGGCTACTTTACTAGTGCATAGAGAGCTGTTATACCTACTAGGAAGGAGGGAATTGTAGCTTGTAGAATACAACAGCTGAAATTAATTCCAACCCATTGTCTTGCTGGATTTCTTTTTGGTTTTATATACAATTTTTTTTAAAATAGTAAACATTTAATTTTACTTATAATCGAGTTTCATTGCCAATGTTATATACTGTCGACGCTCAAAATGACAAATATTATAAATAAGGCCTACCTATTTTGATTTTTACTTATTTATACAAGTAGGTAGGTTGACCGTCAAATTCACTTGACTTAACATACAAATTAAAGCCACGGTGTGATTGCTTGAAGAATGTTCGGCGCCAAACTGTCAAACCAATGAATAGCTTGCAAATAATATACCTACATGAATATTAATGATCGCCTACAACCGTTTACTGGCCGTTTGTTTAATTATAATCGTTTGTCCGCTTCTTAGCGCTGACAGATCAATTTGGGATTTAGAAAGTGTTTACATTTTTTGCACTAATTGTCAGAACGTATGGGGTCACTAGTATCTGATACATAACCTTTTAAAGAGGTTTGTTTATCCGTTCTACTTTTGTTTATGACGTTTTGAAAATCGTAGAAAAATCTCATTTGCATACATTTTTCTGAGGGGATGGACTTTTTATACGTAACAACAATAAAAAAAAACAGAAGTCGTAAAAGAAAAGTTTATGGTTTTGATACAATAAAGCCATCCTGAATGAGTAATGTGTTAGTACTTATAACTCTGTACAACATCGTCGACAAATACCTAGTACTAACGGTATAGAATGTATCACTAAATGAGATCTAACACTTTCTGTGTGTTTGTCTAGTGCTGTTTATTCAGTGTGTGTATGTTTGTATGATAGTGGGTCAGTGGAGTGGTTTTATTAACATGTGATGACATTTGTTGCAGGATTCTACCTGAGGATAACAACTAACTTGTCATAGAAACGGAACGGTGAGTTGCATTTTTGCACTTTTAATATAAGATGGGAATCTTTCAAAATATACACCAGCCAACCACCTGACGAAAATACATTTGACGTAGGTCAAGCTTACGTATAATATATTGCATTAGCACTTGATCAAAGACATCAACAATGATGACGATGGTTTAATTTTCAAATTGGCAAAGTTCGATTTTACCGAATGTTGATAAAAAATATATATACAAACAAGACACATTGCAGTCATCAAAAAAGAAAAGATAAAACTATCATGTGAAGTTTTCTTTAGGGGCGTTGTTGTAACAAGTCGCAAGTCATGCAATAAATGATGCGACAGTATGGTTTTATTGTACGCTGTAACACAGTAGCTGCGCGCGGTCGTGGGACGGCGGCGAACTCCACGCGATGCTCTTTTTGCACCACTACTTGCAGACTGGCAGAGACAAGATGGCACTGAACGCAAACACTATCTACACAGAGCCCAGCAAATAAACTCCCAACGCAAATAAAACTCCGCACTTTATACGACTCATTGTTTAAACGGCCGTCGTCGAGCACGTGGGCGAGCCCGTTCATCGAGTGATTTAGTATCATCGATCCCGCACAGGTGATGCGGTTGTTCAGGCTCCATCCAAAACAAAATATTACTTGTTTTGTTTTCCTATGTCGGTAGATGCGCACTAAAACGTCTGAAGAAATGAGAGAAAGTGAAATCGCCAAACAATGGGATGGACTATAAAATTGAAATTGACCGACACGATTGTACGAATATTTATGAGAAACTCATTGTGTATTCATCGATCGACGATAGCATAAAGTGAGATTGGCCGATGAATGAAGCGTTTATCTATTCCATGTGAGCTTATTTCGAGTTTTCTCTTTGAACGTGGTATTTGTAGACAGCATTGCTGCGTGAATGCCTTGACAGCTAATAGTGTTCCTCTATGGGTAAATAAGTAGCTATTGAGCTGTAGCTCGGCTACTTCTGTAAGCATGAGTGACAGCCATTTTAGCCGCCGCGGGTGGAGCCAGCCTCTCCGGGGAATAGCGAATGTATTACATTAAATTGTCGGCAAATGTTTGCGATGAGGTAATGTGTGGTAATATACCGGTAGTAATTATCATACAGTTATAGAGGGCGTGTCGTCGCTTGCGCTCAAAGTATGGGTGTTTGTGTGAAGGCATGTTATTACCACCTATTACTGGATTTGCTCTCGGCTCGAGCAATGTAAGAATACTGAGTTCCTTCTGGTGTCGTTTCATTAGTGTTTGCAGCTTTAAAGGGGTGATTAGAATTCCTCATTAGATCAGCATTTCCAGGCTGCAGGGCTCGTGACTGGGCGAGAGGAGGCCCACTTCCTTGTTAGGCCACAGTATAAAGAAGCACTAGTTAGACCCGCCTTAGTTATATATTGTCTGATTCTGTCGGTTGCAGCATACATTTGCATTTACTTACGGCCGTTTTGTTCGCTCCGCTCTCCTCGCTGTTTCTGTAAGACTTTTATCTATTCAAATCTATTGAGTACGCATGTTCTATTTGTTTCTAGAAGATTTAGTGAAGCTTTGTTGCATGTACCATTTCTTTTTATAATGATGAGCAAAATCCAAAAACGTCTTACTAGTTAATAAGGTTACTCTCTCTTTTATGAGAGTTTGTTTGATATCCAGTACCTACCTGCCTACACAATGGACAGTATTCATACTCACGCAAAACCTAATACAAACGTCGCTAAATATGCTAAGTAATGCTCGTTGACTGTTTGCAAAATTACAGACTGACTTATTGAGCAAAATGCATCATCAACAAGATTCTCTTAAGCATATTCTTAGAAGATTTCTCGTTTAAATATTCTCTCGTGTATTATTTACTGTCAATTAACCACAGTCAGAGGATGTTATAGTGGATAGCTTTCGCCTTGAAAGCAGATGACCTTCGGGGCTGTGCGTTTGCGTTCATAAAGTAGATAGTTTAATGCCACAATATCTTTACCACTGTTCTGCTCGGTGACCGGCTTTCAGCGATTGGATTTTCTCTCTTATTCTCAGTGTTAGTCTAAAATGACCCTTGGATAGTAGTGCATAAAGTTTAATGTTGCACCAGTTAGTGCATATCAATATAATTAGATCTTGCATTCTAACGACATTGCATTTATATCCATCCGGAGTAAGAAAGGGTTCATTACTCGGGCAGCGTTCATGATGCTTGATATCGCAGTTTTTAATTAAGGATCTCGATAATATACGTCTTTTATACTTAACTGTTTTTAAGTTTTTTTATGTAGCTCTTTAGTTTATTTAATGAAAATAAACTAAACTCAAATCAAAATGAATGTAGATTATTATATTGGTTAGTGCTTGCCTGAAATCAAGAGTATCGCAAACAATTTTAAAACAGAAAATCCTAACACCAAAGTGTATTGACCAAGCTGTACATCGAGTTCAAGTAAATGGCTTCGCTGCACTTTTCGAGGGCTCTTTCAGCGCAGGTTCTCGATAACATGGATTTAGCATACCAAGCGGCGGCGGCGGCGGCGCATTCCGCACGCGATCTAGCCTCACTTAGTACTGGAAATAGAATATACAGCCGTTCCAATGTACAGGCTCTAAACTAGGGATAGACATCCTTTGGCAGGTGAATAGACTAATTTTAGAACGGTAGGGTTAGATCGTGACCAGTGTTTATGAAACTTGTTACTGAATTACTTGTTCCATGTAAAAATATGTGTAGGTGAAGACGGGAAGAGTTAATTTTGTACTTTCCTTTTAGTTGAAAGAAAGAAAGAAAGAAAGAAATATTTATTAAAATCACAAATATTACAAAACAAATAAATAATTTATATTATCATGTAACACTATGATTTCTTGTCATAATTGTTTTTACATACATTCTTGTATAAATAATAAATTGTTGTATATTCACACTGTATTAACTAAGTACATGTTAAAGTTTGTAGGATCTCTTTTGCAGTATGTAGTTATTAAAATGATAAAATAGTCTGCAACATAAATGTAGTTTTATGAAGATAAAAATAAAATATATATTAGCTAAAACAGGCGATTACTCGTCCGCATATTACACTTACACTTACAGTACATAATATAATAAATCTATAAATAGTCTTGAGATTTCTTCGCGTAATTACATATGTAGGAGTATTTCGCAGTACTCTGAATAATAGTGTAGTAGTACCCACGCAGTCGATAATTGTTTGTGGACGAAATAAAAGCAGGATAAAAGATAAAACCGGGGATTTTGTGGGTGTAGTATTTATAGAGACGCCAAGTAAAGTGTGAATTAAGGCAGCTTTCCGAACTAGTGGTTTAAAACAGGTCCCTAGTTGTGTTCGACACGCGATGCTTAATTATTGAGATCGGACTTGGAAGTGCAGCGTAACCGAGGGAGCTGTAAAGGTTATTTTTAATTTGTTTTATAACATCTAAATAGCTTTTACGGTTCATTTTATGTTTCAAACCACAAGTTTTATGAAAATTGATTTATTTTTTATTAAAATAGAGAAAGTTTAAGTAAGTAAGTTATTTGAGAGACTTTTTTGCCTAAGTAAGAAAGAAATTAATATCAAGCTGCAACAAAAAACTAGGCAAATATTACTAAAAATATATTGTACTTCAAAAGCCATAAGCATGCACATATTGGCTCTAAACCACAAGTCACTAGCAACATACCAGAGCAAGCATTCAAGAGCAAAGCAAACTGACTCACTCGCAACACTCGCAAGTAATAAAAGCGCTACAAAACCATTAACCATGCACTTGACATACAAAGTGACCGCTATATCATGGGAACTTCCAAAATCCGGCGTTTTTCGCGCCCGTGAAAGTATCGAATTAAAACAAAGGAATTTCTCACGCACTTCGATACGAGACGAAGGCTGTAGGCAGTAGCCGGAACGTAGTTACATACAAACCTGTTGTATGATAAAACTTAGTAAAGTGAACGATTATAACGGAATTAATTTATCTAATTATCCTGAACCTAATTAAACAGTTAATGAATATTTACTTTCAATAGTAGATATTTAAAAAAAACGGGACCTTGCAATCAATTATATGGGTTCTTTTTCTTTGGTTTTGTAGTTTTAGAGATATTTTTTATGTGTGAAACTATATTTAATTAAAAAAAAACTACATAACTTATATTGTCTGTTTATCAACTTCAAAGCTCTTTGCTCACACTTTTGCTTTTGCTTTGATACCCACAATTTCAAAATAAATAAATCACAAATTAGTATGAGAACTTTTTATCATAACTACATACAAAATGTGTATGTAATTCCGCTCCAGCCATCAGTATATGTGTTAGTGCGTGTGCCCCCGT
Source organism: Macaria notata (assembly GCA_927399415.1). Classification (NCBI taxonomy): domain Eukaryota; kingdom Metazoa; phylum Arthropoda; class Insecta; order Lepidoptera; family Geometridae; genus Macaria; species Macaria notata. The sequence continues at coordinate 11,391,114 of OV656746.1, forward strand.
GCCAGTAATTGGGTCAGGCGAGCAACCTGCCGCGCCCACAGAATACGGTGTAGTTTGTGCACATTGTGTGGTACCGTTACTCGACGTCACGGCGACGATGCTGCTTGGACGGGACATACGGATTTGTATGACTATTTAGAGTGTGTGTAATAGAGATAGTATTGTAATACGTGACGTCCGAGGTATGGAGATCATTTCGTTTTTTTTAAGTTATTGGCTTCGGTATGAAGGTAGTATGCTGGTTATAAAGCACCAATGTTGTTATGATGTATTTAGTGGAGACCTCTTTACTCAATACTTATACTACATTATATGTTATTCTATTCTATTAGCTGCGTATAATAAAGATTTTTTCTTATGTACGAAACTTCAAATACTTGCTCAAGTTTTGTGTAGGTACCAAAAGAGATCTTGCTTCCAATACTATTCAATATTTATGAAAAATTTAAAGCGCCACAAAACTTTGTCTGTTATTATTTGCAGGAATGTCTGCTCTCATTTGGGACTTGCAAAATTATTTACAAGACTTACAAAGACTTACACCCATGACTAGAACATTAGTGAAATTTCTAGTTACACTTCAATTTAGGCCAGTAGTTTCTTAGAGCTCATGTGCGGAGTTATTACGTGACCTCCAGATACATTAACTACTGTTAGAACAACTACTCGCAGGGACAGCGGGGTTTTGAGGCTTCGGGATGATCATTTGATGCACTTATACGTCATTCTACAGCAGTTTAGTCTACAATTACTAGCTAAGTGAAGTATTAGGTAATCAGGACTAAATACAAAAATATATATAAAATACACACTCTTAGTTCTTTAACTAAGACAAAGACCTTTAACATGTCAATTAAATATTCTAATATTAAGATAGATTTTGCGTCATCATCTAAGCCTTTAGGACAAGAACTCAGTTTATTTATGACGTGCGGAACGTGCGGATCACCATAAATTATATTTTGACATTTTAATATTATCTTCCGCCACAAGTTCATTGCCCTCTCATCGACTAAACATTTTATATACCTACCTTCTTATATGTATAATATTTATAACTGTACATATCTCACCTATATACTCAAGTGACAGCCTTTCCTAGAACCTCCAAGATGTTGTCACCGGTCAAGTCAGTTTCTACGTACATGTACATTAAACGGGAACCAAGGTGGAACTAGTTGTGGGCCTTAGCTGAAACTAGTTTTACTGTATTTTGAAGGAAATGCTTTATTTGACAGCAAAGATATCACAGGGATAGTCAGTCATTTATTCATATCAGATATTTGATACACGTCACAGAAAAACAAATCAATTATATTATTATATTATATTTATAGACTCACTATTGTCAAAAACACTAGTAAAACGAATTTGTTTTTATATCAGGATATTAATATGTCCTGATATATGTAGTTTGTTATCTACTTTGATGATATTTATACAAATGCCTTACCAATCAACATTGGATATCGCGACCTCATAACAGCTATAAGGCGAATGATTAGAATAAAATACATAAAATATATGTCTTTGAGTAATTTCGTCTGTGATTGTACTGTATTTTACATGCTGTATCTGAAACCACGTGGGTGGACGATTGGACACGACTTCTCTGGAAATAGACATAATGCAATATACCTCGGCAAATACGATTAATATCTCTTGACCTCTGACCTGCGCCCGCACAGTTTAGTCTTGCAAGTTTGAAAAAATTGTTGGATACTCAATTTTAGAATCTAGTTTATTACTAGACTCCAAAATTTAGTATCCATTTTACCACATACATCCACCAATTAACCCTTGTTGTAGCAATAAAAAACTAACTATTTTCAATGGATTACCCTTACTAAGAAGTTATCGATAAGAAATCATACCCCCTTTCTACCAGATCACCAGATTTGTTTATCTCTACCATGCTTGTATTCCCGTCATCCCGCGTAATAAGGTCCCGTTTGGTAATTATCGAGGTCCCGTTCAAACAGCGTCATGGCGGCACAATCGGAGGCCGCGGCGCGTCTCATGACTTTGGTCTCATGTCTCATGGTTTGACCGTGAGGGATAGGTCAGGGACTCTTTCTAGTCCTGGGATAAACCACGGATGTTGGTGTACTTTATTCTGGGTGCTTGTTTGAATATAACAATATTTGTAAAACATTGTGAAAATTCACGATCATAAACTACATAAGATGTAAAGTCAAGTGTCCTATAGTCAAACCTTACTAATTAAAGCGGTTGTTGTTGTAAAGTTTTCAGGTTCTTTAAGGTAGGTAGGTACGTATATTGACAAGTAGAATGAACCATTGTAATAATAATTATTCAATTGGTGAATTCAAGTTTTATCGTTAACACGTCGTTGTTATTACCTAAATTTACCAAGAAATACACATAAGTGTGATCTTATGATTGTGGTATCTATCTATCAAACATTTTTCGAATGATAATAATATAGGATGTTATATTGTTCATAATTTAGTACGATTTCCTTTCAAAAAGTAAGTGTTACAAAATGGACTTGTACACTTCTGTTAATTGCTTTATACATAACACTTGCATTTAACCTCAATATCCAGATACGAAAATTCTTTACTACAATATGATGCTATAAAAATAGCGATGCAATTGTAAACTAATAGTAGTACTGCAGTAGTACAGACAGTCATCACAACGGTACCAGAAATAAGGCTGCATAACAATATAGATGGGAATAAAGATTTCCACACTAACTACTAGATGGCGTTGCTGTCTGATTGTGTGAAATCTCTTTATTATTCCGCGATAAGCATTCACATAAACACGAGTAATTATTTTACAAAACGGAAATGGAAACTATAATTTCTTTGTGTAGGTTCGAATGTAATTTTATTCAGAGTTATCAGATATGCATACGATAAGTCATAAAAGAGTCGCTGAGTATTGTTTCACACCTTAATAATGAACTAATTAACGTTGAAAGATCAAGATCATTAATCTATTTTATTGTCTGTGCACAGAAAGAATACACGAACAGTAATTCGTTATTTAGTTGTTATTTATTTACTTTGATTCACGTTACAGTAGACTAGAGGCATGTATACTTACTATGTATATACATGTAGTAGCATATTTATAGCCAGTTGTAGAAATTCTCGAGATGTAGATACATACTCCCTCATATATATTTTTAAAACTAGATAGGCTCACGCTTGTCTCCAACTCGCCTGATGTTAAGCAAAATACCATATGAACAACGGCAGACATCATCCACAATTGGTATAAATTTTACTTTAATCCCTTCTTTGAAACCTTGCATTTTACATATAATTACGTGGGATATGAGAACTAGCCGCCATCCATTATTACTCCGGCGCCAGCGCGGGGATACACACCCATTGTACATGTGCTGGTGGGATGATCCTTCGTGATTGTACTGCAGATTGTACTGTAATATGCACATTAACATTGCATTTACATACGAGAAGATGCACCGGAAGTTTGGATAAGGTGTTTGGAAATAATCGTCAAAGTTAGACATCCGTTGATGCGGTCTGTCTTTGTATCTTGATTGTCACGGAAATCTGCGTTGCTTTTTAGCTTATTACATTTAAAATCATTTGCGTATAAACTGAAACAACAGTTAATATAAAATGTGAAGACATTATATTTCGTACCCAGAATAGTGACGTTATTAAATTCATTACCGCATCTATCATCCAAGTCCTAAAGATAAGATTTATCGTCGTTAGAATAAAGCTAGGCACGCAAGCCCAGCACGCATTTAAACTCAAGAAAACAACAAATTTAACTGCATTTCCGACCTCAACCTCTAGCTTTCTTAAAACCTCATTAGTCTTGATTCAAGCAGATAATGGTGGGAGATAGTGCATTTACAGCTTTTATGTTCATTTTCCGAGTAATGTCTCAAACTGACTGCAATTTAACGAGACCTTCTTGTAGGTATGTAGGTAATAGGATGCTGCCGAGATTAAGTGAAAACTTGCCTTAATCGTCTTGTTATGTTGTCTTGTAGATTTGTGGAAGATAATTTGACACTAATCATTGTGATATATGTGAATTACCTACTGTTCCTGGATAATTAATACGATTTTTTTACGATGTAGGTACATACTAAATATGAAATTTGTATCACCGGTGTCAATAGTACACAGTAGTACGTACAAGCGAGAAATCAATCCTTAGTAAATAGTTGGTTTTTTTCCCTCAGATACAACACTAATAAACTACAATAATTATAATCCGAAACACTGTACATCTAAAACGGGCACGTTTTCAAGAAAAAACAAACTGTTTTCGGAACCACTGAATCTGGTCCAAAGATTATGATAATACTACTTATCTATAAGCACGTTAGAAGCACCGTCAGCGGTTCACCGTTAAATTGGCCAATTTGTGCACTCGGTGGCTGCGCGGAGTGCGCCGGCGCAGGCCGTGACATAACTGTCGTCATTACACGCTGTCATATGTCACTGTCATGCGCGCGTGACGTGTGAGTGCTAATGTTTGATTAATTGAGGTAGGTGGTTTGTTCGGTTGATATGGAGCTTTGAAATACAACAGTAGAAATACGATGGGTTTGAGGTAAAGTTGTTCAAAGTGTTTGTTTACAAAGCGGGTATAAAAGTAATGTGTCAACATTTATCTTGAGATTCTACTAAATTGCTTCTTCTACATGCATGTTTAGTTTTTGTAATACATCTTTCGTGCTGGCCTTTGTCACTTTACTAATGCTATAAGCAGTTGTTCCTGTCATGCCCTGAAAATCCAAATATAGCCCACATTGTGTTCTCCGCGTCTATTGTGCCTTAACAAGAACAAACACCCGTAAATTGTAATGGTACATTGTGTGCAGAATCATCGAGATTGGGCCAATGTTCCGCTGGAGGGCTTTTGCGGCTAAGGTGTTACTTGTAACTGTAACATAGAGTATACACTTGGTGGAGTGGTTGTAGTGTAGGTACCTTCCGTTGTTCCGCCTCGTCCAGCCGAGCGCGCTGTCAACACAATAGCCTTAACCTTCTATTTGGAGCGAGGAGAATCCTTCTCTAGACTTTGCTATGTCTGCGGTAATTTGCAGTAGTGTTTGATATTTCACGCCTTTTAACTATGTTATAAAAGTGATAAGGTTACAATTTAATCTTAATTGAATTAAGATTTTATACGTAGATTAAGACACACATGCACAAGTTCCGATCAACACTTTAGTGTTGATCGGAACATTAAACATCTCATCTAAAAGCCAGTTAATGTTCGTCCGACACCACGCATAGCCCTCAGCGACACTTCATCAATATTTCCCTGAGGTTCCAATACATCAGAACAACCGGATTCCCAAATAAGTTGCTTTAAAATGAATGTCTTTTGGAAAGCAACCCAAATTAAAGTAGCGGTACAGTAAGTGCAATTTATTTAATGAAATTTTATGGTACACGTACTGAGATCGATCGAACTTTCCGATATTTGATTGCTTCTGTTACCGACTGTTACTGTTAAATACATTTATGGCAGCCAACAAATGATCGCGCGCATCCATGCAGAAATGTTATGAATCGAAGCTCATTGAGCATGTATTTAGAGTAGTTTCAGCAGAAAGTACCTCCATGTTGTACTTTCACATTCATTCATTCCGTCTGATAAAAGATTAGTGAAAGCGATATTGCGATGCAAAAAGTAATGAAAATTCGTGTCACTGACTTTCCTATTAGCTTTCGTGGATCCGTACGGCGATCGACCTTCTTCGAAGCTCCTATGTGTATAATTAACGTAATATATCTTTTGTGCATTCTTTCTAGTCCAATTAAGCTACAATAAAATCATTATGGGCCGAATTGGGAGTAATTTGTGGTACGTGCTTCAGTGGCTGCAATAAATTACAATACGGTCAGGTGTGGACTGGATGCGAGGTGGGAGATAATATCGACTTACTTACTTGGCTGACACCTCTGGCCGGCTTTCGATTTTATCCACCGCCGACAAACAGTACAATAGTATCGTTTTGTGTGAATGCACGTGACCTGGAAGTGGGTTGGTTTCCTCCGCGTACTTACTTACTTATCCGGAGGAGTTTTTGTCGGACTTTCTCAAAAGTTTGTGTATATTTTTTAGCTCGAACTTTGCGCCGTAGGCCGTGTCACGCTGTCAATGGAAGATCGTGCTCTGCTTTCTTATAATGGGGTTCGTTGAAAAATGTTGACGAAAAAACTGTTGATAGAAATGTTTTTTTTGTTGTTTAATTTAGTGTTGGTGTTTAGTTGATGTTGTTGTTTTGTTGCAGGCACTGGTTCCGCAGCATGGAGGCCGGGTCGCTGCTGGCGCGGATAGCGCTCTTCCTACTACAAGCCTCCTTAGCTCTAAGTGAGTATTTGTCTTTCTTTCTTCATATTTATCTATCTGATATTAGTATCTATAAAAGACCTTCAAATAACTTTTTTTAGGATTTATATTTGCATACTATACGACACTAGAACATAATAAGTTGCCCTACTAAGCACATACAAAAATGCTATACCTGTCACACATAACTGATTACCGCAGGGACATTCACTTGGCCCAGCATGATTCCTAACGCCCTTGTTTGTGCGCAGGTCGGACGGCGTTCGAGAAACTAACGGACGTGGACTTCCCCGGCACCGCGTACTACACCGTCAGGAACCTGTCTCTGTACGAGTGCCACGGCTGGTGCCGGGAGGAACCTGACTGCCAGGCTGCTTCCTTCAGGTGAGCTATAACACACTTTAAGAATTACATTTACATCTTCTAAGTAGTACTAATATATTGAGATACCTTCGATGTAGACTGTAATTAAAAACGAGTCTCTAAAATACGTCTTTATGTGTTTTTTCTTTACTATTTTCACAAACTAACAATTAAATTCTACTACAAGCTGATTCGTTTCTTTCATGAGTCATCGAACAGAAGCACGCTTTGTTATTTGTCGCCCCTAACGAGACAGCACAATGCCCAGAACTCATTAACGACCTATTAAATCCCCAGTTACTGCTGTTTAATCAACAAATTATTAGTATCGATAGAATCTGCACTCATTGTTCGGACTCGATCAATCCGACCGAACACAATTCGCGTCCAATCAACATCACATCACGAATCTTCTCGCTGCTCTTAACCCAAATGTCCGATGTTCCGATAGACCGTCGGAGATCCACCGGCACGGATACATGATCAAAGATAACCTGCCTGTAACTAATCATGGGGCCATTCACGAGGCGTCACAACCGACGTGTGATGGCTCTCGATACATCATGTAAGGGCTCGGTGCGAGAAAGTTGGTATAGATACACACAGCGGGTGAAGACAGACGATATTTGTGCCGGTAGTGAGGATGAAGTAGGCAGTAGGTAAATGCCAACGGTAGACGCAGTTCGTACGTGTAAGGTCGCGCCAGGTATGTATGCCATGCCGCGGCGGCTCGGCACGCGGTAACAATGTCTCGAACCCACAAACCGTGTAAAAGCGGAAACCGAACTCGGCTTGCTCCAAATTGGATAACAGTAAAAGTGATCGCATACGTCTCGTATGCGCCGTGAACCATTTACTGGATAGTTTCATGACTATTGGCGGTTTGCAACGCTTTATCTAAATTTATTGTTATTTCACCCCGAGTTGTAAAATGTTCGTGCTCACGGTTTCGGTTCCATAACTGTTTACACGCTGATGTAATTTTCTCGCCAATTAATGTCTAGGTATTGCAGATATTATACAATTAGTTTTAAAACTGTACTTTCTGGAGGAATTATGTCTGCATTCCATCATCTGGTAGACGGATGAGTTTACGATCTCAGTGGACGAGGCGGTGCGAGTGTTAATACCATGTTAATACTGGCGTAAAAAGCGTAAAGTGTTGCCATTTTATAGCCATTTGTTTCGTGTGAGCTGAGCCGGAAGACTGACGATGTCCCGTGTTCAATTAATCTATTAGAGCCGCAACCTAGAACACGCTCGGTAACGCAAAACAAACACGACATTGAAAGTGTCAGAAAACACGTGTGTGCATATTCTCATTGTGTTCGTGTCACATCTCATTAAAGCTGCAAAAAGCTAATTGTATTAGAAGCGAGCGAGGCGTGTAGCATTACTGAGTGAGATTCCTCGAAATCAATTTGAACGGGATCGAACGAAATCAATTCGGTATTGAATCACGAGGCGGAAGTTTCCCGCGGCACTAATCAAGCATTGTGCCCGTACGGAGCACGTATCTAGCATCAATCTGTCTAAGAAATAGCGATCTGACAAAAGAATGGCAGATGCAGTTGTAACAATGCTAACTGTTCCGTGCCACCGCGGTGGAGCTCCAGCGGTACTCCGGTGCTCGGGCGACGGATCAAGTATCTGAAGCGAGCAGGATCACGACCTCGGTGATAACATCTCCAGCGACATGCGCCGCGACCGTTAACATCTCAAATTGTTTTCGAATTGACTTTCTACGACCTTATCTCGAGTTGTTTTCTGCTTAATTGATCGGCAAAGAAAACAAAAATTGTGTACTTTCTCCGGGTATTGTGAGAGAGGCCATTAATTTAGTTATCAGAATATGATTAAACGCGTATTAATGTGCGGTGAGATTTAGATCCCAACAGTGGGCCGTGTCGGCTCGACGCCTCGTGATTGATGGCGTAGTTGTGGGATTGGGAGCGCACGCGCAAGCTTGCGCCGCAGCGACCGAGCGGGGTGCATGTAAGGAATACAAACGGAACGGTTAAGTAAATGATAGGATCTGTTTTGAATTTGGACATTCATCTGTTGGAAAATAAAGACAGATCATGATTAGAAGTTGATGTCGCAATTACTGTCGCAAGTTCAATGATTTTATTTTCATGCTATAGTAAAAACATTGAGGAGAAATAAGTACTCTCTCGAGATGAGTTGAGCCCCATTCTATCTATTTATCGGAGGAAATTTTTCTGTAGTTATCTAGCCTAGAAAAGAAAATATACGCCAAGCGTAAAGCTTCTATATTTATAGGGCCAATTCTCTTCTCGTTTAGATTTGAGACAATTTAGTGTTAATCATAAATCGTCGGTAACTTTATCTAATAGAGAGAAAGAGAGGGATAAATTAAGCAGCGTAACGGAACGGTTAACACATTGACAGTTAGGTAGTAAGTACTGTACACTTTTATAACGCGGTGGTTTATGCGGTAGGTCGGTGTTTACCTTACTCGAGACGAATGTCGTAGGCGGAGCTTTATGACCAATTATTTTATTTCATTTGAGGAAACGGTTTATTAATGGCCGAATCAGAATAAATTAATAAAACTTTTAACTAGCGAAAAGTGCGTATTTAAAAAAAACTTCACATATAGGGGAAAATACTTTGGTGGTCCGATTTTCATGTAGGTATGTATGTCATTTCGGACCGCTTGAATTTGTGATTCTATGAGTATGTTTGCTACTATTTTACACTCAAACAGGAGAACACATCTCGATAAAATGTGGTAGTAAGATGTGTAACACTGCACTGGCGTCATTAGTTACATAACTAAGAGTGTAGGAATATGACGTCACGCACACACCTCCTTGTTGGCAACAAGGAGGTGTGTGCATCAAGTCTTTAAAAGCCTCGCCCGCGGCAATGTCAGCTCGCGACCTATCAATAATACCTACGTAATACTATGATATACATATAATAATGATACATCTCATATTATAAAGTTTACTGTCCTAATGCGTGATGACAAATAGTATTAACAGTCATGGTTATGTTTCAACACGACAGACTGCTCTTCGTTTTTTTTTACACTTCAAGAGTAAATGTATTTGCACACTAAATTCTTTACTCGACTGATTTCCATTTAGACTGTGCTTGAAAATATGCATAATATACATAAATATATATATAAAACGGTTTAAAAAATTACACAAGAATTCTGGGAATAAAATACTTATACAGTTGATATAGGTAGGTATCAAGCCACAGTATTAACGGTGCAGGTGCTTCTATTTTATGCAAATTGTTCCAATTAATTCGCACGGTTTGGTCTAACGTTGTCACAAATCATTAACTTTCACTCTTTCAGTATTTTTCTAATACATCAGTATGAAATTGGCTTTGCACCGAACGCAGCCTGGATATTGCAAGACATTAGCCCTCCGGCCACAGATGTTATACTCCTATATCTACACGAGACATGTGCTTAGAAGCGACACCTCTCAGCGTTGCAATATGGACTCACACTTCTTAGAAATAAAACTCATTCATAACACACTACGCTCATTTTATACTAATCCCATCCCGTCTATGGCCAAGCGACAATTTTGCATCTTTTCTTCTCCTTTTTTAGCGAAAATAATTTGTCATACCTCCGTAATATGGCACTACAAGCCCTAGAATTACAATAAGTAGATTAGTGCATAGAACTTACAGGCGTTAGGCTGTCTTTAAATTCCAGTTTAGGTTATTATGTTATGTGGGGCCAAGCGTGTATTTAAACCGTCTACTAATAATAACTTAAAGAATTTTAAACGTTTTTGGATTTTATAGGCGAGTAATAGCGGTCGGTATTCTTAGGACGTAATTGAAATGGTATTTGAAATGGCGCCATTATTATTCTCCACGTTTACGGTGAATTTATTGAAGTATTGTGGGCGGCGGAGGGCCGGTAAACAAATAACATACATTCAACGAACACGGCATTATTAACATATAGATTAGCATAACATATTTTCTCTATCAATTTACACACGATATTTTCACTTCAGTTACCTACGTGAAACCAAATTCTTCAAATATCTAACTAAAAAAAAATCAGCACAATCAAATGCGACATAGGCTGAAATCAACATAATTTAATTTTCCTTGAAAGTTAATTACCTACATATTTATTTACTAGGGCTTTCTATCATAACCTCTTATACAAACTCAATCCATAAATCTTATTTTCCTCAGGTCTAACACCGCTCGCTTGCTCACCCAATTAATAACATTTAAATTACGTAGGTGTATACAGCTGGCTGACAAATGACTGCCGCCCATTATAAATGAGTATTTAGGAACTTGTAAACATGCGGGGCTTCAATTAAACATTGTACAACATTGATTGATGTGGTAACGGAGCCTTTGAGGTAATAGTAGAGGATTTTATATCGAAATTAAAGCTAGAATCATAAATTTGTCGGTAATTAGGACTAATTAAACCCGGTTTAAACCTAAAACAAACGAACTTTTTGCATTAGGATTCAATATGTTACTGTTTGTGTTTCTTGAAAAGATAAAAGGAGCAATATGTATTAGTTACTGATCAAATACCATCAACATATACTGCGAAAAAAAACGGCAATTTTTCTCCGAACTTGCTAGACTGTCAGCAGGTTAATAAACTTTAGTAATTTGATCTATGTTTTTTCTAATATTGCCTCCTCCTTAACCATGTTCACAATTATATCCATATTACAATCATGTTCACTCAACCTGTTTTATCTTCGCTACAAAGCCGTGGCGGAGCGGTCGGCCGATGTTTATATTCGCTGTCGTTTTCTTCCTAGCTATTACGTAGCCCTCGCAGACTTAGTTGCACATGATTTGACTCGATAAAGAATTACTCGGACTCGACTAAGAATAAATCGCGATTATTAAAAACAGTCTGATGTTTTGAAAAAAAAAAAATAATAATAAATAAATCATTAACATTTTACTTTCTGTTGTTTTGAACGAAAAATAATAATAATAATAAATAAATAATTAACATTTTACTTTTACACAATTTTACCATCACATGTTTTTTATGGATACCTATTATTTATTATTTAAATATATTGTTATACATCACATTAACTATCTATTATTTAAGTAAGTATCACATGACAATTAATCACACAAGTACACATCTTTCTCATCTCTTTTCTTACATCAACCCCTCCCCTCAATTCCCATTCCCGAGACAGTTAAGTAAATTATTTCCTCCGTTAACTAACATATTTTATTGAAAACTTTTTGTTAAATGTACATAGATTATTATCTGGAGGATGAGCGCGTTTCCCCACGACACAGGGGAACCTAGTGTGGGGAACATAGATCACATCATTTGTAATCGATCCTAACATAGTAATATAAATATAGTACTAACAAACAAATGTTGTAACTTAGTTATAAGGTTTTTGCTGTCCAATAAATAAACATTATTATTATTATTATAATCTCAACATAACCATAGATAGATAGATAGTACCTACAATGCAACTTGTTTATAATTTTTCAAAGTAAAGTTTCATAAAGCATGTATAAGGTTATGATTACAAAACAATAAAAAATGTGAACTCACGTATGAGCATAGATGATGCGAGTGGTTGCCTCCGGGCCAATTACAAAAACCAGTAGCACAATGGGATACAGGGTGGTTCTGTACACAAAAGCTTTACTTTTATATTGTAGTACGTCAAATTATGTGCAATTAATAATTGAGACTTATATTAAGAGAGAAAATTTCTAAGAAAATAGTCATTATTTTTTGGTTTTACATAATAACAATTAAAATTCAAATCTTAATTAAATTTAATTTAAAAAAAATCTTCTTTTGATGTTTTACTCCAATGGTGTAAATCACATAATTTCTCTTGTTTTGTTAAACTGTAGTAATTTTTGTTATTCTTTAAACTGTTCTGCTAGAAACTAGCAACTTATTAGCATACATATTTAAAAACAAACAGTAATTCTATTTTAATAGATAGCAGAGCCCCCTGTGCAAAGTATTTTGTACCAGCGGCGCTTGCTCAGTTCAGAACCACGGACATAATCATAGTGTGAGGGCTTAAGGTCATTAAAGGCTGTATCGTACAACATCTAGTACTTGTACCTGCGGCAGGTGAAAACTAAACTACTACTATCTTTGTTGAAACTTAGAATATAATAATAATTGTGTTTAGAAAAAAAACTGAAAATATTATGTTGTGATACATACTTGTTATTTGTAGCAAATTTACTAGAATAAACATATTTTTCCCATGCATAGAACATTAAAAAAATACAATATTTAAATACTTGACTATCTATTTGTTTCCTAATCGCCGAAAAAATACTCTGTACTATTTGTAATAATTAAAGTAACATAAATATTGGTATTTTATGAAGTTGTTAAAAGTGCTTGTTTTATCAAGAATATTAATTTAGATTTTATAGTCCATATAAAATTGTAAGAATGTGATAAAGGCAAGGGCGACGTAGCTTGAAATTAACTCCACGTTGGGGGTAATATTTTATTTATAGTAATTAAACATAATTTTCATACTAGCTATAAATAACCGGTAGCATATTATGGGCAAATTGTGCATATACTCGTATGGTTAAGTATTTTGTTATAAATTAAATATCTCCATAAAGTAATTGTAATTTTCCAAATCACCTCTGTCATTGAGCCTCTGAGAAACGCATAATGACGTCACCATCGAAAAACTTTTCCCTATCGATCGTTATCGGAACTGAGAAACAGGGCCCTGTAGGTATTTTTAAAGTACTAGGAATGTTCATAGGAACATACAAAATCTGTCAAAAACCTAAAAAAACAGGAAGGTTGTATCATTCATCAACCAATCCAGTACTCATCAGTGAAAGGCTATTACAAATAGCTTCATGCCAGTTTCTATGAATAATGCTGCATCTTTTTCAGATAGTTTGCATTATACGACTGTAGACTGTTCAAATTTACACCAAAAGTATTTGATAATGAATATATGTACATTATGTACGTTAATTAGTGCTCAGCACTGACTATGTGTTCCTTGTTCCAGCTTCGTGCTGAACCCCCTGACGCCGGTGCAAGAGACGCGCTGCTTGCTGCAGAATGACACGCAGGCCAACAACCCCATGGCCACGCCACAGGTATGTACTCACTTTATCATTTGTAAGATGTTTATTGAGCGATGAAGGAAGCACACAACACGGAAGGTCTTTATCCAGTGGGATGTATGGGGCTGTGGAAGATGATAGTGAATATTGTTGAGTTACCCTGTGTTGTGGAGGTACTTGAATAAATAAATAGTGTATAAGTATTGAAGGTAGTTAATAAATCAGTTTTGTCTGCACTTACGAGTTTCACTTACATTACAACATGGTGACAGCGTTTTAAATTGTATTAGTCGTGATAAACCCGTGAAATAGTGTTAAATGTGTGGTTAAAGTGATAAGGTATACCCACAAAGTGTTTTTTCAATGTGATTTGGGTGAAATACAGTGCAATATAAACGAAAAACATGGAACACGCGCGGCCGCCGGGCGAGCTGAACATGGACGCCGCCGGCGGGCCGGTGGGCCGAGCTGAGGCTTGGAAGCGGTGGAGACAACAATTCATGCTGTTTGTGAAGGCGTCAGGGGTACACTCGGAGAAATCCTGTGTACAAGCGAGCCTACTCGTCAATCTCATAGGATCCGACGGATTCGATATCTATCAAACATTCAAGTTCGACTCGGAGGACGAACGTGATGACGTCAGTGTGCTATTGAAAAAGTTTGATAGTTACTTTGGAACTAAATCGAACGTGACGCTTGCAAGATACAAATTTTTCTCTCGTAATCAGGAAGAAGGTGAATCGATCCTACAGTATGTGACGGCTCTGCGCCTTCTCAGTAAGAATTTCGAGTTCGCTTCGTTAGAGGAAGATCTTATCTAAGATCGCATTGTGTGTGGAATTCGCCGAGGCGCGGTCCGGGACCGGCTGCTGCGAAGCGACGAACTCAATCTGGAAAAGGCGGTAAATATTTGTCAAGCGGAGGAAGCTTCCCAAGAAAGTGGACGGCAAATAGTAAACAGTGGAGCGAGTACGAGCCAGGAGGTCGTACAGGTCGACACAGTAGCGGGCTCGGCGCGGCGCGGGGACGCCGGCGCGGGCGCGCTGCGGCGCGAGCTGGCGGAGCGCCGCGGCCCACCGCCGCTGCGGCGCTTGCGGCGGGACGCGCTGCGCTGAGGGCCGCTGCCCGGCGCAGCACGCGGATTGTTTCGTATGTGGGTCAAAAGGTCATTTTGCCCGTGCATGTAAGTCATTCAAAACATTTTATAAAAATGGTGCTCGCGAGAAAGTGCGTCGTGTGTATCAGGTCGATAATGATGATGATTCGGACTCGGACGGATATTATTATGTATCAACGGTTGAGCATAATAAGAGTGATAGTTCAGAGGATTGGCACCAAGTTTTAACTTGTAAAAACGGAGCTGAGAAATGTAAATTAGATTCCGGTGCTGAACATGATGTAATGTCTCATTATAGATTTAAAAAATTAGGGTTTAGTGATGATTTAATTAAGAATGAAAAGGTGCGTTTACAATCTTCCACCCATGATGTTATACCTGTGAAGGGTACATGTATATTGCCGTGGACACATAATGGAGTCGAATATGATTTAAAATTTGCAATCGCTGATATGCGCGGTTGCAGTGTGCTGGGACGGGAGTCATGCGTGAGGCTAGGATTGATAAAACGTATTAGAAGCATTGAAATCGATAATTATAAAGATGTATTCAAAGGTGTAGGGTGCTTGCCGGGCAAGTACCACATAGTGGTCGATGAATCCGTGTCGCCGGTCGTATGTGCGTCTAGGAAGGTTCCCCACGGACAGAGAGATCAGCTCGCGGATGAGCTCAAAGCTATGGAGGAGATGGGCATCATCAGGAAAGTGAGTCATCCGACGCCCTGGGTTCATCCGCTCGTGCTGGTGGCGAAAAAAGACGACAGCATCCGAGTGTGCCTCGACCCGCGCGAGCTGAACCGCGCGGTGCAGCGCGCGCACTTCCAGCTGCCCACGCTGGAGGAGGTGGCGGCGCGCATGCACGGCGCCAGGTACTTCTCCGTGCTCGACGCCAACTCGGGCATCTGGGCCGTGCAGCTGGACGAGGCCAGCGCTGACCTCTGCTTTTTCGTGACACCTTTTGGAAGGTACCAATTTATGAGACTTCCTTTTGGAATTATTTGCGCTTCGGAGGTGTTTCATGCGAAGGTGAACCAGCTGCTGGAAGACCTGGATGGCGTAGAGCATTACATAGATGATATAATAGTGTGGGGAGATACTAAAGAAATTCACGATGCATAAGCACGATGTTTCTGAGAATGTGAAAGATTATTGGTCTATTAAAGACGAGTTGTTTGTGGTAGATGGTGTGATATTTAAGGATAAATTTGTCGTGATTCCGAAAAATTTGCGCAAAACTATGTTAGACATTATACATAGCGGGCATTTAGGCATAGATAGGTGCAAGCGGCGAGCGAGACAGGTGATGTTTTGGCCGCATATGTCTAGAGATATAGAACTACATAACAAACGTTGTAAAACTTGCCAGGAGTTCTCAAACGCCCCGTCTAAGGAACCGATGATTCCTATAGAAATACCTGATTTGCCCTGGCACAAAGTAGGATCTGATATTTTTGAGTATCAGAAAAGATATTACTTAATTTTGGTGGATTATTATTCAAGTTATGTAGAAGTCTGTAAATTAATAACTGTCATCTCTGTAAGTCTTATTTTCTCATGACTGAGAATCGTGACTCCCCCGCAGAATAAATTCGCTAAGGGAGTTCTCTTGGGCAGATACATCGTAGTGGGCGCCCACTCCTTCCACCGAAGACACATGTCATCGGTTATTGTGGTCCTCAAATCTATCGGTTTCCTCACGATGTTTTCCTTCACCGTTAAGCAAGTGCAAACCCACACATAACTCGAAAATACAAGTTATTGGTGTAGGGCCCTGTTTGAACCAGGGTGCGTCTGGATAAAAAGCAGACATTGGTACTGCTGAGCCACACTGGATTATTAATCTTATTCTTATCTAATTCATAAAATTATAACTGTTATAGCAATTACATTAATACAGCAAACAAGTAAAAAGCTAATAACTACTCCTAGCTTTATTAAGCCAGTAAATTACCTCCACAGCCAACTTTCCATAATAAAATAAAATAAAATAAAAATAAAAATAGCCTTTATTTCCCTATATAAAAATTTTACATTACAATTTTTTATGTCATTTTGTTCATTAAATTATTATTATTTAAATTTTTATAATATTTCTTTACAAATCATAATGTCAAAAATTTCAATGCCAAATAAAATTTACGGTGTCAGAATAGATGTCAAATTTTAAATAAAGTTTCTTCTTTTATCTCGGGATCGTCCAGCTTTGGACGTAGGCCTCCTCCAACTCTTGCCATGTGCTCCTCGTCAATGCAGTCCTAGTCCATAATTTTCCCGCCACCAGCTCTATGTCATCTCTCCATCGTCTGACAGGGCGCCCGCGTTCTCTTTGTCCATTTCGTGGTTCCCAGTGGAGTATTTTTTCCGACCATCTATTGTCTTTTTGCCTCGCCGTGTGTCCCGCCCATTTCCATTTTAACTTTGCAATGACTTGTAGTGCATCGATGATTTTAGTTTTTCGTCGTATGGCTGTGCTATTGACACGATCGCGGAGTTTAAGACCTAACATACTTCTCTCTGTAGCTCTTTGGAATGTTCTGATTTTACTAAGGACATCTTTGTTGGGCGCCCATGTCTGGCATCCATATGTCAGTGTTGGTAGTACATTTGATTCGAAGATTTTCTTTTTCAAGTGCATGGGGAAATCTCCTTTAAATACTTCTTTGTTTTGCCAATATCTTTTCCAGCTTAGTGTTATACGCCTGTTTACTTCTTTTTCTGTCCGGTTTGTAAGTTCTATGTTCTGTCCAAGATAGATGTAGTTTTCTACGTAGTCAATATTGTAGTCTTCGATTATTATGGGTTTTTTATCCTTATTCGTCATAGCTTTTGTTTTCTCCTTGTTCATATGAAGGCCATAACGTCTACTTTCTTTGTCTAACTCTGTTATCATTTCTTGCAGCTCTTCATGACTTTCTGATAGAAGAATTATATCATCGGCGAACCGAAGATGGTTCAAGTGGTCTCCGTTTATGTTCAGTCCTAGTGTGGTCCAGTTAAGGTTTCGAAATATTTTTTCCAGTAGCGCTATGAATAGCTGTGGGGATATACAGTCACCTTGTCTTACGCCTTTCTCTATGGAGAATGTTTCACCCACTGCTTCTAATTTTATTTTGGCATTGCATTTATGGTATATATTTTTTATTAAGGATATGTATTTGCTTTCTATTCCTAGTTCTTGTAAGATTTTCCAGAGCTCACAGTGCTTTATGGAGTCAAAAGCTTTGCTATAATCTATAAATGCCAAATAAAACGATTTACCGAATTCTTGGTACTTTTCAATGACTTGGGTCAGGGTGAAAATGTGATCGATGGTCGAGTAGCCCCTTCTGAATCCTGCCTGCTCTCGGGGTTGGTTCTCTTCAATGCATCTAGTGATTCTTCTAAGTATTATTGATGTGAAAATTTTATAGAGTGCAGAAAGAAGGCTTATTGGTCTATAATTACCAACATCACTTGGGTCACCTTTTTTGTATAAGAGGGAGACAGTGCAAGTTTTCCAGGATGCTGGTATGTATTCTTGTTCTAATATCTTGTTAAATATGTCAGTCAGAATGGGGTATACTGAGTCATCTAGAGCCTTTACAACGTCGACAGTGATGCCATCTTCTCCAGGGCTTTTGTTTGTTTTCATTTTATTTATTGCAGTTCTTATCTCAGAGTGTACAATGGGTAGATAATGGCTATATTGTAGCTTGCTAGGTACATCTTCGTTGATTGTAGGATCTCTTTCATCGTTATCTTCTTTGTACAGGTCTCTGTAAAAAAACTTGTGGCAATTTTTAAAAGTTCTTTCCTAGTTATTGTTTGATTTTTGCAATTTTTGTCTTTGAGTTTCATTATCCATTGTTTCGAGGTATCCAGCTTCTTGAAAGCTCTTTTTGAAGAACCTGAGCTTTTAAGTTCATTTAAAATAACTTTAGTTCTAAAGTTTTTATGAGCTTTTTTAATTTTCTTCTGTATCATATGATATAGTTTCCTTAGTCTCTTGCGTTGTGAAAATGTCCTTCTATGTAGATGTTTTAAGTCCTCTCTTTCCTTTATGAGTCGTTTTATGTCGTCCGTGATGATGTCATGTAGGGGTAAGTTTTCCTTGTTTCTTTGAGGTAATTGTGTCACGCACTTTTTTATAGTTTGAACTAAGTTTTGATATGAACTTTCTATATTTTCATTGGCATTGATTTTTTCTAATTCAAACATATTTTTGAGCGACACTTGTTCTATTGGGGTAAAACATTTTGTGGGATGCTGTCCTATGTTTCTTCTGGTACGTTTGTGTACTCCTTCTAAAACTATTTCGCATCTCACTGGGCGATGATCGGTAGAGAAGGAAGTTGTCAGTATTTTAACATCTTTTACAATTCTAGAGTCGTTTGTTATAATATAGTCTACTTCATTCATCGTTTTCCCATCTGGAGACTTCCACGTCCACTTTCTTTTGTTTTTCATTTTGAAAAATGTGTTCATAACTACTAATTTATGTTCGTGGCAAAAGTCTACCAACTTCTGGCCTCTTGGGCTTCTTTTGCTATTATATCCAAAATTTCCTAAAACTGAATTTTCTTCTGTCTGAGGCAAACCAATTTGAGCATTAAAGTCTCCCATAAGTATAATACGTTTATTTGTTTTTGATAAAGCTAGTCGTACCTCTTTGTAAAAGTTGTCTGATTCTTGTTCATTGCTTTTTTTCTCCGTGGGAGCATAAATTTGAATTATAGACAAAAGTTTTCCTTCAAAATTCATATCGAGGGTAGCTATTCTATCCGAGTACGCTTCAAAGTTTACTATGCTGGGTTTAAGGTATTTCTTGACCATGAATCCCACGCCGTTTCTTCCGCTTTTGTTTCCGCTGTTAAGAATAATGTAATTTTCATTTTCTTCAATACTTTGTTTTTCTTTTTTTGTTTCTGAAAGCCCAATTATATCCCAATTTATGTTTTCTAAACTGTGTTCTAACTGGATTATTCTTGTTTTTTCTACAAGGGACCTCACGTTGTATGTCATAATATGTAGAGATGTCTGCTTGTAGACGTTTGGTAATTCGTCTTTTCTGGTAATATTTAGGCTGGTGTTTTCTTGAGTTGGAGGGTTTTGGTCTACTGCTCCCACGGTGACCACCCGTCCTGGGAGAGTTTTATTTTTATTATTAAAATTAGAGTCTCTGTTGATTTTGTAGATGTCTCGCTTTGTGGCATTGTTGTTTTTGGAGGCCGAAGGTAGTTGCTATTCTTTTTGATTTAATATTGGTTGTTGTTTCTCAATCGGCGCTCCCTTTTTTAAAAAGGTTGTGATCGACGAATTTGGCCCATGTGTCTTATTTGTTTTTGTTTTAATATGTTGTGTAGTGCTTGAGTGGGCCATTGTAGGTAGATTTTTCGAAGTTTTCGTCATTTGTACATGTTTGTTGTTGCGTTTTTTTATGATTTGATCGTCTGTTTTTTCGGATGGACTAAGCGACAGAGGTCTTTTGTTTGTTGTTTTTTCTTTAACTATAAGTTGATCGTATTTGAGTATTGCGTGGTTTCCTTTGTTTCTTTGTTCTATAAGTTGCGGTATGAGTGCTTTCCTTATTTCAATAACTTTTTGAGGGTAATCTTCTTTTATATAGGAGCCACTGCCTTCCAAGCTAGACTTCCGTTGGACAATTTGTATTTTCTTGCCAAAAGTCGTCAAAGTTATTCTCACGGGCCTTGGTTTTGTATTTTTTTTCCCCATTCTTCCCACAAATTCTAGGTCACTTCTCTGGCATTCCACCTCCATTTTGTAGTTAAGAATTTGTAGTATTATTTCTTCTAGACCTGCGTAGTTTTCCTCTTCTTCTGAGATCCCAAAGAAGATTAAGTTTCTCTGCCGCAATCTCCTGTCAAATTCATCCAGTCGTTTCTCTTGTTCCTGTTGTATTTTTTCGATGTGATCTATTTTCGACTCAACATGACGGAATTTATCTTCAATTTTCTGTGTTAGGTTTTCTTCAACTTGTTTCAAACTTACATTCGTATCTTCTTTTATTTGTTGTCGGAGTGTAGTAGCATCTTCTCTCATTTGTGTGCGTAGTGTGTTAAACATATCGGCCAAGTTTAAATTTTCAGCCATGATAACGATTTGCTTCAATGTTATTAGGAGTACAACTCACAACTGCCAACGCCCTCTGTAGATCTCTTTGATACTAATTTACACGATTATAATTGGTCCAACTTATCAGTATGCTTGATTTATCATACAAAAAGACATGGGCCGGCTTGGGGTTCTGCGTTCAGCTGCGTTCGTAACCGCTAGGCTAGCGACACATGTAAATATACGAACGAAAACTGCAACTTTCCATACACACAAGTAAACCAGGAGACACTCTAGCTGTGATTATTGTGACCCACTTCCAGCCTGAAAGCGGCCGCGGCAATATGGGGAATTAATGTCATCTCTATATTCATGGTATTAATGAAAATGATGGCTGACCGTAATAGGCTTAGTAATTATTGGAAGGGGAATCATGTTATTAGTGTATAGCAGAATTTAGCAATTTGAATTTATAAAGCAGGAATATATGTTTACATATGAATGAATGTAGTCATAATTTATAAAGTAAGAGCAAAGACATTTAAAAGGAAAGTATTATATGAAAGAGGTAAATAAAATAAAATTATATGTTCATCCCAAGAAATAAGAAGCGTTGAAGTCTTTTGTATGAGACATTGAAACGCATCACGTCTATCGACTAATCGTGAAATTTTTAACATTTGCGAATGTCAAATTAAAATTAACTCTATTTTCCCTTATTATCTATGTTTGGTTTTATAACACATTGTTTTCTTATAAATTCTTTATATTTACCAAACAAGCATACATGGTTATAAGATCTATGTATAAATATTTACCGCTCTCTCTAGCTCTGAACAAGGCCTACACTAGATAGGTCTGAATAAATCCAAGTTGAAGCACCAATTAGCGGGCAGATGTTGTGATTGCATTAACAATTCAGATTACATCGATACTAGATACCATCACGTGCAAGCGGGTGCAGGTAGTCAGAGACAGTGCATAACTTACCAAGTTTAATTGGAGGGAATTTGAAAATTAGTCAAGTATGTATATATCTAATACCTATTCTATGTGTATTATCTGAAATGTACATTGATTCAGCAATGATTTAAGTACACGTTTGATCTAATGTTACACAGTAACAATAGAGGCATGTTAGGAACGTTCATTACGTTGATATGATGACGAAACTACCATAAATACGACAACTCTATAAATAGCAGGAACATAATGAAAAACATGTTTGTGGACCACAAAATCTTCCGTTGAAGGTTCTAGACGCACACTACGATGAACTTGTCCAAGAAAACTTCCCCAATAAATAATTTTCTGCGGGGAGTCACGACCCTCGGTATTGAGGAATACGACTTGCAGAGGTGAAGGAGGGAAAGGGGGAAAAGAAAAACAAAAGTAATGCAAATGAGCGTATTATAGCAGTGGCTAGCGAAGCGGCCGACGGCGTGAGATCACTGAATAGGATTACACGACTCATTGCGTGCACTTGATTTACAAACTAGTGCTGATGTAGATGTATGATTATGTTGGTGGTGAGAGGAATTAGTGTTTTTGTGGTCGAGTTGCGCGGTCTGACGGGACAGCTGTTTCACACGAAACATAATCAATGGTCACTGAGCTAGACAGATACACTTGCAGAGTTATATTGTTTATTGTAATAATGTATATTATGTAAATTCGTTGAGATTCAATAAATTTGTAAATTAAACTCTACGATACACTCCTCCTCGTTCACAAAAATGTTACCGCATTACTCTATACTATACATACTTATTTATACGACTACTGTGAATCGACTTGTTCAGTTCAAGTCTCATTAATTACCAAATGCTCTCAAACTATGATAACAATAATACAAGTATTACGATACATTTTTAATCTAATTCAACAAAAGAGGTTTCCAACCGTTAACATGTATCCTTGTTGTTGCAGCGCTCAGTGAACACATACTACATGGTGAAGCTGCAAGTGCGCACGGAGAGCGTGTGCCTGCGCCCCTGGGCCTTCGAGCGCGTGCCCGGCAAGTCGCTCCGTGGGCTCGACAACACCATCATCTACACCTCCACCAAGGAGGCCTGTCTCGCTGCCTGTCTTAATGAGGTGAGGACTGAAGAGTTTTAACTATAAGGCTGATGTTAGAGGAAAGAGGCCTGAATAAATTTGTAACGACAGTAGATAAGGCCGGACAGAGGTTGTCTGTGAGCTAGGATGTTTTTTTTTCAATTATAGTGCTAGGAGCGTAAGCATATTTTCTTTTTATCACATTTTTCTTTTATTTGCTTAACCATCAGCATAAGTTAACTTTTTAATCTACTGTTAAAAAGTGAGTTTCTTTATGGTGTAGAAAAATTGCTTCAAATTATATTTAAGTCTTCAATACAAACACGAATACGAGGGATTTAACTACGTAATCTACAAGTTAATAAATCAATATGTATAGAGCCTAGCCATAAACTGAATTAAAATTCATGAGCATCTAGCAGGAACAACTGTTATTTTCAAGCTGAAAGCTTAGTTGTTTAGTAGTTGGCATTGCGGGCCCAGAGCGGCGGCATTTACCGTTTATCTAAGGTTTATCTATTCAATTTATATTTTATAGTATCGCCCTACTAAACCCAGATATAGACAAAATGATAGTCCTCTTTATTAGAAGCTAAGCCGAACACTGTTGATATTCTGCAGACAGTGCGGACAAATGAAGATATACGATTATTGTGTCGCGTGGGGGAAGATAGGCGTTTTGAATTCAAGTACCTATTACTTGTGTCCCACACTCTGGTGGAGTTGTGTTGAGTTGTTGTAGTAGATACCGCCGAGCAGGCTGAGTCATCAGTATAGATACATAGGATATAATTAGTGATACTTACTTTTTCTAAATAGTAGTACAGGATTATTGTCTCAATAGCACCTACGGCTATATTTATGAAGATATTATAAAATGTAATTAATTACTTACTTTACTGTGATAGCACGGCAGTGATAATGACTTTATAAAACTTTATTAGGCATCTTTGAGTAAAAGTTTGACAAAATAAGAATCGTATATTTTTTCTGTGGAGTTTTTTATGTGTATTTTGTTGTACTTATTAAACTAAGATATAAAATAACTGTTTTCGGCCTTTCTCAGGAATATACAATCAGTGTAAAATATAGCGTAATGTAGGAAGGTGACCTAAAGGCATAAACTAATGCTAGATTATGACCGCCTCATATTTTACTGCCCGTTTAATGACCGGATTTACCCAGATTTACCTAGTTCTGCTCTTTGTGCGAGGATTATTATAACCACTGTACTCGTATATTAGCTGCTGAGAAGGTATAACTGTAGATTAATTCATGAATATGCATGTAGAAGCGACTATAAAGTTATTATTGAAAGAACTATAATATAAGTACCGTGTATTTTTGAGGTTTTGTAACATTTATTGCAAAATTATTTGGACGAATAATTAAGAGTATTTTTCACATTTTCCAAAGCTTTTAAAATCCAGATCTGAGGTTCAATTGTAGCTGTTATTCTCGAGCATTTAACACTGTATCTGGATAATAACGAAAGTAATATTATTACCATGTTGTCCAGAAAAAGTTCTCGTGTCGCTCCGCGGAGTACGAGTACGGCAGCATGCGGTGCGCGCTCAGCGACTCGGACCGCCGCACCGCGCACCACTTCGTGCAGCTCGTCGACACGCCCGGCACCGACTACTTCGAGGTAACTAACTAGCCTTGTTCAGACAAAGTTCTTGTGTCGCTCCGCGGAGTACGAGTACGGCAGCATGCGGTGCGCGCTCAGCGACTCGGACCGCCGCACCGCGCACCACTTTGTGCAGCTCGTCGACACGCCCGGCACCGACTACTTCGAGGTAACTAACTAGCCTTGTTCAGACAAAGTTCTTGTGTCGCTCCGCGGAGTACGAGTACGGCAGCATGCGGTGCGCGCTCAGCGACTCGGACCGCCGCACCGCGCACCACTTTGTGCAGCTCGTCGACACGCCCGGCACCGACTACTTCGAGGTAACTAACTAGCCTTGTTCAGACAAAGTTCTTGTGTCGCTCCGCGGAGTACGAGTACGGCAGCATGCGGTGCGCGCTCAGCGACTCGGACCGCCGCACCGCGCACCACTTTGTGCAGCTCGTCGACACGCCCGGCACCGACTACTTCGAGGTAACTAACTAACACATTAATCTTTACTTTTTTTACCTTAATGTGTTTTCTCTAGACCATTACTCGCCTGGTAAGCAATCATATGTTCAGGTATGGAGCGTATTTGGACCAATCCTGTAGACATTTCATTCCTACTCTTTGAGTCGTACTTCTTCATCAGTGACATTACCTTGTGATTCTCTGTAGAACACGAGGCTTCTTGCAAAAGTTGCCAGAGTTGATAAGTCCCATTTTAAACTTACATTGTCGTATTATACATTCAAATCTGTGTATAACAGCAGTACAGGCAGTTAATATGCAAGCTTCAATTTGCGGGCGCCAGCGCCCAGTTCCATCGCTTCAAATCACCAATTTCCAGCTTTCCCTCGCGCCCTCCTTGCCAACACGCCGTAACTATGTCCATTACACAGACTTACAAGTCATTGGTGGCGGAAACAAGCTGTATCATTACAACCCCACTTACTAACACAATACGTAAGAAATTCAAGGAAACCAATCCCCGGAATGGCTGCGGTGCTTTTGAACGCTCGTGGAAATAAACAAGCTGGGTAGTATTATTGTGGTAATATTGTAGTATTATCGCGATAATGTTGCCGTGTGTGTGGTCTGCCTCCGGGGTACACACAACTTAGCACATTTTTAGACACATTTTTATGCAAATTTGCTGTGGAAACTTATTGTGTTCTGCTTTTGTATTACCTTTTACTGTGTGAAACATGCTTATATACCATTTTAAAGGTTTTATATTCACGTATTGTGTTAAGCAGGTCCCTTTTCGTAAAATACAAATTACAGAAGTTCTGTACTTAAACGATCAGTTTCTTTGCAAAGCTAGTTAGATTATATTACGAGTTAACATAATATTGTATCCAGTATTGTTCCCATGCATGTATTCTTTTGCTACACTGCTTAGTTATTTCAGAACAACAATTTTTGTGAGCTGGCTAGTATTTTTCGTATCAAGCTGACAGACCAGCTATATATATATACTATTCCATGCTAACAGTATTTTATTTATCACTAGTGGATGCTCGCGGCTTCGCTCGCATTAAGAAGTAAAACTTGCATTCCCTAGTCTACCCCTTTAAAAGCGGCTTTTCCAATAATCCTTTCTTAGCGGACGCCTACGTCATAATATCTACCTGCATGCGAAATTTCAGCCCGATCCGTCCAGTGGTTTGGGCTGTGCGTTGATAGATCACTATATCAGTCAGTCACCTTTGAGTTTTATATATTTAGATATAGATACTATGTAACACATACATATTACTATCCTCAGAACCTGTGCCTGAAGGCGTCGCAGGCGTGCAAGGGGCAGCGCGTGTTCACGGCGCCGCGCGTCGGCGTGGCGGAGGACAAGGTGGCGCAGTACGCCGGCCTGCACTACTACAATGATAAGGAGATACAGGTATGTAGCGTTTTATCTTCTTCTTAGTTGGTTGATATTGATACTTGTGGATGTCGCTGTCGATAGGCAGAGCTAAGAACTGCCATTGTCGTTCGCTTCTAAGGCTGCTGGTGGTACTTTACTTTACCGCTGGAAGGACCAGATAGAGGAGGATCTGCAACAACTCCATGCTACCCAGTGGCAGGAGATGATGCAGACCCGAGAGGAGTGGCGTCTCTTTGTGTCGGAGGCCATGATCCACTTTGGGTCGCAGCGTCACATTAGTAAAGTAATGTCGTATTTTGACATATCATAGAAACAGCTATCAAAAGCCACCTGTCAGCCAGAGCTACATATTTGATTGAGTTATACAAGTAATTATGAACACCAGAACATGATGAAGCATCACTCGCATGTCTGCTTCCATCATGCGCAAGCGCACACAAACTGGAGACTATTTCTTTATTTATTTGTTTCAACACAGTAATTACAAGCTCTTTGTCTTAGATCGGGTTATTTCTTCTTAATTGGGCCTCGTTGGAGTATGATTGAAGAGGGACTATTCTTTAGCTTTAATGGGTTTATTATGAAGGTAGTCCGGTAATTGCTGGGATTATAAATTGCTGGGGTCCGTGTGGAGATAGATACAGGGTCGCTCGGTAAATTATATCTTGCATATGTATGTATTAACTTCAAACATTATTTGTACACTAGAATCTATTGCAATGTATTCCAGAACATAAACAAGTATCTTGTATTTAGCAAAAAGCAAGAAGATAAGCAAAATGAACCTTATGCCCAGCAGTGGGAAAGAACGAACCGTAGATGATGATAATTTTGAAGCGAAATGAAGTATTCAGAAGAATTACTTCTTTTCTTGTCGTTTAAGTTCATCTACAAATATAGTGATTGTTTGATACAAACTTTTGGTATAATGTAATTAATTAATTAATTTTCCAACCCACCTTTAACTTTTTTTGCAAACCACAATAGTATTTAAAATTGGTGAAGCACAAGTAATATATATTTTGTTTCTGTAGAAGCTCTGTAGAATCCAACCCGTCCAGCCCCAAGTTTCAACTCTGTGCAGAGGTTAGGATCGTGTGCCGGTTATTTATGGAGCCTGGATTTACTGCCATTAGCTCCGTTTACACTCTAATCCTGCATCTAGACATTCTAGACCTAACATAGACCCTAACTCGGCCGAAACGCGGATGGAGAATTAAAGTAAACTGCGCAATGTTCTATTCTTTGCGCTTGTTATTTTATAGTCTTTGATGTTATGGACATATGTATACTGAAAAATATGGATTAAGAACAGGGCAATAATATATGTTATACGAGTAGTTCGAGTATAACTAAACGAGTTATATAATAAAGCCAAGACGGTATAGTATCTGTCTGTATTCGAGTGCATTACTCTCAAATGAATATACTGATTTCACTTATATATTATTTTGCGTAATATATCATAGGAATCATAACGCTTACGCATTAGATTCAATGACAGTCCGAGTTATGAATTTATTAGTCCGGCTATATTTCTTTGCTGTGATGGATTTACTTCCCTAAATTATAATCTATCCGTCACCATAAAAGTCACTCTATATAACTATCTAGTGTTCATATACAATACCTAACTACCGTAATATATCATATAGTATTCGTACTGATTTACTACTTCACTATAGATCCATATAGAACAAGGCTTTCTCGGTGGGTTCTAAATCTCATATTTATGGTCGCACTATGTTAGGACGGAGGCCAAATACTGAGCTCTGCCAATCATACTGTAGAATAGCAAACGACGGATATACCAAATGAGGAATATTGACAATATAGATAAATCGTCAAAGCTGTCGACCTGCCGGTAGCTATACATTAATATTTATAGCATGTCCTTTCATTCAATGAAAAAGTTTGCGATTGAGAGTTGTACCACCCCAAAATCTAACAAAAAATAGCTACTTTTTTCTTTTCATATTATTATCAAACCACTACCAAGATGATCGCCCCTCTATAAAACACATTTCCTTATTATTAAACATGCGCCGCTCGCTTGGCACTTTGCGCCCGCCGATACACGCGTCTACTAACAAATATACTTCTCGAACTAAATTTATCTATCTATTCTCACAATTAGAATCGCTTAAAGTGAAATACTCTAAGGAGAAGGGAAGAGGGGTAAGGGGGAAGGGCGTGCGGTCGCGACGTAGAGAAACAGATTGTATGATAGTGCTTTGTGTCGTCGCACAATACTCATTGAAATGTTTAATTGGCTCATGAATTGTTTTAATTTTGGCTGTGATATCGTCTAGTAGTATACGGACCCATTGTGTTTGCAATAACTCAAATTCTTTTGAGGTTCAGGAAAATACTCGACTAACGGAAGATACTCTATTTGTAGTTCGTAATTACTAAAAGGTTAAGGTCAAAAATAGATTAGAGATTATGATAATAAATCTGGGCTAACATAAAGCTTTATAATAATGTTAACTTTAATGAATTACCTACTTATAGGATTGTAAAACTTTCGCTCAATCATATCCTTTATTTATTATACTGTCAAAGTATTGGTGTTCCCTTCCAACCATCAATGTCATGGTATTGATAGTTAGAGGTCAAAGGCCCCCGACCCGCCTAAGACTGTAGATTTCAACCATTGTGGATAATCTCCCAGAAACACCAATTGATTGGTTAGCAGGAGGGCTTTATTAAGCAAATTAACTCGTAAATAAGTTAATATTAACTGTAAGTTATTCAAGAGACAAGAGGACACGCGACCTACTGTATGTCTCGTAAAGTAGGTAGGTAGAGTGTGACCTAATGATCAACAAATGGTTCCAGCCTTTGTATAGCCAAAGAGAGATGACATTAATTTGTAAATTTTGTTAATGTATCCGTAGATAAAAAATATTATGTTCAGATATCACGCTTTAGGTATTTCTCGCGGTGATCTTCCGCATATGAGAAATAAGAGATGATCTTTCTCAAAGCGACATCTTCGCATAATTAATTCCCCATGGCTAGGTAGAATTCACGTACATAAGGTTTAAGAGAGTTTGTTTCTCTCTAAGTCTTACTCCAGCTGGAGCCGTTGTACTTTAAGAAAGTTTAGTTTTATGTGTATGATCTTAATACAATAGAATGTTTATTGAGTATCCCAATAGGAAAATTAGTAGAATAAAATATGGTATTACTCATAAATAGAATGAAAATTATTATTTCACTTATGTAACATTGTAGCATATTACGTGATTCATGTGTTTGAAATAAGGTAAGTAAAGTGGAGTGTAACCTCCTAGTAGGTATATTAAATCTTTGCATGGGAGGATGGTAGATTCCCCGTAGTAAAGAGTTAAAATAGATACGTACATGCGTACAATATAAAAGTACATGATTTTTAGTCCATATTTATAATATAACATTGTGTAAAAGTAATAATACAACGCTTATTTTCGTAGACCACTTTCTTATTTATGAAAGTGATTTTAACATTACACAAAAATCGAGATCTGGTTATTAGAAGATGTTTTGTTGAATACAGATTATTAACAACTCCAGATAGGTACATTTAAAATGGAACAGACTCACCGGATAACAGCATACATTTTTCTTGCTCACCGGAACTATTGATAGGTAACACACACACTAGAGACTCAAAGATAGAATTCAAATTATTCAAGCAAAGAAGTTAACTAATCAGTCTAGAAGCCTATCATGGACCCAAATTCTCCGTTGCCGTCGACTTTAAAATAAAAATCTCACTCGCGACTCTGAATTCTTTTAGTTTTTTCGCACCGCTCCGAATCTCTGTCTCCGTTCCTTTTTTCCGTTCCTGTCCGTCCTAAAATTAGCCTACACTCGCTTTTATAGTTATCCCTTCCACCCTACTGCTTACATAGTCTGTCTTTCTCTAATCCTAGGCCTCACTGTCTATCCAGTTAAGTGGATTTATTTGTAACTATAATTTATTGCCCGCGCATGTACACGCTCTCCTGCGGATTCGCCTGTATGGATATTGGACACAAAACAAACCTACGTTTTATACACGCATTACTATTTTATCTGGCTACGCTGCCCAGGTCATCAGTACCTGTTAAAGTCGTAATGGTTTACCAACATACAACTTTCCATTCTCATATCTCCAATTTTATGATTGCTCGCGTTGCTTAGAACATCAGGGATCGCTATGACATACAAACATACCAACTTTCTCTCCTATACCATTAACATAGTAGTCCTGTCATCGCAATATGTTTATACATTTCGTTTATCGAAACGATTCCGCCATCGTAATACTCGGACTTCGTGGAACACGACCTCTCCTTAACAATGTCACAGTTTTAGCCGTTTATGGCATAGATTTGTTTGATCGATGTAATTACTATGAAATACCAAGCAAGATTCGAACCCGCCGTTGTCATTGTTTATCATAATCCTTATGGTCAAGATGATGATGATGAAACCATTAGAAAGGTTTTTCCGATAGTGATGAATTTGGTGTACTTATTTTTCCGATTAAAATGGTAAGCAATGCTCGAAATTGCAGTTAAATAAAGTTGAATATTTTCAAATGTCGATACGGATGAAATTGGCTTGATTTATCTGCTTGGAGTAGGACTCGAACCCGCTCTTAACGGCACAGTATTTAATGTATTATTTCTCAGTCGTCGATGATAATGATGATGGTTTAACGGCCTAAAATGAACCGTTACAGAGTCCGTTAGTTATCTTATTACCGTAAAACAGTTTAGTCGGGTTTTGTTTGTTTTCTTTCATCATAATCCAGATGACACGAGTGTTATGGAAAATATCTTACATTACACACCGCTTGTTGCTGGTAGTTTTAATGCATACCTTTAACTTTAAATTTAATTGTTATAACAAACTAAATAAAATTATTGTACGCGAGTGTAATCGTGTGATTCCACTAGTAAAGTTATTAGGATAAATAATGATAGTGTTACGCCTGCGACGTCAAATGAACGGAAATAATTCGATGTGTTTGCTAATATGCAGGTATAACTAGATGCGTAATGTAACTCTGAGAATTGGTTGTAAAGTTCTTGTGACTTTTTGACTTCTTTCAAAAATCACGTAACGAAATAAACCGCTCTGCAAATTAACGTACCTTGGTCATGTTTATAAAATGAGCTTATTATATTTATTAAATTACATACAATATTTATTTAATTCCAACTACTAATCTTTACTCCCTCCGCAGGTGACATCGGAGGCCGCCTGCAAGCTCGCCTGCGAGATCGAGACGGAGTTCCTGTGCCGCTCGTTCCTGTACATGGGGGCGCCGCACGCGGCCGCGTACAACTGCAAGCTGTACCACCTCGACCACCACACGCTGCCCGACGGACCCTCCGCCTACCTGAACGCGGACAGGCCGCTCATTGACGACGGGGAGCCCATCGGGAAGTACTTCGAGAACTTCTGTGAGAGTGAGTACACTTTTTATTCTTAGGTGATCTGTGGAAGAGAAGCGTATTGTGATTTTTGTTGGTGTAAAGTTTTTTTTTTTAATATTTCGTTGCTTTGCGTTTGACTGCAACTTGTCTGATGTTAGACAACCCGTAGTTTTGTTGCACAAGTAGGTACTAAAAGCAAAATATCTTGTTTCAATCGTGCATATGCATGCAGACAGACAATGTCTAATACATTGTAGTTCAGCATCTAACATTTGCTATTTTTAGCCAGTCAAAGAGTTAGAACGTTACTAAAAGTAGACGAAAAATGTTTTGTTAATTAATACTAAATGTAAGTAAGTACTCTCTTTATCGATAAAAGTAACATCACATTTGTAACCCAGACCACTATTGACACAAAATGCCTTTAGCAAAACAGTCCAGTCCATTCCCATAACATTACCGTAACACTCTCATATGCCCACCATATACAGCATAAACCTTATCCACACCTTCTGCGAAGCTCTTGACATACAAATTGCCTTCGCATTCTGCTTATATATATCTACCGTCGTTTCTAAGGAGCAAACGCGTGTGAAAAATATTAAACGCTTACATGTATGTAATATTATGTATGTAGGTATGTATGTATGTGCATCCTCTTTGCGAATTTAATCGCATGTTTAGTTTATTTTACGATGAAAGGTGTGACAGCTGAATGAATGGCTCGTTACAATGCTGGCTGGTTGCGACGTGCTTGAATGCAATGTGAACTTTACCAGACATGTATTAGGGTGGAAGTGAAACGATCACCACATATTTAGAAATAGGTAGGCAATATTTAGAGTTTTTTCAACTTAAGTATTATTCTGTGCGGACAAAATGGCTTTAAATAAAAAATCTCTTCTCTAACTTTTATTTTTGCGCTTACTATAATAGTCTAGACAATATTAGACAAGCAATGTCTTGAATAGAATCTCCGAGCTAAATTCACTCACAGAAGGTTGAACAGTGTTGCTAGGGAGAAATACAGGTATATACTCAATAGTCACTTTCTTGCATAAGTATAAGTATGGGTGCATAGTAACATGTAACCATGGCTCTGATCAAAGCTCCCCGTGTCATTACGACAGACAGACCATCAATCTTTTATATATGTTTTAGTCTTTTTAAATTGAGATGCATTTTGAATTAGCTTTCAACTCTCTCTACTATATTACCCCATATTTTGAGTATATTTACTGGCCAAGTTCTTGTAAATTTCCTTTACATGTTGATATGTATTTATTGACACAAAAACTGTAAAATACAGTTTAAATAATCACTTAATCAGTAGTCTGCTACATTGTTAAAACAGTCAGGTTTTCAAGGGATCAAATATAACAAAAACAACCTATGTAGGTCCATATAAGTATATAGTGAGTCATATTATTCATGTTTGACTTAACAATTAACTTTGTGGTTATTATTTTAAACGAGTCTTTTGTGTATTAAATAAAGTCTCATCTTGGGCTGCTTGAGTTCTTTATTACACATTTTAATAGCTCTATAACTCAGTCATTACAAACTACATAACTAGTGGTGTCTTGCAACTATGCTTGCTTTTGTCCAGGATAAAATAAACATAGGTATGTATGATTGTTATGTCTGTAATTTTTCTATTAATTAGTAAATGCTCGTATGAAGTACCGGAATTATAAATGAAACTTTTGAGTACTTTTGCACGAAACTGCAACAAACAAGCTACTATCGCCAGTACATTAGCGTAATGATCCGCTACACACATCACATACATAATGTATGTATGCTCATGTTTGTATGTATATTATGTACTTACAAACTTATTTATTTAACTCGCATAATATATGTATGTGTGCCCCCTCAGAGCGGTCGTGTGGCTCCGCAGTACATTATTACGACGTACAATAAAGCTATTACAACATTTTAATTTAAAGCCCGTATTATTTTCTCATTACCACTGAGAACGGCGTCATAAGCACTAAAAGTATAGAATAAAATGTTAATGCCACAGGAGCGAGCTTTTTGTGGCGCCGGAGCTTTTTAAGCTCATTTCGATCGCGAGCTTTCGTTTTGTAGGTACTTCTATATTTAGCATGTGTGAAATTCCTGGATTTTTGTATTTTTTTATGAGGTGCTGGAGTCCATGTTTAAGAATAATGATAGCTTTTTGTTAATTGACTGGAGTAAAGTGAAACTTGATGTATATTTTTCTTATGAAGATGATTGCGATATGTACTTTATATATTAAAACAATAAAACACAGCAAAGAAGAACAGTAAACATTTTTCTGGGATTTTACAAACGTTTTTGGAATTATTTAGAAAGCTAGGGCTGGCTAGCTAGGGTAGGAAAATATATGAGAAAAATATAACAAAATAAATGAATGACAAATCATAAATAGAGCGCATGCGTCGGTATTCCGCCGCTAACGCCCTCACCCAGGCGTGTGATACAGTTAGCAGGCCCAGTAGCTATAGTATCCTACTTGCACTTCTTATCTGGTATTCTAACGTCGACACTATGAAATGCGTGGCTTATTCCAGAAGTAATTTATGAATAATGAATATTTACTACTTGCGAAATATGTTAATAGCAATACAAGAAGAAATGTAATTCATTAGTACAGCGGTATGATTTGTCAAATAATAGTTTATAAAATGTCTTGGAATATTTGTGATCGAAATGAAGAATGTCGTGACGATGAAATGAATGAAATGAAGATGAAAGAGAAAAAAAATGAAGACTGTGATGGCTTATTTTTTTCGATATGGTATAATAATTTTGTTCAAGCCGCTAGCATGCTGGGCTAAGTTGTTTTTGGCCTTTTTATAAAAGCCTAGTTGTTATCGAAGCGAGAACAAATTATTTTTTTTCTAAGAAATTATATTATTGTTTGTATATACCGGAAAGGGCTAAGTGTAATCATGCGTGATCTTATCCAGTATTTGTTTCATTTTCCAGTACCTATGTATATGCACAAATCATGACCAAACAATTATAAATAACCAAAGCAGACTATTGAAGTTATTGTCTACTCGAACCCAAGCATTAAAGCAGTAAGCCCATATTAGTGGCATATAATTTAAAACAATAAAACGATACAAATCTTCATAATTACGGCATTAGCGAGTTAATTCGACGGAAGTTAATTGTTAACGTGGAGTGAATAAGTTATCACTTGGCCCCGTGAGAAATGTCTGCGGTTCTATATTGTTGCTTTTTGTACATCATTCATTGGAAGCCAGATGTGAGCGAACTTTGTACATATGTACCTACGTCAGTGAGCTAGCTTCTCATTTGTAGGAAGGAAACTAGACTAGTGGATAGTTAGGTGATAAAAAAATTCATATCAGTAAAGTATTTTCGGTAAAATAAGCTATATAGCGTTTGCTCTACGGCTCCCAAAAAGTCAAAGAAACTATTTTGTAAGCTCTATATCAATACCAAGAGTTATTCAATTTTATACACACAAATTCTATTCTATCTTAAAATCTAAATATGCATACCAATCCAACGTGACCACACATGCCATTCAATCAAAGCACAAGTCGGTAACGCACAGTGAGTAGTGAACTAAATGTTCTCACGAACATATGAATATGTATGGCACAGTTACTTGCGGTGGGAGTCATGTGGACTACATTCATTCACCTGCGCTACGGAAACTGTGTACTCATACTTTTTATTTAAAGTATGCTCGAGGATAACAATGATGTACCTGCTACTAGCGTCGCCTCGTGGATGTATGACTAATCTTGGACAGTAGCATATGTGTTAATCGGGAGTACAATTTTTCATATATAGGTACATATGCATGTAGGTATATCGGATTAGTCGTGTTGGCGTGCATATCTGCACGCCAACACGACTAATCCTAAATAACAATCTATGAATATCTTAATAAAAACATTCCTGAAAAACTGAATATCAAACAAATTATAATTATGATTGTCAAAATAGTATGTTATAAAATATATGTTCCTTGTGTAAGTATTGCTGCAATCTACTCCCTGATTTACTTAGCTATGTACTCAAGGTTGCAGATATAACGTGAACGGTACTTGCGGTTCCTGTGCGCCGTATAATTAAATTCACCAGATTTATCTAGAAATTGCCAATCAGCTTAGTACGAGTTTAAGGTTAGTACGGTAGTTGAATGGGATTAGATCTTCTGTTGCAACATAGTGGTTCACTTTAGTTACATAGTTAACGGTTACTAATTAAAAGTTCCAGCTATTTCTAACTGTTGCTTATTAATTAATGATTATTTTGTAGTATCAGGGGACATGTTTTCATACACCATGATGTCTTTTTGTCTTAGATAATTTGAGCAGGGAGTTTCGACTCTCAGTGAATAGGAATTCAACTTAAAGGAAGGATCTATTCCTTGTTCTTATTGAAATATACATAAGACGTTTTATTTTTTTGGTATTTATGATTAACGATATATCATTTCTTGTATCCCTGTTTTTCCCCGTTCACGCCGCACCACCCTCTCTATCGAATCTAGCATCGACACAATCTATCGAGTACTCGATAGTACCGAGACTTGCATCGAGTTGACCCCGACCCGGCGACTCGATTATTTACGTCTTGTTAGCGATACTAGTATGATAGATGGCGCTTACTGTAATGGAAGGTAATAGCACTGTCCCGACAGGCGAGGGAATGCCAGGACCTTTGTCAAGAGAAAATCTCTAAAGATACACTTAGTAAGAGTTTAAAATTAAATAATCTTAAAAATATAAGTATTCATAGCAATATACAAAAAGAGAATGAAAGTGAGTTATAAAAAAAAACTATTAGCCTTAAAGCACATTTCTGAATAGCAAAAATATTGAAAAATAAGTTGCTTAAATATTTTTCAGATAAAAAGAAAACTAAACCATAACATTCGCGCATATATCTTGACTTGAAGTTCTCCGCTAAATTGAATATATCTCGTTTCCGCACCGTAATGAGTCCCTATCATTTCGCTCCTGCATTACTCTCATCGCATGCGAGATGCTAAATTATGATGTTTTCAATATACATGTGCAGGAAATTACACCCTGGTGAGTTTCAACGCAATTGGATTCAAATAGAAGTGGATTTGAGTACAATTTATATGATTACCTTTTAACTTAATATCTACCCTAAACTTATGCATTCACTTTTTTAATTAATTTGGCATACTTATAGCTTGCTTGTTGTTAACATGTTGCCTAGAAACATTTTCATGCTGTTTGTAGTTTTTCAAATCTTCAGATTGACTTGTTTAATGAATGCTCTACTACAGAACCTATCCTCCTAACCCCTAACCCTAGGTCCTAACCCCATAAATCTTAACCTAGGATATTAGACACTGCTTTTCCTGTTTGTCAAAATGTTGACCGCAGCTACAGCAGTGCTACAAATTCCAAACCTTTTTATCTTTCTCTCGTTTTTTATGTTTACAAGTCTCCAGCTGGTAAACAGGTATCGGTTCACAAAAGCTCCGGTTCTTATTAAATTACTTGTGGTAATTTGATGTGTTCGCGATGAATAGCACCCGATATCGCCGCTACGTGACTACTTCTGACTATATACTTACATAGATACACACAATGCGCTGAATCATGATTCATGAACCGCTGTGGACATAGCATGGATGAATGCTTTTCGCTGTCCAAAATTCCTTTTGTTGAAATCAACATAGCGACGAACATTTTTGATACTACTCACTTGTTTTTTTTGCGAATTTCCAAAAAAGATATCCACATTCAAAGTAGTAGAGCTGTTGGTCACTTGCCTTTTTTTTTGTTCCGTGTATACTTCCTCCGACAATGAATGTCAGAGACATTGTTAGACTAAACATATTGCTTGCGCAGTTTGCTTTGTTTATTCATCTGATCGGTAAATAATTTCACCTTTTTTATTGTTGGTTTTAATAATGTAAATAATAAATAAATAGCATAACAGGTTTCTTACTTGCCTAAGAACACAGGATCTGTTTAGTAATTATATTTATACATAACCTTCCGTACTATTTTATCAAGCTTATATGGTATGGATTTGGAATATTTTAAATTTTCTCTTTGTTTTCGGTTAGTCATATGTAGTTAGTTATATGACACAATGTTACTTAAATGCTTCTTTATAAAGCAGTGCTAGCCCCAGTATTGGCTAACCCGGCGTCATAGGTCCGGCTGCAGTCGCTGCAAAAAGCCACAATAGTGTTACAATAGTACCTCAATCCGCCCGGGCCGGGCTCCGCTCGTGCGTCCCTGTGTAACGGTGTATTACACAAATTGAATAGTTTTTATCGCAGGGTCAGCGTGGTTTAGCCGTGGTTTAGCCCTAATTTGAAAATAATCGACCAGAATGTAGTTCGGTGGCTCGTAGATGCAACGTTTTGTGAAGCTGTGGTGTACATTTGGAGTAAAAAACGCGACTGAGCACAATTTGGTTCATAATATTGTCGATTTTATAAAATGTTTTTTTTTATGAATTTTTTCCGCCTACTCTAATAGGTAGTGTCAATTTTGTAAATAGCTCCATATGCAATGGAAAATTGGAATTTTACCTTCCTTTTTCGGAAGACCGATAAAACTAACTTTGTAAAGATCCGATACGAGATAAGATAATTAGAATTTGCGGTGATTTATGTACCTTCATTTGGTTTTATCATTAAAAGTCTCTCTTTAAAGATCCCACGTTAGACATAGTAAGCCTGTACAATCTTGAATGAAATGGCAATCAAATCATACTAAACACGAAACCAAAGCAATTTAATGAAACCCCAGCAGGCTTAGGAATAGCTTTACATTTACAAAGTAATAAACTAAGTAAAGATGGAACGGTTAGATTAATGAGTGTATGACCGCGAGCTCCCGTGGTTACACCACGACTCTGGTTATGTCATGATGGTACAGTTATGAGGAACTAGATTTAAAGATATGCCTGACTATAGCTTGCTAAGTAATGAGTTGAGGGAGGAGATGCGAGCACTTTGCTGGGATTTTGATTTTTGACATGAATACATTCACCACATTATTTATGAAATTTGAAAAAACTCTATTTTGTAAATCAATTGTATAGCTAATTTTACTCACGTCGTCTCTGTTTCCTGCTATTAATGACTAGATACATCTTTTATGAAGTTTATCCAAAAATGAGAAAACATTATTCTCCTTTGCAGTCGGATAAAAAAACGTTAGATCATACCTACAACAAAAAACTTGATTTGAAAACTCTCAACACCATAGTCTCACTCACACACAAAACTTCCTACGTCATATATGTATATTATATCTCAGGGGTAAAAGTAGGTACCACCTAGTGACAGCGCCAGGCCACGGTGTGTGGTTGTTTGGCCAGATAACGGCCTTGCAAGGCCTCGCCGCGGTCGCTGCCCCCACAGCCCGCCCGGAGCCCGGCACCGCCGCCCCGCCCCCGCCGACAATTATACGCAACATAATCCACTTTTACACGCCAGTCACAGATCGCGAAAACCAATTAATGATTATGGTAATGCCGGGAAAGTTATGCAAAAGAAAAGTGTAATCAAAATAGTGAATAGCTAACGCGTTGAAGTCTTGCATATTCCATTTACATTTGCAGTCTTTTCATTACATCCTAGACCAAAATGGTCGAATTGTGGTCCATCAAGCAAGTTATGGTCAAAAATAAACTCATATCTATTAAAAAACTCATAGAAGATTTGATAGCTTCCGTAATTAAAATGATTAATAAATGTTTATGATCTCCTTTTAATTAATTATTTTGACAAATATATGCTATTTTAATATGATTTAACACGGTTGGATGTCACATAAAAAATAATTTATTCACAAAAATGATTCAAAAGCCTTTCCTAATATTAGTAGAAAATTCGCATGTTTGAACATCTGTAATTTATTCTAACA
This sequence comes from Macaria notata, assembly GCA_927399415.1. Classification (NCBI taxonomy): domain Eukaryota; kingdom Metazoa; phylum Arthropoda; class Insecta; order Lepidoptera; family Geometridae; genus Macaria; species Macaria notata. Next base: position 11,430,939 of record OV656746.1, read on the forward strand.
AGATTAGAACAAGCCGGCTCTCATGGAAGCTAATTAAATTTTTAATAGAACACATGATATCATGTTCCATGTCGGAAGCTGTCCATCTTTTTACTTTCACCGACACATAAGTTACAAGATTTTGTGAAAAACAAACATTTATCTATTCCATTCTGACTGAGAAATAACTGTCGATGTTTACATTAGGAAATAATGAGTATATAACGTCCTACTTGTATGAACCAAGAAGACTAATAGATAAAATCAATTTTTTCACATATTGATATAGTTTACAAACAAGTGTAAATCTTCTTCTTCATATTTTATAAGATTATTTATGACTGTATATTTGTGGTTATATAAGTAAGGCTGTCGAATAGTATATTATTATTTCATGTATAATTCAAAGTATGCAAATAAATAACTATGACCAACGACCACGACCATATATTATGGCTGGCATTTCCTGACGAGTTGATCTAATAGATGTCAGTTAGGTGCTCGGACGAGTCGTCCATCTGCAGTGTAAGTTATTAGGTAAACTACTTCATTACGGGAATAGGAGCTAGTCGGGTAACGGTCCGGTCGGTCCCGGGACACCGTTACATCCTGCCGGGAGTGTTCCGGGCACGCTCCGACCAGACTTAATCACTCCTCTTACCCTCGTGACTGGACGGCTATTGGAAACTGCGCCGAGATCAGATAACCGGCATAAACTAAACATTCAGGAAATGCCTTTCCATTTTGAAATTTAATTATGCTTGCTTATTTTTATCGAAGACCCGTTTATATTCTGGTTTTCATTCACACGGAAGTCACAAAATAAATAACGCGACATGTATTGTTTCGTTCTAAGCTTTTAAACACGGCGACAAATGGTCATATTTTTTGTGGCCACAAAAAGCATCAGTGAAGGCGAGCACGATTAATCTGTAACCTAATCTAGCGGAAACTTATGAAGAACAAACCGACCAAAAAACTTGGACCGACTTCACCATCGCTGCCGAGGAAAAAAGTAAAGTAAAGTAACAAAAGGAAGATGAGCTCAGCCTACTTACTGAATGTAGGTAAACTTTCGGAGAAACTACGATCTGCTCCGAGATTATTTTATTGGATGATCTGCGCTGGGATTTGTACTCGATGACTCGTGCACGTGATGGTGCTGAATGAGCTTGCACTGATAAAAACGTTACTCGTAGTCGTAGTTCAGTTGGAGATCTATCCAAAATTGTATATCATCAATAATAAGCTCTGCTACTCTGGTATCGCTAATTTTATAACAGATCAAAAGACATAGTTTGGGATGTAGTTAAAAAAACAAACTTAATTAATCGATCAGCACGGTCATTCGTATTGGAAGCATAAACTGTCGCATCTTAACTGCACACTTTCGTGTAATCAAAACTTAAATATAACCATACAATCTATATATAGCAGCATTTTTAGGAATCATTGATCTATGCAATACTGAACCCGCTGAACGAATCTAGTCCTTAGACCGTGGGAACGGCGAGCTTCCTCGCGCCTGCGCCCGCGCCCGCTCGAGCGTTGCAAATATGGCTGTCGATGCTACACAGACTAAACAATGCAGAGACAATCAAATAGCTGTAGCCTCTAAGCAAATTGTTCCGTCAACCATATATGCCAACCACGCGGAACAAACAGAAACTAGACAAAACGTGTGATATTCTTCACCATAATAAAGCCTTTTTATGTCACCCAAAGGGTAACAAAGGTGAAAACGAGCCCTAAAACCACCTAAGACTAATGACAAAATTAAGACTATCTCCTGTTTGTCATCAAGCTGTATCTTATGAAATGCGTGCGAGCATTGTCACAGATTTGAATGTATCTGTTGCTGCTTAATGAAATCAAATCAACCTTTATTACTCAAAACTGTGTGTTCAAGTTGTTGCAAATGTGTATGATATAAAATTGTGTCAACGGTATGGACGGACATGCAATAATAAACTATATATACGTATGTCAGTAAATTTGATACATAATGGTGGGTACACTATATGCGATTTTGACTGGTATTTCCTCAATATTTCACTTCAATGAGACGTTCAACACTGTGTAACGTAGTAGCGATGCACCTCCCGCGGCCGCCGCCCGCCGCCCGCCCGGTACAAGTCAACGACTCCCGGGAAGCGCGGAAACAGACGCTTTACGCAACTTTACGACAACGCGCCGACATTGTGACACTTTTGTGATACCATAATCGAAGATATTTCACAATAATATGTATAAATAGCTTCATTGACTAGTCTCTATTACTAAACTGTCGCTGTCGCAGTAAGTTTACGTAAAATGGCGTAAAGAGCCTGTTTCCGCGCTTTAACTCATAGTGTAAGGTAATCAGAATCAAAATGATATGATTGATATTATACGCGTGCACCACATCGCTACTCTCGTTCTAGTATATTTTAATATAACTTAGTAATTATACTAATATCACCAAAAGCCGACAATTCCATGCTTTTCATGAAGATTAATTCTAAAGACTACTAAGACACTTTTTACCCACCCAGTCAATATTTTACATGTGTAATGTCCTAATACCTGGTCGCTACCGACCCATTATAATTAATCATTCCCTACTTTTTAGCATATTACGTAAGTGTGTCTAATCTCACTCCAAGTTCACATGTCTGAGTATCTTTGTTGATAGAAACAATCAACATTAACTTGGCCAAAAAACATGGTACCTATATGAACTTTGTGTCGTCTTATTGTAAATATTTAATGACAGAGCTCGTTTGGTCTCTCCTAGCTACCATTAATCATATCTTTATGTAAATGTACGACTTGTGGTTTTAACTCGAACAAATATTCATTCAGTATTACAAAGTTCAATAACTAACTTACAAGAATGGATTAAGGGCTGATTTTCCATAATAATAATCAAGAAAAATATCACTTTAAAGCAAAATTTAAAGAGTTGAATAACCCTTACCTTATACAGTAAAGTTTACTACATAATACTCTAAAGTCCTACTAGCACACGATCATCATCTACAGCCCATTATATCACATTATCATTTTTAGTACTAATATTTTCTCAGTCTTCTATTGTTTTCCAATTACAACCCTCCTTTGTCTAAGTTTAACAAAAGCACAAAACAAACCACGCACGCTAAGTAAGTCCCGACAGCTCGTCCATTATTCTAACAGCGCACATTTTCTAGAACAAAAAGAAGAGTCCAGAATATTCCAGAATAAATAAGTAAAGTGTAGTTCCTCGGGGTGTGATTACTGTAATGGGCTGGGCATTACACCGCGTATGACGGACAGGCGGAGTAGATAGCACTGTGTTGTTAGTGAGGACTTGACAGGAGGCTGGGTGCAGGGCTCTATGTAGACGCAGTTTTATCCAGAATATATGATATCTACTTGCGTTTTGTAGGAATGGCAGATTTATCGGGGAAAAAGTCTACTATTTATCTAAGATTTGATCTGTATTTCATACAAATACATTTACAACTTTGCCGCAATACATTTCTTCTTGCTATTCTATCAAATAGAAGAAAGTTTATGTAAGTTACGTAGCAAGTTTACATAAATGTTACTCGCATTACGTACCTATTACGTATAACATTAAAGCTACACACAAAACTAACGACACGATCTTTATATTTCAGCTTCAAACTGTGCAATGACAATAAAGTAACCAGCCTACTATTATCCTTAAGGTTCCATTGTCTCCCGTATCCAGCAGGACCCTAAAGGGATAGTAACTACATACTACTGCTATAGCCTTTAACTACATTGTCGGAAAATTACAGCTTAGGAACATAAGTACATACCTACATGCTCGGAGGGAGCTATTTTAAAAACATGGCGCCGAAAGAGGGCGCGCTTGGCTACGTGGCCGTGGACTTGATGTATGAGAGGGTTGAAGGCTTGATGCAGCATGAGATAGGTCGATTGGGGCAAGAGTAAGGGTTGTAAGTTCAATTAAATCATTTGAACACATAATTAAAGTAAGATAGAAACTTTAATAAATACTGAAATTATTGGAAATTAAAGTGTACTCACCTCAAGTTAACATTATTGCCGTTATATAGGTACACATATACATGATTATGTAGGGATTTCTACTTAAACCAATGCTTCCAATGAGTCGTTTTTTGTAATCAGTATACAATCTTATTACCAGCACGTGATGTTATGACAAACAGATCAAACTAACTGTCGGCGATATCATGTGAGGCAGCATCTAAGGTGGCTTCACGTTCATATCTAATTATAAGCAGCCACAGCACGTCTTTGTGCTGTCGAGTAGCGGACCACCGGCTGCTATAACCGACGCTTTTTGTCATATCACTTATTGGAATTGATAAGAAAGGTTTGAGGTATAACGGGTATTAATAATATAAGAGAGAAAGGTGGTTACAATTGATTTGGAGAATGTTATTATTAAAATATGCCACTGAAACAGCGAAAACAATTTTTTTACTATCCATTTATTGCAATCTCTTCTAAAAGTCAGAAATAAAAACAGCGATATCTAGGTATATAACATTTGGCATACCATATAGCAGATAACTTTATATAATAAACACGCGCGCTTAGACAAATGCACGCGCGTGAGATCGTAATCTCAAATTCTGTTCAATTCAGGCAAGTAGATGTAAAGCATAACTGTCGTAAAAAGTTTGAACGAATAAAGTAGAAACGTACGTAGTTCTCGCCAAATATATTTCATCCAAAAATATCTTTAAATGGCAACAATGCTTGTCCATTAGCAGTGTCACCAGCAGCTACATTGGTCCGTGAAAGTTCAAAGTTCCGCAAACGAGCACGACTATGGCCGGCGCTGGTCGACGCTGGGCCAACTCCGCGACACGCCGCCAATTCCACGGCCAATGACCTTCAGTTTACGTCACCTTATCATTGTTAAATGATGGCATTTAGCTACGACCAGTGCAAATCTGGGGGCACGGGAGTGCCCCCGCCAAGTCGAGCGCGAAGCAAACTGACGTACCATCCTTTACTGGAACCATTTCGCCGCATTTTCAGCCCCCTATTTGAGAACCTCTGGACAGGATTAAAACGCTAAAATTTTCGTCATCTAGAAATTCGTAATAACACACTTGAAATCCAGAATTTCAAGTTGGTAGATCAATTAGTTCCGAAGTTATGCTAATGCAAAGTTTCGCATTTTCGACACTGACTCACTCACTGATCATCAAAATAGAACTAGTACTTCCCATACACCTAGAGAGCTGAAATTTGGTACAGAGGTAGATTTTAGCGCCCACATAAAGGAAAAAATATCAAAACAAGATTTATGGAAGATCTGGACTACCTGGTGACCCTGATGAGAAAACGTAAGAGTACAGCCAAATTAGCGTTTTTATGAGAAATATGACAACGCAGTACATGCGACGTCAAAATGAGCGGGATGCGAGGCTGAAGGCCGAGTATCACCATCACTTTGGCCATCAGACCTTGGAGTACCATAAGGGATCTCGAAAACTATAAGAGATAGCGGGTTGGTACTTGAACTAAATATGATGAGAACTGGTGGTATGTATCGGATCTTACAAAATCATCATCATCCTCAGCCAACTTTCTACTGCATTCAATTTTGTATATTTATATATATAACTGTATTCTACTCAATAAATAAAAACTATTAAATATATGTATATATATATATATATATATATATATATATATATATATATATTAGTCTACGTCCTGTCAAAAAGAAGTGATATCCTACCAAAAACATTCTGTAAAAAATTTGCCAAGTCTCGATAGAGCTGCTTGTTTATCTCTAAAAAGTAATGAAATCTCTAGAATTAGTTAAGCCAAGTCTAAGGTTCCTTACTGCGATTTATTTATTATTATAGTTAATTTTATGTTTTTGGTGGGATTAAATAATGTTTCCTATCACAATGTCTGCGGTTGGGAACAGATTGGTAAAGAAATCACTCAGTAACAGTGCTCAAAGTAATGCAAAAAAGTGGTGAAACAAAATCAACAGTCAACAAGTCACTAATAAAATAGTTTGAGAGTAATGTTACCTTTGATGTTTGTTACTTCCTGACGCTCAAAAGACTACTAAATATATTGGCAAAGGATCTGGAGCCAGATTTAAACTTCTTTAGAATAACTGAAGTAATGCTATAGCGTTTGTCTTTGTGCGAAACAATCACATTCCAACAATACCTCTCTACTATTCTACAGAACTACTGAAGACATACTGGAGGCTGTATGTAACACTACACTACTTTCTATTGTCTCCGTTTAGCACTTGTTCGAGTGACATCGATCTCTGCTTCCAAACATTGTTAGAATTCAATGGCGGCTCCTCGTTTTGTGGCTTCGAATTCTTACTGCTCGATAAATGAATCATACAAAAATGTAAGGCTTATTGGTCTTTTTGCAAAGCTTTCTTGCTCAGAACGGACAGGATAATACGATAATTTTTGGTTCGTTATAAAGTCAAGAAAATGTTTTTATATCCTTCGTGAGAACAGTCAGAGCAAACGAGAACCTCCTTTTCGGAGTCGGTTAATTGGTTAAAAAGAACTAGTTCCCAGCAAGCTTATCGCCCGTAAAAGTGTACGCAATGACACCGTGATCAAAGGATGCATTTACTGATTAGAGCGCGCAGCGGCGTGCGATTCTGAGTATTTCTAAGTAATGGAGGCTTCCAGTACTTATCGAGTGCGTGTGAAAATCTAGCCCCAGCCAGCCTGCAGCGGACAGCTTAGATACCTAATTGCACACTGGATGCATTTGGAATTAGTAACGCGGATAGGAGACCTCCTGTTTTCGCATAATATATGTATTTACAAATGCATTGCGCTATGATTCTAGGTAGACACATAATACCATATCATAATATTCCTCCCATAAAAAATAGATGTTTATAATTTTTCTGAATATGCTTGTGTGTTTTGACGGTCAAACACTTATACGGAACCAACAGCAGCAATATGTCATTTTATTTTAATCCTATCAATATAATGAATTACCGGTAGAAAATCCTTCGACTCAGTTCTCAAGAGCGAGGTTCATAGGTAGCTGTATCAGGGAAACAACATCAACATTGATTGATACAATCACGTTCTATTTCTGAAATAAAAAACCACGGTTGATGCTGCGTCGCTTCGCTCGCAAATGATGCACTAGACGCAGTGAGATGCATCGTGCCTCCATTAGGATGATACGTGCTCCCTCGCTCCCTAATCAGAGGTTGCAAATAGATGCCATTCATACATTTGTTCGGCTCATTAAGTAATCAGCGGACTCTATCATTTGGACTAGGAGTGCCGAACTAGTTTTGTATCAGAAATAGGATAGATCAAGATCAGAAATAGAATTGTGTTACCAAGACAGGCAAAGATATTTTATGTTTTTAGAAGTGAATTTGCGTAAGTAACCTTCATCTGTGCATTGCACAGTAAAAAAATATTAATTGCAATGCAGCTAAAACTGACGCTATTACAATACTATTCAGTCGCGAACGTTAGAATTACTACGCATGCATGATGTGTGTGAACAAGGTAAATCCACAAAAGAACATTAGACTGTCACATAATTTAACATTAGGCGAGTTGCAGTCAAGCGTTAATATACCTTTTAATAACTAAGTAGGTATACGTACCTACTTGTCTAAGAATAACGAATTCATATATGCAGCGTAATCTAGGTACTCCTAGATAGACTAGCTAACTGACAATGCCCTTGTTCCAGAACCCGCCCCGACTCCGTCCGGCGAGCTGCCGGTGACCATCGAGCACCAGCAGGATGTGAACGTGGCCAACAACCTCACCAGGAACGACGCCAACTGCGACAAGACTGGCACTTGCTATGATGGTGAGTGCATGTTGCTTTGTGGACAGTTATTATCTCTGAGCGCATGTTAAGTTGCTAGACTGGAGTAATGCTGGAAGGATAATGCTATACATAGACGGTTATTAGGATAGGATCAAAATACAGCTGTTGTTAGTGCTAACTGAAATTACGAGACCCAAACATAAACAATGATCTTTGCTAATCCATGGTCGTTCCCTCAACTGTAGTGCGTCCATTTCTCATCTAACCTGCCTTCATGAAACAAAGACTAACCAAACATTAAGTTTAAAATTATTACTTAATTGAAACAAAAGCTTTCCGTTCACTGTAACAAACTACTGATAGATGCTTGAAGTTTTACATCTAGTCATAAAGCTTTCAATACAATTACCTTACTAATTATATCCTTCCCATTCCAGTGGCCGTGCTGTGCAAGGACACGCGCATAGCGGTGCAGGTGCGCACCAACAAGCCGTTCAACGGCCGCATCTACGCGCTCGGCCGCTCCGAGACTTGCAACATCGACGTCGACAACAGCGACTTCTTCCGCCTCGACCTCACCATGGCGGGCCAGGACTGCAACACGCAGAGTGTGGTCAGTATCTGCATTCAATTCAATTAGAGCTGCTGGTATGGGCATGATGCCTCAGTTTCTGTTACATTTATTAACTGACTTCAAAAAAAGGAGGTTGTCAAGTCTTCTGAAAGTTTTTTGTGGATATTTTACGCGATTACTCCGTCATTTTAATCGAATAAGGAAGAAAATGTGTCACAAGTTACCTACACAGAAACATAATTTTAGCCTCAGTCATGGAACTAACGTATTCTTGATCTTCTATCACAATCGTGGTTTACCGTATCGGGTAATCCGCCAAAAAATATATTTAAATCTGACTGCCCCCAGACATCGCCTATGCCATCTGTATCAATCTGAACATATAGGCCACTTTGCTTGGTCATCGCCCAACATCGAAATTTAATGGGGACCCAAAGGATAAAAAATCTATGAGAATTCTACAATATGTCTTAAAACAGTTAAAACCTTCTTTAATATTCAAACCAGACGGGCGTCTACTCCAACACGGTGGTGCTGCAGCACCACAGCGTGGTGATGACGAAGGCAGACAAGATCTACAAGGTCAAGTGCACCTACGACATGAGCTCCAAGAACATCACCTTCGGAATGGTGCCCATCAGGTCAGTTCACAGATATTTGCTTATGGACTTATGCTTAACCATTTACTCAGAAGAAGAGTCTAGTTTACCTACTTGTAGGTATTATCTATGCTGTTAGATTCTTATTAACTAGAAGTAGCGAGCAGGTATATATCAGATAATTATCGCACGTCATTTTCTGATGCTGATTTTGGGCCTAGTTTCACACATTATAATAATTTTGTTTTCAATTTCTACTAGTTTTGTTCTTGTACGTTTAATTTGGATGGATTAGTAAAATATAAGAAAATAGTAAATCCTTAACATCAAAGCTACAAGTAGCAGATCAGGTCAGTAGCGCACTGCTCCACTATTCAGCCTACTGCCATTCACACACACACATACAAACACAACTTGGCATTTACCGTATAATTTATGCTCCGTGGCAAAGAACCGCCAGCTTACGTGATGTGCGAGTGTAATATGAAGAACGGGGCTACTTTACTTCACATGCCACGTTAGTCGGTGACAACACTGTACATACCGGTGACCTATTTGGGATTAGTGGTGCTGGAAGACCAAAAATATTAATATGATGTGATAAATCATATTTTGATTGATTTACAAATATGTTGCTATTCAATGACATCCCATCACTATGAATCCAACATTGCACTAGCGCGTACTAATCAGATTCACATGAGACTAACATCAAAGGATACTTGTTGAGAAACTATCGAGAAGGCATTTTTATAGCTGTTGTCCAAAGTGCCGCGATCGTTTCGCTATTATAGTTTACTGTAGGCCGTTTACAACCCATTAACGGGGGATACAAAAATGGGACATAAAATTATCTACGAGCAGAACATGCATTCAGATGCGATTTTTTACACGACATAATGCAATAATTGGCTTGCGGTTCTTTATACATGGTGTAATTCAACGTGTGTGTCAAGTAGGCTTCATAATACTTTTTAAATTTTAATAAGTTCTAAAACTCATGATGGAACGAGGAAAAATAACGAATACTTAATGGACCGTAAATCCGGCGTTTACCATTCTGAAAGTTGCCGCTAGGATTGCTTGTAAGTAGATCGTTAGGTTTGAAATGTTAAAAAACTGTAGCCCTCGTTTCCATGTCATACATGCTAGGTATACGTTGTGGAACTCCCTGCCTGACTCCCTGTTCTCTACACTGTTTTTTTACATGATATAGGCTCACTCTTGACTACAACTTGCCTGACGTTAAGCAACGTTATAATCTACGATCTAGCGCGCTTGCCTTGAAGAAACCGGTGAATAAGTGAATCGGTTCATATCGGGTAAGCACGCTCCATCTTAGGCCATAGCCTTTGAATACCATCAGGCAAACTATGGCCAAGTGCAAACCCGTACTATTTTAAAAAAATGCGTTATCATCCCCATTCTCCCGCAGAGACCCCGACATGATCTCGATCACGGCGGCCCCGGAGGCGCCCCCGCCGCGCATCCGCATCCTGGACGCGCGCCAGCGGGAGGTGGAGACCGTGCGCATCGGAGACCGACTCACCTTCCGCATCGAGATACCGGAGGACAGTGAGTACACCACACTCTCATGCATCACGTATTCGATCAATGGGTCCAGGTCTTTTCTAACGACCTTCGAAAAAGGAGCTTGTCAAGCATTTAATTTTTTTAGGCGAACAAATCGCTTATTTTATTTACCGAGCAACAGCAAAGCAAAAACCCACTAGGTATTACTCTGTAAATGTCCAATTATAATAGTTTGCGCTTAAATTATATTTTTACGTCATCTTAATTCACTGGTAATACATTTTAATAATTGTTTAGTTAGAGGTATTTAATTGGTGTGTATTATTGCAGCTCCGTATGGCATCTTCGCCCGCAGCTGTGTGGCGATGGCCAAGGACTCCAAGACTACCTTCCAGATCATCGATGATGAGGGGTGAGTAGCTTTCAATAGATCGGCTTTTTGACAAAGTCAAAGTTGTTAAGCAGTCGTTAAGCCATGTCAGAGGCCCTTAGGGCGGCTTGATTAACTCTCGACACCGTAGTCAGACACACTCATTCGACAAGAAGAATAAGATTACAACTAAAGAAAAGTAAAAAATTCTGTTAAAGATTAGAAAGAGACCTACTGACGTAGATCTTGATAACACCGAATGACGGCGGAAGAGAAAAAAAACACAAGTTACTCTTTTTAAATGATTGTTTCCTCTGCATAGAATGTTATTGAATTTAAATCAGAGAAGCATGGATTCGTCAAAAAAAAACATTCTTCTTAACAGTTGAGACAGGTCTACTGTATGTGTGTGTCCAGTTTTCATACAGAAACAGCTTGTACCATGTACATATAAGACCTCCGACAATATACCCGCCACTAACACATGTATCCCCCCGCAGTTGTCCCGTGGACCCGTCCATCTTCCCCGCGTTCACTCCGGAGGGCAACGCGCTGCAGTCCGTGTACGAGGCCTTCCGCTTCACGGAGTCCTACGGGGTCATCTTCCAGTGCAACGTCAAGTACTGTCTGGGACCTTGCGAACCGGTAACTATAGCTTTTTCATTTACTACTACACTAGTCGTAGGCCATGGTTTAACTGCATTATTTCCGGATAATTAATGACCTTATTACATGTACAGGAAATATTTTCAACATATCATAAAAAGCTTATCAATCTGACAATCACAGCACTGCATAAGTCAGTGCTTTTTAGATTGGCATATTTTTTCGCAACGAAAATTCACCTTGTTGCAATTGTTGGTTTTTCATGGAACAACTAAACAGAGTCACAAATAAAAAAAAATGCAATGTGTAGAAACTGTTGTTTTGTGAGTTAAAATATTATTTCTTTCTTTGAACGCAAACAATAAATCTCGGATATCAAATAGAACATTTCTGTCATTTCTATCTTTAGTCCACCATCCAACATTCACCGTGTTTATGTTGCAGGCAATGTGCGAGTGGGGCCGCCAGACGGTGGAGTCGTGGGGCCGCAAGCGGCGTGCGGTGGCGGAGCCCCAGCAGGAGGCGCAGGACGAGGACATGAACGTCTCGCAGGAGATCATCGTGCTGGACTTTGGAGACGAGCGCCAGAGCACCGACTTCCTGCGCTCCGACAAGCCGGGGGGCACTGCTTCCGAGACTAACTTCGGAGGTAACATCACATGATTGCAATTCAAATTAAGAGATCAGACATCTTGCTGTGAATTGTATTTGATTAACTTCATCGCCGATTTATAGATATATAGAGGACGTTCATATAAGGAACAGAATTAATACACCGTATCACCGTACCCGTACATAGATACACATTTTAATTAGGAATAAAAATCCTATGTAATATGTATGATGTTATTAAGCTGTTGACATCATCATAATCGATTCAGTTAGGCTTCTAAAGTAATGAAGCCAAAAAAACATCTTCAAAATAACTAAAGTCAATTCAAATTATTCTATCGGCGACATCTATTAGGTACTTGTCTATTTTCTCAAACATAGCAAGCACTCACTAATCATTAACTTCCACTTTCCAGAGAAGACCGTGACCATCGTGGAGCCGTGCCCGAGCAAGGCGTCCGTGCTGGTGCTGGGCGCGGCGTGCGCGCTGCTGCTGCTGCTCTACATCGCCACTATCTTCTGCTACTACATGCGCAAGTGGCTGCAGCCGCCCAAACACATCTCGTAGGGCGGGTCTGTAGGGCGGGCTTACCGGTGCCGATACACACGAATTGATAGTTATACGTATGCTGTTCAGTTATGAAATTATAGATAGCTTCATAACATTAGTAAAATAACTCGCAGTTCTCTTTTTCTATGAAGATGTTTATACTAATTGATCGACAGATTTTTTACACTTAAAGAGAAGTAGCATACGAGAGTATTGTTGAATTTGACTGCGTGTATCTGCGCCTCAAGTCTCGAGTGGTTCCACGAGGAACGTGTGATACAACGACTGATGAACGAACAACAATATCCAGTAGGGAAATTACAATTCCGTCCATATTCAGTAAAGTATATAGAGTACATTATCGTGGTGCTCGATTGAAAACATTCTGTCCAACATTTGTAACCACCGCGAATTTTGCATTTATATTTTTAGAAGTAATGTATTGCATTTAACAGCATTTACTTAGTTAGCTGTACCTATGTAAGTTTAGGATCGAAATGACAATCATTATCTGAAAAGGAAGTCTGTTATAGATTTCTCATACGCGCCTAGTTTTTGCAAATGAAACCTAGCAAATTGTATCTAGATTTAAGATATTTTTATTTCAGACAGTGCATTTATTAATTTTAAGATGTCGACCATTGTTGTACAATTATTCAGTACATGTATAATTAGGAATTTATAAAAGAAATTATTTGGAATAGTCCCTGAAAATATCGCCTCAATGCCGGATTATATTTGATGGGATTATTCTGAATCAATAGATTGGTATTTAGTTTGTAAGATACCTACTATATTGTATTTAAGTAAGGATAGAAAGTATATTTCACTTCACACTTTGTGCTGATTTTTGATAAAAAAATATCTTTGGTTCGTTTACAATATGAATGTTTGTAAATATAGGTACTATTACTATTATGGCTTCGCTTGATTCAGACTTGTGAACTTTCAGTTGTGTTTCGATGCAATATATCACTATATTCATACAGTACATGTATGATGGTGGGTGTAGGTTGCTCCCAACCCAACTTGAGATTTCTTCTTTATTTATTTAGACTAATTAAAATTAAATATAACTACTTACTATTTATTTTTTCATTATTAATTAACAAATTAAATAAACTTGTACAAACATCGGCGTGTTTTATTTTACGAAAACTTTCAATAAATTATCTAACTAGATTCGAAAACTAAGATTCATATAAATTGTACTAGAGGACTCTACATACTATTTCACGAGATGTATATATATTTATACAGACTTTGCTTCGTGTAGTAGGTTGTTGTAGACTCTGTTTAATATCTCCTCTTGCATCTTGGAGTCCATCTCCTCCGTCTTACATTCAAACACTTTGTTGAACGTGTGCAGGAACATGGGGGTCACCTGCCAACAAACAATTTGTGTCATCTACATTTGTATTATTATTCTATGACACGGTTAAAGCAATAGTTTACTGATGATGAGACAATGTATTTTAATTTCTAAGTAAATATTTATTTACTTCATTGTAACACTTTCGTTAAGTACTACTGGCGCCACCTTTTGACAAGGAGTTAAACAAAATTTCTGTAGGTAGATTTGATTTATTTTTGGTTTCATGGCAGTTGCTCTTTGTAAAAACTGATATTCTGCTCCATTTCAATACAGGTATTCAGCACCACCTCCTTCAGTTATAATATAGCTTGGCAGGTGTCAAGGTGTAGATCCTAACCTACTGCTGCCTGGGGAAATAACAAAACTTACCAATTATATCATTTACCATATCAATGTGCCAGATGCCCGTAGCTTAGCTAACGCTAACGGACCAATGATAAGCAACTATCAATGTGGGGAATCTTCAAATGGTTGACCGAAAAGTGACATTCTATTAGAGCATTTCCGTTGCTCATATGGCACATACATAGACCCTGGATGTTTGTCCTAGTATGGTATTCTATAAGTCCTGTCAGCGGCCCTTAGAAAACTGATCACCAGAAAATTAAATGATTGCATGCAGTTGCTTGCTTTTACCTTATCGATGGGGAACTCAATGCCAGTCTCGACGGAAAGCGAGGTGACCCCCTTGTCGCGGATGCCGCAGGGGTCGATGTGGCGGAACCAGCCCAGGTCGTTGTTGCAGTTGATGGCGACGCCGTGCGTGGTGACGTAGCGGGACGCGTGGATGCCTATGGCAGCCAACTTGTTGTCGTCCACCCACACGCCCGTGTGCGGGGAGCGCTTGGCTTTCACACCTGCAATTATAAGTTATACAAATACTAAACAGGTACTTAACACAAAAAATATACTTGTGTCACATTTTTTTAATTAAGGATCATTCCTTTATGAGAAATGTACTTCACAGACTAAAAATACATTGTACAGCATACAGCCTTGCGGTGTAGTAATGAAAGTCACTGGTAAAGTCACAACATTCTTTTATTCACTAGGTAGGTACACAACACAAAACGTCGAACGGAGCGGGCGAATCTGTGTGAAGGTCTCGGACTGACTCTTGTGCGCGACCGCAGTCCTGTGTGATACTGAAGCGCGGTGTTACCCCGCGCCCCCTTCCCGCTCAAGTGCGTGGGTCTATATGTTTTGAGGTGGCGCGACGATCGCCACATACATATATATAATGTTGTTTTCAAAACTAAATTTTTATTTTAGTTGACCCATTATTTTCCTGGCTTTTTTTGTGATTACAAGTAGCCTGATGTCACTTATACCACTTATTATAACTACACTACATTAATTCTAAAAATGACTTTACTAATATGATGTGCTAGAACCAATAATTAATAATATTAGTCAAGCACTAAAACTCCCAGTTAGATTAATGCCATGATAATAATTCTGTGGTCTACATTATAGACGGATTATATTGATACTGAGCTTGATTGTTTCATAATTACCTGCACTACCAGTCCACAGAGCCACTATTCTTATTAGTATTTATGTTGTTCAGGATTATAAAAGTTCTAATAATTATATATCTTCTAGGTATCCACATACAAAATAACAATATATTATGTTTATTAATTTGATCAAGTACTAGCAAATACTGGCTAATTATAAAAAAAATTCACTAGGAAAATCAACATATCGAAAACCTCCTCACCCAGATCATCACACATCTGGATGACAATCTCCTCCAGACTGTTGACGTACCACTTGACACTGGTCTTGAAGTGCTTGAGGTTGATGACGGGGTAGGCCACCAGCTGGCCGGGCCCGTGGAATGTCATCAGACCTCCTCGGTTGGTCTTACGGAACTCAGCACCCAGGCCTCGCAGTCGGAGGATCTCCTCCTTTGGAGTCTCATCTCTGATGCCTGCAATATATGGATGGATTTATAAAGATGTTAAAAGAATAAGGTACTACTTACTAATTTAAGTGTATTAAGCTAAAACATGGACCATATCTTTGTACATTTTGATGTGGTCAATGTTTGTAATCAAATATAGTCGATGGACAGGTAATAGCTTGATAAATATCTAAACTGAATAATCTATACTAATATTATAAAGCTGAAGAGTTTGTATGTTTGTTTGAATGCGCTTATCTTAGGAACTACTGGTGCGAATTGAAAAATTCTTGTGTTGAATAGACCATTTATCGAGGAAGGTTTTAGGCTATATTACATTACGCTGCAACTAATAGGAGCGAAGAAACAATGGAAAATGTGAATAAAACTAGGAAAAATATATATCTTTGAGGGCTTCCATTACGTGAGGTGCGAAAACGGTTCAATTCGTGTGTAACAGCTATAATTTATAAAGCTGAAGAGGTAGTTTGCATAAATAAATCTGATTCCCAAAATTACTAAGCTATTCCACGCGGACGAAGTCGCGCGCACAGCTAGTTTAGAATAAATTTACTGCCTCACAACTGAGATCAGTTAGATAGTCAATGCACAATGAATAAAACAATCAAAATAAATAAATGCAGTGTCATAGAACCCATTATTTAACAAACCGACAATAATATGAAGCAATGATTATATTTCGGCAATTTTTTTGAGCCAATAAGACTAGATTTTTCAGATATTTAAAACAGGTTAGGTATTAAATCTAACTACTTAAATAACTACCAAACTAAACCAGATCCAAGTCCGTACCGACAGTATATACAGGCAGCGTGTGTTCCACCAGCAGCAGCGTGTCGTACTCGGCAGCGTCCTGGCCCTTGGTCATGGCGTCCAGGTGCTTGCGAGCCAGCGCGTGCTGGATCTTCAGCGCCGTGTCGTAGCTCGTCTGCCCCAGCCGCCAGATCTTCACCATCTTCATCATCACCACTAATACTGACTATACTAAAGTAGAACACTGTTTTAGACTTATTTTTGTATATTTTTTTTGAAATTTTTGGTTTTATGTTTTGAACATTTTGTAACAAAAACAAATGAAGTGTTTTGACATTTTTATGGCTTCAATCAGCTGATCATATGACATTGACGTTAAAGTAGTTTTTATCTATTTATTGAGATTATTTCTGCCAGCTCTCTTTTATTTTTCGTAGGAAAAAAAATTCAACCCTTTGATCTTTCATCGTCCATGATTTCAACAAGTTTCAATCGTGTTATAGGTAATTGTTGTTTTTTCCATAAAACTTATGTATGATTGATTGACGTGTCATCTATGAGTATTGAAACGAACTACATATTCAAAATTTATTTATATAGTTTTAGTACTCACTACGAGATGGCGTTGTACTTTTCATATTTACACTACTTCCTACTAGATGGCACATGGCGCATTGGTACAAAAAAAGGTTTAGCTACTGCACAGCAGATGTCGTTTAAATCAGCACGCAGTTGAACTATATCTACCTGAGTGGAGAATGCTGGTATGTACTAAACAGGAATGGGAGTAAATTCCACATCTTTCAGACAGTTCAGTTTTCGGTGTTCCCTTGCTTGAAGGGCGGCGTTTGTTACGTTACGTAAAACATCCGCTCAGAAAATAAAGACATAAAGCCATTCATGACATAAACCAATCTTAGAACTTGTGTAGGTATACGGCATGTAGCATGAATTGATAACAAAGGGTAGTGTAGTGTACGTAGGGTTTAAAATTATGTCGACGCAGTGAAATATTAATGTAAAATAGGTCTTATGCTCTGCGTGGTAGAGGCGTTGTATGTGGTGGTCCAGCAGCGGGCTTGTGATGGAACTGTGCTGCTCTCGCCAACGATGACAACACGGGTAGGTTGTTAATTTAATATGTAGTTATTTTATTAAACTAAATTAAAATCGTATATATATTTGTTTAACGCCCTTCTACTAAAAATGATGCTCTTAGATATGAATTAAGATAAAGTTTTTAATAGTTTAGCTCGTAGGTTATTACTATTATTATGTATTTTTAAATTGCATTAATAAAAGTCTACTAAAAACAATACAATACAATATGATTATGAATATTTATTTACAAACAAAAGCAGATTATAACACATTTCATAAACTTTTCAAATAAGTTAATTTCCAAGTTCCCAAGACTCGCACTAAGCGTTTTGCTTCCACTTTTATAGTTCGAACTGCTAAATTGGGGAACTCCCTGCCTGACTCCCTGTTCCCCGCGAAATATAACCTGGCGATCTTCAAAGTGAGAGTGAATCGGTTCTTACTGGGTAAGCACGTTCCATCCTAGACCGTAATGATTGCTTACCATCAGGCGAATTACGGTCAAGAGCAAACCCATTCCTTGTAAAAAAAATATCATTCCATCAACTTTTATAGCTACACCGGACACACAAAATACTAACCGCAAATAAGACAATTTTCATGTTTCAAACAACTTTACATAACATAATGCAATGCAGTAGACACCAATAAAGCCTTCTAAAATATCTTTGGATATAAATTTGGCGGAAAAAGAGCGAAGCATGAAATATTTTAAATGGATTGTATCCGCGGGAGCCAGGATTTAGGCGATTTCCATTTTTACAAGTAGTGAATATGAAATAAGTGGCAATATTGGACAACTGTTTATGGCAACTTTCGCCCCTGTTGTGTGATCGGGGATTTAGGATGCAAATTGGTATCTGATAGAGAATGGTCAACTAGTTACAGACAAGAGAAAGCAATGTAGGTTTATCAACATTTAAGTTTTCATAGGTATTTCAACTAAATATCTGAAAATAATTTATCAGATGGGTAGCTCGATGAAATGTGTTCCGCTATGTATGACTAAACTTGGTTTTAATATTTGAGTATACATCCCTCCTAGTTTCTTTATTTCAAGTTTTATTTTTATCCTCACTTCCAGCGGCCCGGTAGGTCTCATACTCATAGATCAGCCCAATTGTTGATAATAATGAATCCCTTTTCAGTTAGTTTAACCACAATATATAAACATGTGGATATCACCCATTGTAGCAGCAGGGAGCTGCTTCCGGTACCATGTCCTATTATTACACTAGGGTGCGCCCGCGCGTCTCAAGCCATTGTAGATCACACGAAGCATCAGTAAGGGCACATTCTCATGGTAATCCGTTTTGTATGTCCGTTATTTAATGGCTAATATAATTGTATAAGTAAGTTTACACATAATACAGTATAACTAAAACTTTTATTGGAAAATGAGTGCAGATTTTCGCACCTGGCAGTTACATAGTAGACCGTAGCCTAGTTGGTTAAGGCGTTCTGGACGGTGATAAGAAATACGTAGGTTCGAATCCTGCCCGTCGTGATTATTTTCGCTCATTTTCCAATAAAAGTTTAAGTTAAACAACCATAGTGTGGGCTTAGCACTAGACAAAATAACTCATAATACAGTATTATATATTCATATATTTTTCGTGTTATGCTATAATAAAAAAATAGGTAAATAAACACGTAATTACTCGGGTTGTAGCCCTTCAGTCTGATTTTGTTTTCCTATCATTCAATGCCACGCGGTCTTTGAATGTTCTGTTATATACAGACAGGGGAAGCGGGAGAGGCGCCGCATTCCAGCGAGGTGCACAGATATTGTGACCGGGTTGTAATATACTAATTTTCTTTTTACATAAAGTTAATGATAACTCAAATCCTTCTAAGGATATATTAACCTTCTTAATTATCTTCTTCATATATTTCTGTGTATCGAATCAGGAACCTTCCCTAGTCGGCTGAAAACATCAATTGTAATGCCTATATTCTAAAAATTAGATAAAACAGATGTCAACTGCTACAGACCAATTGCTCTCATTCCAATAATGGCTAAAGTATTTGAAAAGGTTCTATATAACAAATTAAACGCCTATCTTGAAGGAAATGAAATTTTAGTGGAAAACCAACTCGGATTTAGAAAAGTCGATTAATATGGCAATTACAAAATTTTTAAAAAATGTTTATGAAGGTTTAGAAGAAAAAAAATAAGTTACAGCGCTGTATATGGATATGACTAAGGCTTTCGACCACGTAAACTATGAAAAACTATTAAATAAAATGGAAATTTACGGCATCAGAGGGAAAACTCTTCAATTATTTAAATCTTACCTATCAGACAGACAACAGTACACTGAGATTACTAAACTGTGTCCAAAGACAAAGGTGGCCACAAAATATCGATCTAGCCCCCGGACCGTGAAACACAGTGTACCTCAGGGCAGCATACTAGGATCCCTTTTGTTCCTTATATATATCAATGATTTTCCCAATGTTACTACTTACCCTATGGTCCTTTTCGCCGATGATAGTACCGCACTTTTTACTTCTAACAAAAATGCTCAAGAAAATGAAATAAATAGGGTACTCGAAGACATTATTAAATGGCCAAGAAGTAATAATCTCAAGATAAATATAGGGAAACCCGTCTATATGACGTTTAAATATAAAAATTCTAAGCCAGCACCTCTTAAAATACATTTTGAAAATGAAACGATAAAAGAAACAGATTCGACAAAATTCTTAGGTATCCATATTGATTCCACCTTGTCATGGACGACACATATAGGAAATGTGTGCAGCAAACTCAACCAATACGCGTATGCATTATACCTACTCAGAAAAGTAGCAAACATGCAAACATTGTTAACTGCCTATCACGCATATGCAGGCGCCACGATAAAATACGGCATTTTATTCTGGGGTAACGCTACAGAAAAAGAAGCAGCTTTTAAAGCCCAAAAAAAATGTATACGTGCGATTTGTGGACTTCGCCAAACTGATACTTGTGTAAACCATTTCAAAAATATTAACGCTTCCATCAGTATATATATACGAGGCATCTCTTTGGATTAAAAGCGACCTAAATAAATATGATAAGATGAAAAGCGCTAGGCATGAAACTCGAATATGTATGAATAAACACAGAACTACTCAGTACAGCAAGAGTATATTTAATTTAAGCATACAAATTTACAACAAGCTTCCACCGTCAATAAAAGAAGCTAACTCACTTGGTGTGTTTAAGAATAGACTCAAATCATTTTTATTAGATAAGGTCTACAACTCAATAAAATTATTTTTGGACGATAAGACAATTTGAAATGTGTGTAGTATTTTTATTGACATATTTAAATAATTGATATAAGTGTAATATTCTAAAAACTAAATTGTTAATTATAATTTGCACGCCCTGTGGGTGGAAATATAGCGCACTCATATGTACATAATACCACCTTTGTATACCTACCTATATTTCGCAATGAATAAATGAATTTGAATTTGAATTTTAATTATAGGTAAGCGGGATGTGATCAAAAAATAATCTTAATAAAATATTTAAGTAAATCAACGTATCTGCCTAAATCGAGTGTAACGTTGAAAGCGCGATCAAAGCAGATAACTGTAAAGAGGCGTTTATCTCATTACTACACAGAAAGCCGCGCGAGGATCTAAATTGAAATCAGCTGCCACTGGGGATAACAATAATAGATGTTTGTTTATCTGAAAACATGCTTGGGTTTCCAATATAAGAATAAGAATAAAAACCATTTATTGCAATAATGAAACCTTAAATTAGACAAAAACAACCAAAAGAATAAACACATATAGGGACACCTATTCAAATATCATAAAGTATTAATGATTACCTCAAGTAACATGAAAGCTTCTTTTTTACAGGATTGACGTAGATGTCCTAGAATAGAATCTACTGTTAAGATTGCGATTTAAATAATTTATTTTTAAACTTATTTTCTTACTTAGTCACTACCTACCTATTTAGATCAATTTATTTCTCTTGGATAAAAATAATAATAACCTATATTTACAAGTGTAATACCTATAATATGTACAGTGTAACAGATATGAACACAATTACACATACATATAACATTACCTACTTGTGCGCTACTAGATGCCTCGTGTCCGGAGCACCCGAGGAGCCCCTCGACCCTGCGTCGTGTAAAAGTGCATAAATTCCTGAAACTTTCCCAACTTTACAGCACCGCTGTGTGTGTTTCAGGGAGATACTATTGGTCACTACAGTATTGTGGTTTTAGTACTCGTAATGATTATTTAAAATGATATGAAAACAATTCATGATGACTTTAGTATATTATTTGCTGATAGTGATAGTGTGTGACATCATACCTCATATCAAGAATTATCATAAAAAAACTATACTTACTATAATAACTTTTATATACAAGCGAAAGTGTATTTGTTTAGGGTCTTGCTAGAGATTAACAAATTCAAATTTTTATGTGGAAAATGCGATCTTAGCTTGCATTGATTATTATTGGATACTTAGTGCAGCAATGTATTTACAAAACAAAGGTAAGTATATATGTATTATATCCATTATCTAGTACTCACGACACAATATGCTTAGTGTGGGGCTAGAAGGCGCTGTATGCAATGTCCCAGATTATTTATTTATTTTATTTTTATACTATGTATAGGTACTCTAAAGTACGGAAAGTACATTTAAATTGCACATAGCTTTCGAGTGGTAGGTACATACATTTGTAAAACAAAACAATGTTTAACCAAGTATAAGGTGAGTCATTGATACATTTTAACCAACTTCAAAAGAGGAGGAAGTTTTCAATGTAATGAAGGTAAAGTGAAGCAATCGATTAAAAATATCATCAGCTGCCGCACTAATATATTCAGGAACTAAAGTAGGTATGTAAGTGTGTTTCAATAAATGGTTTTTATTCTTTTATTCTTACATCCTTATCCTTACAGAATTCAACTTCCAAACCGTTATTCATTCTAAAACTATTGCAGATTCTTACTTGTACTTATTGTGCTTGCCACAACTAATACCAAATCAACATAGCACAACACTCACTACTGCAGTAGGCTTCTGAGCGAGGTTGCCATGGCAACGGCAGGCAGACTGCTGCGTATTCTGTGCGCTCGTGATGGGAATGAGAAGCAGCGGATCGATGCCATACAGCCTCCGACGCGGACTACCAGCATCATTCTTTTAAACCTACAGCAAACAGGCGGGTGCCTCTTTGAAGGTTTTATAAAATAGGATAGAAGGAAAATAATATAATAAATAGAATTAAAGTGTTATTTCAACTTGGAAGTTTAAAATATTTGTAGAGCTGCTGCAAGATTTGTTCGGTTGGTATCTTTCTTATGGTTGATACTAAGTAGATCACTGACCTCCATCAGTACCTGCAGCGTACTTGTACTGATGGAGATCACTGACCTCCATCAGTACCTGCAGCGTACTTGTACTGATGGAGATCACTGACCTCCATCAGTACCTGCAGCGTACTTGTACTGATGGAGATCAATGAAGTAGATAGATTAGTATCAACCATAACAAAGATACCAACCAATTCCATGTTGCTTAAGTCTTGTTAAATATTGCCAACTGTAATCATGATATAGGGCAATCACTTGATTTTGAATTGAATTTGATTTCTGTAGAGTGACTCACAAGGGTCATAATATATTTTTCTCCGCAAATACATTTTAGTATATCATTCGCTGGATGCACTTTTATACAAATTTGATAATTGAGGGTAGCCTTTTTATGTTAAAAATTAATCCGTACAAATACAAACCCAGGACAGGCTTATGTATGTATGTATGTATGTATACCTAGAATAAACATTTGTTCAAAGGTCAGATCAAGTTTAAAGCCACATTAATACTTAAGTTTATCTCCATTAAGTTAGTAGATAGCTAAGTGCATAGAAGTGCAGTTAGTGGTCAAAGTTGCAGTACTTACTGGCAATGTAGATAAACTCCAGTTTGTATCTCTGCTCTTTGAGAACCGATACCGCCAGACGATAATAATATCTACAGTTTAGTAGTTTTCTTAGTTTATTTAGTCGTGTATCAATGTAATATTGTGCATAAAGTTATTGTTTTAAAACGGGTTTGCACTTGGCCATAGTTTACCTGATGGTAAGCAAAGGCTATGACCTAAGTTTACTTAAAGTAAAACAGTTAAACGTGCTAAATTGTAGAAACTGTGTATAATACTAAAACATCTGCACATGTACAGTGAAGTTATTCGTTTAATTTGGTGGCGTAATAAAACGTAGGTATATTCAAGGCAGCGAGCACTGAGTGCCCGAGATGTAACTAATTAAGCTGTAAAAACCATTCTTCCAGAGCGGGCCCTACTACGAACACTCGACTCATTTCGTTATAGAATTATACAATATTTCATATTCTATTACAACTAGAACTAAGTAAGACTTACTCGTGTGAACTTAGTAGAATTTTGCTGAATAAATTGGTTTATATAAACAGGAGCTCTTTTCCAGTTTTAAAGACAACTCACATTAAAATATAACAAAATATGCTTCAGTAGTTTATCTGTACTATATACAACACTTAGCCTTTAATGAATAGTATTATAGTCACCAATTATGTTATTCTGTGACAATTTAGATCAGTGGCTTAATAGGTTAATATTGGCTAAATTTAATTGTTTGGAGGTAAAATCTACGAAAAATATAGGTACTGTATGCGAAAGCTGACGGTAGGTGTCGAGAGTCACCCCGACCGGCGGCTGCTTGAGTTATAGCAAGGACCGGGTTTAATTATTCATGAGAGGAGCCGACAACTTCCGTGTCATCCGCACCACGCGCGCGTTCACACTCACTTTCAAAAGTTTTCAGTTTGGCTTGTTGGAAGTTTGGTCAGAATTAGCTTGGGAAGATTTCATTAGGTACTTAGCCTGGGCGATATCTTAATTATGATAAACCTACTTTGATATGCAAATATTATATTTCACAAATTCCTAGTTCTAGTTAATATAGTCCTATTTTAGCCCCCGACAGAAAGAGGGGTGTTGTAAGTGAATGTGTCTGTGTATCTGTGGTATCGGAGCTCCCACACGGATAGACCGATTTTAGTTTTTTATAGCTAGGTTTAAAAAAAGCGTTCTTAGCTATGTTTAATCGGTTCATATGGTTGCAACCAGCGCTAAACCAGGTTTCTACGTGGTTGCAGGCGCGGTCGCTCCCTGCCGCCGGGTGAGATGAGCGCAGCCGCGCGCCGACGCAAGTATTCCTATGAACAGACCTTACAGGCAAGTATCTTTACTATTAGCTGTAGAAATTACACTGCTATGTACAATAAACACTACATTATATTGTCGTTCTTAATTACTTATGACAACAAAATATATACCTATAGTTTAAGTTTTGACTTTGTGTTTTACAAGACAAATATAATCACATTTTTTTCGATGAGAAAAACAAATTCCGTTTTTATGGTGTGTCTCGCCTAAGTATGGATTTTGAGATATTCTATTTTACAATTAGATTGTTATAAATTGGAGTTGTCCAAGAGAAAAATTACTGCTGCAGATTGAATGCTGTACCGACGCGTCGCGACGCTTTGTATTATTCAACAGTTTTAGTATCATATTGAATTTCATGCTCACAATTAAACTTCACCGAACCAAAACTTATATTACTCTCGTGCATTTACAAGCACGTACCAAAAGCTCGCCACTCGCCATGAAAGCTCCGAATAAAGCTTATGCACATGCACCTGCGCTTAATAAAACCACGTGAATTCCTCGGCTAAATTCATGAGTGTGCTGAAATTCCGGACCTTCAGCACTTTCGCTAAACTGCGTAGTTTTGCCCGCAGACTGCGATCGACCTGCACGGACGCACGCTAAAACAAACTGTAACAAGACTAGATAAAGTTTACTTTCCATTGCAGTATACTCACCGCTGAAACTGCAAGCCCTTTACGGTTTTCGCTGAAAAGTTGTTGTCATTGCGATTTCAGTCATATGTATATGTAATAAAGATACTTTTGTTTTGTTGGTGGTGTGTCTGGGGTATTAAATAAGTTTTTCAGGCCGTAAGGACACATTAGGGCGGTCTTACCTTTATGAATGCTACAAGGGTGTACTCCCGGATGTTACTGAGTTACAGAGGGTCAGCCACTTAACCACACATTACAGCTTCCCGCGGAGCCTGCGCTAAAAGCCTTACTGCCAGCGGGAGGCGCGGGAGGCGCGGACTTAGTGGTTTTATATTATTACTGAAGATTAAAAGCGACATTGGAATTTGTAAAATGTTTAAATTAAAAAGCCCGAGTTATCATTTGGGGCTGTTTTATTTTCAGTATTGTTGTATAATTTAAATTCATAGTTTTGATAAGTTTCTGCAACAAGTTTGTGCCTATAGTTGTCAAAATGATAGCAGAAGCCTCCGTCTGCAAAAATAGGAACAAAAAATACACTTTAAAACTTGTCTCATAAAATAAATTTTCTTAAATCTTAACTTCAATCTCGACTAAGTTAGAGTCATGAAAAATTCCCTTTAATATCACCTGGAGGAGGCGTAGATTATAAAGGAGAGATTATCAGAGCGCGACCAAAGTACTTCTGCTAAAGTATGGCTTGTCATTATCCTCATAGAAAAACTTTGTAACAAGACTCGTTAAGCTTCAGGGTACAGATTTAATTCAGTCTGCTTTGGAGCTTTATTAAAGTCGTGTTAGTGAGTATAGCTCAATGGCAAAAGAAATACTGTATTTCAAATACTTGAAGCTAGTAAAAACTAATACGCTTATTCAAGAATGAAATACTTTAGATAAAATTGTATTCAATTGTAGAGTAGTTTTTTATATTGAGCAGTCAAGCATTTGACCACCGTCACTTGAAGTTATACTGTAGCCAAAGTAGAGCATAAACTAAACTTGTGTGACAGGAATTCTTTCACAGACATTTCTCCAACTTAATCCAATCCAACTAGTCTTTATAGCCATCTAGGCGGGCCCTCTGCCGCTGGCCGAGCAGTAAGCTATCTCTACTAGCTCGCAGCTACTGTGCCAGTGACGTTATCACATTGTTATCTACCGCCAATATATCGTGCACTATCTCTGTCCACGGAGATTGGATCCGGATTTGATTTTCTGGACTTCCGGAAGGGTTGGGCCTATAACAGACCAAATAGACGTTTTAGTGTGTAAGTGAAATGTTGCACGCATCGAACTTGTATCAGATCACACTGTTAACACATTACTTAATGATAGAAAATTGTAAATGTGGGGTTAAACCAGTTTGAATGAATTGTTATAACGATAGATTTGATCCTGAATAGCAAATAAGTTATCTTTATCCCGAATGAAAGCAAGTATTATCCCTTGGCGTACTACTTCCCAATAAAAAAACGCGATTGTTCAGTATTTTAAATTTTATATTAAGTTTTAGATTTATAATATTTAGTTTTAATTTTAGCAACGCCCTAATTCCCCTTTTAACAGGGTAAATGTAAATACCTAGGTACATTTAAGTATGCTAATAAAGAAATTTGAATTTGAATTACAAATATCACAAGCGAGATATATTTGTATCGGAACAACATTACACCACGTTCAACTTATCAATTCAATGTTTGTTGTCATTTTTTCAACGCCGCATACTATAATATTGTGTCTTTTTTAAATATTTTTCTCTTTATGTATAAAAGATAGATAGCTAGTAAGGCTTCTCTGGTCTATACATCCTGTATCTATACATCCTGTATCTATACATCCTATATCTATTAGTCTGTTTGGTCCCTGTGTCCCAGTTCAGAGGCAGCACATTAGCCGTCCCGTGCTACAAACAACATGTAATGTTCCGCACCACGCCCGCGAGCCTGCGTGCCTTCAGGGGTTTCAGGGGTTTCAGAGTGTCGCTGTTACACACAAGCCACCTCATTCTCCTGAAACACACTGCTTGTATTCTTTTTGTGATTGAAGTGTGCATATTTATATGGGGTTTTACTTATCTTCTTTAAAAAAAATGCATCATAATACTTACTCGTAATTTTGGGGTTTGGTACGCATTTGAATACATCCCGTCGGATGTTAAGTAGATATTGCCGCAGCCTGATATCTATGATCTTGGCAGAATCAAATTAATTAGCTATCGCTCTAATAATTGATTAACAATAATTTTATTATTTTTAGTGATTTGATTTTAACTTGATAATCTTTACAAGATGAAAATTGTTTAAGACTTATAATAATAGTGTCGTTCATAAAGATAAAGATAAAAGATAAAGAATCTTTATTGATAATGTAAAATTGTAACATACATAGGTATAAGTACTAATATCACAGAATATGCCACACAAATTACAATATCTCGTCAAATTGAATTTATAACATTTAACTTTTATAAAATTTTAGAAGTTACATATGTCTAGTTTTATTAATAAAATAATGAAAATTTTTGTTATTAAAATCATGTCAAACATAATAATAGGTATGTAATCATACAATATGTCAACTTAAATAAATCTTGGTACTGTCACTTTAGCTGTATAGGGGCTAAAATGACAATTTGGCATCACACTCCTTACCTAGTAGTTAATTACATCATTTCTAAGCAAGATTAGAATCAATTGGTAGTTGACTGTAGTCATTTTCAAAGTATTCTTTAAAACTGTATAGTGTCTGATCTAACAATAATTGTTTGACGCTATTGCAAAATTGCTGATCATTATTCAAAGACTGAATGTGTGCGGGGAGTTTATTGAACAGTTTCTCTCCCATTATAGTGGGTAGTTTCTTAGTCATACACAGCCTAGGCACAGTTGGTTTCAACAATACTCTGTTTATCTTGGTTCTATTTGAGTTATAAGTCTTAAGTTTAAACAAATGTGGATTTCTTTTTACAAACTTTATAATCTCTAATATATATTGCGACACTGACGTCAAAATCTTTAACTCTTTGAAATGGTTTCTACAAGACTCTCTATATCTACCTCCCACAAGTACTCTTATTGCTCGTTTCTGCATTATTAACACTCTTTCAAAGTCTGTCGCATTGCCCCATATACTTATGCCGTATGAAAGTATAGAGTGTATGTATGAATAATAAGTTTCCTTTAGGTGCTCTGGGCTTGTTATTGGTTTCAACTGTTTTAATGCATAAACCCCTTTTGCCATTTTTTTACAAGTATTATTAATATGTTCTTTCCATGTTAAGGAGGGATCTAAATCGAATCCTAATAGCTTAACATGCTTTGCGTATATACATTCAGTTCCATTCTCTAATATTAATGGAGCTTCTTTAAAGTTTGGTGATACAGCATTGAAGGACATTATATTCGTTTTATCAGTATTCAGTTTCAGACCATTCACCGTAAACCAGTTTTCTAACTCTCTTAAAGTTTTATTTATACATTTCTGAAGTTCTTCATGTGAGTCAGCGGTTATAATCACTGTCGTATCATCTGCATACTGGATGACTTCTCCTTTAATTCCACTAAGGCATAAATCATTGAGAAATACCAGAAACAAAGCATTTCCCAATGACGATCCCTGCGGAATTCCTATATCTACTTTCCCTGGTGATGATTTATGACGTTGTTTGTCTATTTTCACTTCGACAATTTGCTCTCTATCTTCAAGGAATGATTTTATAAGTCGGAGAGGTTTTCCAGTTATTCCGTAAGCTGAGAGCTTCACTATTACAAGGTCATGACTCACAGAGTCAAAAGCTTTCGATAAGTCTAGAAATATTGCAGCCACTTTTTTCTTATGTTCAAGGCCATCAATAATCGTTTCTACTAGCTTTTCATAGTAATTTTATTTCGTTAATTGTCACATAAACTTTACTATACACTGCCTAGCCTACAATACCGTAGTACCGATCATTAACTGCATAGAATTAATGAAACAGTACAAACATACATACTGAAATGAGTATATACATATATGTACAGTATTGTACAGCCTTAACCCGTGTGCGTGTTTTACGCGCGATTACCCCGCGGAGTGAGGTGTACGGCCCGCGGCCTCGCAGACCCGCGCTCAGGCCGGGCACGGGACACGGGGCATACTTACTCGCAAAGATGACCGTTGTACAAACTTTAAATACTTACTTACTGGTTTGATATTTGTACACCTGTGTGATGTTTACAAATTGTTTTAATTCTTCCTATTGTATACTTTTCTTCGGATAATTAGGGGGGTGATTTGCTTTCCTGTAGGCTGCAATTGTATAGATAGCATACACCCTCTGGTGACCTAGTCACAGTCACAGTCACAAGAAAGAGGGTTGAAAATAGAAGGGCTTGCATCACTATGCGATAGTAGTTATTTTTATTGCCGCTACTCGATACTAGATGGCGCAACTATCCCACATTCTTAAAGTAAAAAAGATCCTATATTAAAACAATCATTTTCAAGACAAATTTACTTTCATACTTTTGACTTACATTGTTTATAAATTAAGCAGTTCTATTAATTTATTATTCCGTCAGTCTGCATCTTACAATCCAATGGTTTGAATATTGTATGCTTGATCGTTCACTGTCATTTTTTGAAACGTAAATTTTCCTGGCAATTTCCCTGTTAATCCACATCTACAGATAAAGCCATGTATCTGGCTGCGAGGCCATACATATCTCACGTAGTCGCCGGCGGCCATCGCTCGTGCTTCGACGGCCATTTGTCGCAATTATAGCTCGATGTGTCCGCCGTAGGCCCCCGTGCGTCGCGCCGCGGTAAATCACACAATACACCATGGTATACCATGTGCTATTCTATGCCATGCGATGTGCTATGCTATTTCAACATGTTTGTCACATGGTTCTCTTTACTTATGCTACTTTGGAAAATCTTGATGTGGCCATTACAACAATAAATGGTGACCTACAGCGTATTGGTGACTGGAGTCGCATGTTTGGTCTAACTATTAATCCAAGTAAGACACAGGCTATAATAATCGGAAGTTCACAACTTATTTCAAAAATTAATTGGTCACGCATCCCGCAAATCTTGTTTGATGGCGTCCCAATTCAAATAAGTGACACTGTAAAAAATTTAGGCATAATGGTTGACAGTCAGCTCTCATGGATATCACAGCTCAATGAGGTCAGTCGAAAGGTCTTTGCATCCTCTGCAGCTATTAGGCGTTTGCGTAATTTTCTTCCGATTTCAACCAAAACTGCGCTTGTTCAGTCTCTGCTACATCCTATTTTAGATTACGCTGACGCTTGTTATCCTGACCTAACCGAAGAGCAGCTCGATAAGCTCGAGCGTCTCCAAAATTTCTTTATTAGGTTCATATTTGGCTTGCGTAAATATGACCACATTTCTGAATTTCGCAAAAAGCTCAAATGGTTACCTATCCGTCTTCGTCGTAATACTCACCTGCTGTCCCTCCTCTACAAAGTCCTATTTATTCCTTCCACTCCTTTATACTTAAAGGAACGTTTCTCCTTTGTGAGTGAAACTCACTCTTCATCCCTTCGTCTTTCACGTACTCTCATCCTACAATATCCTAAACTCAACCACTCCAATCTGTTCTATCAATCCTCCTTCACAATTAAAGCTCTCTTACTCTGGAACGACCTGCCTTTAAATATCAGGCAGGCTAAATCTCTGTCGATTTTCCAGAGTATGGTATACAGCTATTACATCTCTACTTTGTAAACTATCAATCGCGTTTATTGGTGTTAAATGTGTGTGTTCATAGTTTATTAATTTATTATTATTTGTAACATGTAAATTAGTTTGATTTTCTTTTACTTTCTCTATTTAGTTATAGGTTTAATTTTGTTTAAATTTTATTTTTATTTTTAAGTATTGTATTTATTTGTACGCCACCGACCAAACTGATTTCTGTCACCGTTTTCTTGCTAAGGTTGCCTGGAAGAGATCACTCAAGGTGATAAGGCCGCCCACTTGTGCATTCTTTTATAGTTTAAGCATCTCATATTGTAATTTATTTTTGGTGTGCATAATAAAGTAATATTGTATTGTATTGTATTGTATTATGCTATGCGATAACATGACAATGGTAATGCCATGATAACTACGAGTACATTTTATTGCGATGCGTAGAATGACCCCTCATGTGCAGTAAAAGTGACGTCTGTTATGTTAAACAGGTAAAACAAAACACTCGTGCTATGCAAGGTTTATGCTTGTCAGTTGTCACACATGTATACACAGCAGGACAAACATGTAAAAGACAGAATCATGTAAATTATACAATAAGGTTGCTCAAATAAAAATTTACTTTACTTACTATACTTTGTCTATTCCTTGCACTCTATTGAGATCAATCTGATGTTCAAAATAACACTTACGGACCTCGTAAACTACACTACATTAATATTATCCAATATGCTGCTAATTCGTCGTGTCGATGACAGTGTTTAATAAAACCAAAGCCAGCCACCTTTAAAACAGTCCGTTGTTATACGGAGTTACTAAACATCGCGCATACAACTTTTGTTCTGCGGCTTTAGAAATTCTCAAAACCGTCATTATATTTATTTTATTTCTTCCGTAAGCCCAGCTGGTGGTGAGTCAGCCGCCCCCAGCAGCTCTGTGACCGCCTCCTAGCGCGTGTTTTGAAACCTAACTGAGATGAGAGCGCGGGAATCCCGCACATTTACACGGAATGAGTTTTGGAACGTTTGAGATAACTGAATGAATTAATTGATGGTGAATGACGTCATATTACATAATTTTTTCATTAATTTAGTGATTCTGAGTAAGCTTTGCTGAAAAGTTTTTGGTACGACACGAATGCATGCAGCCCTAATTTATTTATTAGAACCTAATAAATACTATCATGGTAAATACATATATGAAACAGAAAAACCCAGGCAGTATCCAGTCAGTTGGCTAGTCTAGTATTCAATTTGATTATTCACAATACAATAATTGTGCGTTTTATATGGTTAATAAGTGTTCTACGAAACATAAGGAATTGAGTGCTGTTTATGCATTTTTATGTACTTTCTTACTTGCTTTCTTTGTAATAAGCCGTACCTACTAGTAGTTCCTAGCCGGCGCTCCCGATGCCGTCACCTCCCTCCCGGGGCCATTGAGCTATAATGTACTTACGTACTAGAGATGACAGCACCAAGTAATAATATGCGGGGCGCCTTGCAGTCCACGTGACTGCAGTGAACTTAGTCCGGGTCAAACGCCTGTGACGCGCGAACGTGTTATACAAATACGCAATTTCAATCAAAATGCCGAACTGTGTCTTAAAAACGTGCACAAACCATTCGAGAACAAAAAACAAAGATAGCGGTGTAACATATCATCGGTAAGTAATCATTTTATTTGTTTAAGATACATTAACCTCAATGGTTTAAGATTATTGTTTGACAAAGCTTGAGTTTACATCGACGCGCCGCCATTGCGTGAACATCATAGAATATACACAAGTTGATGCAAAACATCGAACGAAACGCGTAAGCGCCTTGAAAAATCACGGCGCTTTCGACCTTTTGGTCGCAAGAAAACTAAATCTTAAAGCGTTCTAGCGCTGCGTGTTTATACTGGCTGGTTAGACGACCAATTATTGTTTCATTGCTGAAGCGAACTTTAGGTGAAATTCTTAACAAAATGGAGCATGACTTTTGGCTTGGATAGCTCCTCTAGTACGTAAGTACATTATAGCTCAATGCCCGGGGCAGTATTCTTTCATCAAATCCCACATCGCTTAGTGCGATTATTCACACATTAAACCTGCGGCGCTCAAACTTAACAAGAGATAAAAATGTAAGTAAACCATTCTTATTCATAAGTTGTTATCATCGGATTCGAAAGTAATAGTGTTCTGTAAATCTCGCAAACATATGAGAAATATTCATATTTAATTAAATTTGCATATATTGCAGCAGATATATTAGATGCGTTCTGAAGTAGAATCTAAATTAATCTAGAATGAAATAAGTAGCATGTGTTTATTTGGCTTTTACTTTATCCATTTTTAGAAAGAATTTCTTACAAATTTTCGCTTCTGTTTAATTTCTTTTAATCTCTAAAATCTTTTAAACTATAGTGTTAACATATTTAATGTACAAAAGATACGTTTAAATATTGCGATAATATTATATGAAAATTAAAATTAAAATTAAAATGAACATATGATAGATGTATTAGAAACTGTTTGTCACGAGTAAGAACGAGAAAAGTTTGAGGTTCGCTCCAATGAAAAGGAAATAAATGATCCCTCCTTACAAGGGTAATCCGGCAAGTAGATGGCAATAGCAGCGGTCTCCATACACGGGGGGTGCGTTTTAATTGTTTTAACTGAATATAAAAATAATTTCTGCTATATTTATAACAAAGCTTATTTGAACCAAAAAATATTCAAAATTAGCTTTCATTGCCATTTTTTTAAATAAATTTGAATTCGCTGTGTCATTTGAGTTTTTCTTCAGAATCTAAATATTGTAGCAGCAGATATTGAATCAGCAGACTATGTATATGTAGAACGCTCGTACAAAGATTGTTAGACAAGACTTATACTAACATACTATTATATTTAGTTATTGCGTTAAGATTTGAGCTCCATTAATTTGTGTAGATGTCCGCTACTTTGCTTAATTTGTTACAAAATAAAAAAAGGTATCAAACATGAAAGTAATACTCTTTTTTGCTATCAATTAATATAATTTGAGAAACTGTACAATACGTTTTTTTGCCACAAAATAATCTCATAATTTTACTTCGTCGGTAATATTTGCACCCCCCTGTATATCCCACGCCGATGCACTGCTGCAGTGCAGAGGGGCGTTTGTTGCAAGATCGCCTGAATCAAGCCCCAGCGATTTATGCTCGCCACACGTCGCTAGTACCTCGCTAGCATCTCGCTACGACCGCGCCAGGACCACGCTACGATATTACACTAAACCCCAATCTTGAAAAGTGCATCGGGCACTAATCTTGAGGGTGGTTATGGCGGAGGGAATTTATTGATCTTTTGTAAGAATTGGCATTATTGTTTGAATATTGTGTCGGTGATTAGAATAAAGTAAGGAAATACGCGATATCACAAACAATAGAATAAGAAAAAAAGCCGCATTAATATATTTTTTTCTGATAATTATGCTTTGGTATCAAATTTACCATTGACTAATTAAAAAAAGCTTAAAAAAAGCTTTTATTGATCTTTTGTAAGAATTGGCATTATTGTTTGAATATTGTGTCGGTGATTAGAATAAAGTAAGGAAATACGCGATATCACAAACAATAGAATAAGAAAAAAAGCCGCATTAATATATTTTTTTCTGATAATTATGCTTTGGTATCAAATTTACCATTGACTAATTAAAAAAAGCTTAAAAAAAGCTTTTAATTTTTTTTTAAATTATTCATTTAATTTAATCCAAAGCATAGTTCTTTTGATACTATAATAGTGTGTTTAGCTCAGTGCTGTTAACACACTCGTATACAAACACCATATAACCTCACACCGCCTCAGCGGAGGATGTTGTTTAGAAACAACAAACCCATTAAAATGTGCATTCAAAGTGCAAGTCACGGGGCTTGTTTAGGGTGTTGCACTTCACGCCAACAATGTACAGTAAGGGCACTACAATAGCTATAAAATCATGAAGCTTTACCTGGTTCACAATTACAATGCGATTGTATGTAAAAAAACAGAACAATTTTCGTAGCGTTGGATCAACTAACCACGATATTGGTTATTTATGAGTACTACCACTAGTGTAACGTGAAATATACTTCACATAAAATGCTCCAAATTTAAAAAAAACTCGTTATAGCGCTGAAATAAGCAAACAATAAAACAACTAAATGCATAGTAATTCAGTTTTCAAAATTTAGTACCTATGTGATGATAAGTTTAAGTAGACGTAGTCTTTACTGTTATTATACCGCATTGTAATTTATACAGGCACCGATGTGTAAAAATGGATGAGCTTGGCCACAACTACTTCAATTAGGGGAGCCTTAAGCGTAACCTGAACAACGTAACTGTACACTCGAGCTGTACGCAATCCTACGCAACGAGCTTTTAAACCAAACCAGTCAAAAACAATGTTGTTCATTGAGTCGGTTAAAAACAAATTTACTCTTGTTCATTATAATCCATGAAAGAACAATTACTGGAACGGAGAATTAACCTGAGATGAAATTGAAACAAAGGTATGAAATCGATTTTTAAAGCCTTGTATTGCACTATTCATTATGTTCATTACGTAAATAACATGTAAGTTACTTCGCAAACCTAAATTTAGTAAGTAAATTACCAAATTATGTGTTGGTGGTGCCATTGTGGTGCAGTCGAATTCAATCAATACGTACCTAAGAATATATAGAGAACTTTCCAATATAAGCTTTAGTTTAGAATCCTCACAGACTCCTTTGCTACCGGTCTAAGATCAAACAGCGTCCAAGCTGTCAAGCTCGGTTAGAGCTAGCTACGTGACTCGACCCTACTTTACTCGCGGACTTACAGACCGCCTTTGTATAGATATTTTATAGATTGAACGTCGGTGCTATTTAAAGCCGGCCTTTGAAATGCGAGATCGAGTGATTTCGAATGGCGTATTTGTTATTTAGAAAGAGAGAACACATACATACACTTGTCACTAGTCTTTACATGGTACTCGCACATACAACAAAGAAGTATATTTGTTCAATTGTTTGTTTGTTTATATATTGACACCTTATCGTATTTTGCATATGAGGATTTGAGTTTGGGGTCCTGAGAGTGACATGAAACTATTATTTATTGTCCCGAAACAGCGTGAACGAAGCCGCCGGGAAACACTAGTCAAAAAAGTATGTTTCGCAAAAATAAACAAACAAAGTATGTTGTAAATTAAGCAACTATTATCCCGTCAAAAAGCTCTGATAAAACAAGTAGAAAGTCTCGTTAATTTACCGAAGGAACCAGATAACACGCCGGCAACTGGAAACCTTTGCAAAGAATAAAACGAAAACTCGCGCTAAAGAGCTGCGCGTCTACAATAACATAGAGCTGGTTGTGCGCTAGAAGGATAGCTTTATGTATTCACTACAATGTTAGGTATAAAGGAATATATTAGGGATTATATTTTAGAGCGTTTCACATAGATTAGTTTGGCCATTTTGGGGGAAATTTAGACAACCTGGCATTCACTTGATTGGATTGATTTAAGAATATGCTTAAGTTCAGCTTATGTTTTGTCACTGGGGAACTACATAGGCGTTCATTCAATTATAACTTTGTGTACAAAATGTTACACTTACAATCACATTATGTACACCTTCATTGGTTAACATGACCTACTCATAGATATATTTGCTGTTATTTGCGTTTTGGTTCATACAGGTCTATAAACTTTGTGTTCCATCTTATGAGCACACAGTCTTAGTTGCGAGTAAAACTGCAAGTGCGCATAGAGCGGTGCGCGGGGGCGGCTGCAGGCTCCGGCAGTGAGGCCGCCTCCGCCCGCCCGAGCGCGCGCCGCCGCCCTGCACGCCCTGCACCACAGCACGCCCGCGCCACTACCACGTGACAACTACACGCACTCCAGTGAATGCGGGGAAAAGTGAGAGTGGACATTCAAGTGGAACATGTTTTATATTGTTGATGGCATTTTATAATAGTTTTTTTTGGTGTCAATTTTACCTTACTTACTGAGTAATTTAGTAAAATTTAATATCATATCGCAGTTATGAAATAAGTGCTTCGAGTTCATTCAGAAACATAAGATTAAATAGTGTGCTAAGAAACTTAAATGTACCTTTATTAAGGTAAAAGTGCAGTTATAACAGTGCAGTGAAATAAAACAACAAGTTAATAAGCGTGTCTGCAGCGGCATGAATTGAATTTTAAAAGAATTTCACGAAACATCGTCTGAAGGCAGGCATTTCTACAACTTTTTTATATATAACTATGTTATGTCATGTTTTGTAATTTTACCGCGTTGTGTTCGCATTTCACGGTCGTGTTTGGGATAAAAGGATATCTTCACCTTGCATTTCTTGTATTACGATATTGGATACATTGTGTTGAAACTTTTTACTTGTGTATTAACGAAATGAAAACATATCTGTTTGTTTACAATGGATGGAATAGGGTGAGAAGTAAGCTTTGGTTTCACTTCATATGTATGCAAGTAGCTATTCATAGATTACTATGATGAATGACCAGTAGCGCCAGTGACTCATAGTTTTGTATCACCTCACCTCACCTCACCTCACCTCACCTCACCTCACCTCACCTCACCTTTTATTGGCTTAGCTATGTTTCATTTTTACTTTAGGACTACTGAGTCATTTACCACAGTGGTATTTTGATAACGGTCTTAATAAGTTAATATTATTTATCTTTGTTGTTTTACTTAAGTACTTAGAATAATATCTTGGTCATAAATCTTTCACTTAACATGCATACTCATAGTTCAAGCTAAAATTTTATTTAACGACTCGCATTTGACATATGGAATAAACGCATACCTACTATGGATAATATTTTTATTCAGCTAAAGCAATTTACTGTTAAACCAAATTATCATATATCTATTATCTGAATATGCGATAACGAGCTCTTGTTATTCTCTCCGGGAATTGCATCAGAGGCGGCGTAGCATTATTGCGAGACGATACCACGTGACGGGAATGTGTGAGGTGATGTTGTTATACTGGCTGCGGCAAAATGAGATAAATAAATCACTGCGTGTGTTTGGGAAACTAAGGTGTCTCGGAAGGAAATGTGGGTCATAGTACGTAACCCAATAACAATATCTGATACTGTACCACACTTCTTATGACTTACCAGTAGAGTAATAAGAATAAATGGGAGAGTTAGTTGGTTTATGTTTGTGCTTCTTGTTCGTCTCGCGGAGTTGAGATATTTATGATTCTCTGTATGGAGGTAGTGTAGGGTCCCGGAAATTATATAAGCCATTGACTTCACACGGTGCAGGAAAGTACCTTGCTCCGTACTTTTTGAAGCTGATAACAAATCAGACTAAACAAACAAATATCAATATGTTACCTGATAATTACTTAAACTTGTATACTTATTGCGGAAACCTAACCTTTGCGGAATCACAAGACGTTACGAAATCTGAAGTATTAGAGATGTTTAATAAAATAAATGAAAGACAGGAAGCTAAATTTAATGAGTTGTTGCAGTCTA
Source organism: Macaria notata (assembly GCA_927399415.1). Taxonomy (NCBI): domain Eukaryota; kingdom Metazoa; phylum Arthropoda; class Insecta; order Lepidoptera; family Geometridae; genus Macaria; species Macaria notata. The sequence continues at coordinate 11,469,812 of OV656746.1, forward strand.
ATAGAGACATTAAGGCTAGTCTAGACTATGTTACGCAGAAATATGACGAAATCCTCACCAAAGTTTCTAGCGTAGAAGAAGAAAATAAGAAATTAGTAAAACGGGTGTCTTTTTTGGAGGAGCAGCTGGAAATTCAAAATAGGAATGCTCGGTGCACTAGCATCGAAATAAGAAATGTACCGCAAGCAGAAAAAGAGACCAAAAAGGAGTTAAAAGAAGTAATTCAAAAGACTGCTGATTTCCTGAGTATCTCTATTTCAAATATAGAAATCAAGGACGTTTACCGGATTAATACAAAGGCTGCTGTGAAGCCCATCGTTGCTGACTTCACTACAGTATCGGCGAGAGACTCCTTCATCGCCTCGTTCAAGAAATACAACAAGGAGCATCGTGGAGCCCAGATGAATACCGGGAATATAAAAATAGCCGGACCAACAAAACCTATATACATCTCCGAGAACTTGACACAGAGAGACCGGCGGCTCAATTATATGGCTCGAGAATTTGCGACCGCACATGGCTACAAATTCTGTTGGATTTCGTACGGTAAAATATACTTAAGGAAGACTGAGGGAGCACCCGCTATAAGAGTCACAGCCGAGGCAGACCTTGAAAAGTTACGTAGAGATTGACTACTATTGCTCATTATCTTACTCATTAACTTTTCTTTAAGATTATCCATCATATATACTAGAATCTTGTCATTTATGTATATTCACATATATTGTTCTTACAGCTTTTCTACAGTAACAAATACCTACTTTTATCTAAAACATACAATTAATATTTACATGTCTTTTCTTATAAACAATTTGAAATTATTTAATGTTATTTTCGAAGTTAATCGAATGATGTCTGCCGTTTTATCATGCATAAAAAACGCATTACATACAATACATCCAATACATACAATACAAACAATACATTCAATACATACAATGCATACAATGCATACAATGCATACAATACATACAATACATACAATACATACAATACATACAATACACACAATACATACAATACATACAACACATACAATACACACTACAAAATCTACAATATACTTTCTCCGCACTTTTACAATACACAACTACTACTCATACATTCTCATAACAGTGAGTTTCCCCTATCACTACATAGATCTAAATAATTGTATATGTTCCAAACTTCATAGTGTACATATTAAATGTAAACTATCCTGCACTAATTCTGTTCTGAACCGTCTTGCCCTTATCAATTTCTATTATGGATAAAGTCCCTAACAATATAATTAACGATATTGACGAAACAGGTAACATCTTATGTAGACACTGTGATGATCCCTCTAAATGTACTGATATACTAAAATTGGACACAAATTACCAACATAACAAGTTGACAATAATATCTTTGAACATACGTAGCTTACAGAAAAACCTTGACCAGTTTATTGTGTTTCTAAGCAATTGTGATGTTCATGTTGACATCATAGTACTTAGTGAGTGCTGGACTAAAAATTATACTCCACCACCGTTACAAAATTACAACTTATTCTATACCAAAACACATTTTAATCAAAACGACGGTGTTGTAGTATACGTTAGAGATCATCTTGCTGTCAACACATATGAACCAGAAATGATTGAAGGTAACTGTTTGATTTTAGAACTTAACAATACCCATTCCGTTGTGTGTTCCTATCGCCCACCTTGCTTCACCAATACAAACAAATACTTAGATTCCTTAGATCACATATTATCAAATTTAAAGCTAAAATCAAATATAATTTTGACTGGCGACATTAATATTAATATTTTACCGGGTATCGAATGTAATAAAATCGCTTCTAATTATTTAAACTTATTAGCAACGCATTGTCTTGTACAAGCGGTTAACTTACCAACTAGACATAAAACATGCCTTGACCATTTTATGGTGAAATCTATTCACAGTTTTCAGACCCTAACCTTTAACCGTATTACAGATCATCAACCCATTTTGTTAGCTATTGACATTAAAGGGCTTAAGAGGAACAAACGAACTAATTATAAAACTGTCACAAACATGGATGCGGTCAGAGAGTCACTTGCAGTAGAAAATTGGGATGAATACTATAGTATAGAGAATGTTAATGATGCTGCAAATTTCTTGACATCCACTATTAAAAGAGCTATTGATAATAACAGCCTCATTAAAAAAATACCTAATAAATTCAAAGCTTTAAAACCGTGGATAACTTATGGTCTAATTAAAAGTATACGCAGAAGAAACCAGATGCAGAAACGGTGTAAAGTTTTTCCAAATGATAATGAATTGTTAGTAAAATATAAAAAATATAGAAATTTATGTAACCACCTTATTAAAACTCAAAAACAAAATTATTATAAAACCCAACTAAATAACTCTAAAGGTAATATTAAAAGCACTTGGAACATTATAAAAGAAATCTCTAACTACTCTGCAACTAAAGTACCCTCTAACGCATTGCTTGATATAAAAAAAGATCCAATCGAATCATTAAATGAGGTCAATAGCTTCTTTACTTGTATTGGTAACGACTTAGCTAACTTAACTCTCCGTAAGCTTAACAAAACCGATGATCAATTGGCAAATAATGTATCAAGATGTTCTAATGTACCTATAAGCTCGTTATCATTATTTCTGACAGATGCCAAGGAAATTGCTAGTGTCATTAGTTGCCTCAAAACACATAGTTCCCCGGGCCAAGACCGAATATCCACTTCTATTTTTAAGACTTGCGTAAAAGAACTGTCCGAACCAATAGCCCATCTGTGCAATTTGAGTTTCTCTACGGGATCTTTTCCAGCTATATTCAAACAGGCTATTGTGTCTCCAATATTTAAAGCTGGTAGCAAGATGCAGGCGTCAAATTATAGACCAATTTCCTTGCTACCAGTTTTATCAAAAATTTTGGAAAAAATTGCTAACAAGAGGTTAATGTCGTACCTGGAAAAGAATTCCCTACTAGCGGTTAATCAGTATGGCTTCAGAAGTAGGAGATCCACTAATGACGCCGTACTAGAGCTAACTACCCTCATTTCATCTTATTTAGATAGTGGGAAGAAAATTGTGGGTATCTTTCTGGACCTCCAGAAAGCTTTTGATACGGTATCAATTCCAATACTGCTTGAGCGGCTCAATAACATAGGAGTTCGGGGAATTGCCCACAGTTGGTTTTCTGACTATCTAACTAATCGGACCCAGAAAGTAAAAGTAGAGAATCACCTTAGTGATAGCGCTCCGTGTAAATATGGTGTTCCACAAGGTTCCACTCTAGGACCTACTCTCTTTTTAATTTATATTAATGAGCTATGTACCCTCAAGTCTATAGAGGCCGATACACTAATGTTCGCTGATGACACAGTTCTCTTGTTCAATGATAACCGAAGCTGGGAAAAGGCTTTCAACAAGGCAGAGTTTGGTCTTTCAAAGGTTATAGCCTGGCTAGAAAACAACTTACTTTCACTCAATATCTCGAAAACGAAATATCTGTCCTTTAGTAAAACTAAGGCATCCAGACCGCCTCATACTCTTAACATTAAAGCCCACTCCTACCCTTGTAATGTCACATCTCTTCCACGCACCTGTGCCTGTAGCACACTAGATAGTGTGGACACAGTAAGATACTTGGGTGTTATGATAGATCATCATCTAAAATGGGGTGCACATATACACACAGTTTCTCAGCGTACGAGGAAGTTAATTCATGTTTTTAAAACACTTAGACATGTTGCCGATAAGAAACTACTCATACAAACTTACAAAGCACTGGCTGAGTGTGCAATTAGTTATTGCATATGTTCTTGGGGAGGTGCTGGTAAAACTAATATGAAAACGATAGAAAGAGCACAAAGAGCACTACTCAAAGTTACATTTTTGTTGCCTTTCCGGTACCCTACTTATCAGTTATACAAACTATGTGATGTACTTTCCGTACGTAAACTTTTTATTTTTCAATGTTTGCGTAAATACCACCGAGAAGTAGTACCTCACCTTTCTACGACTAATAAACGCATAGTAAAATGTCCAGTTCCAATGTATCACTGTGATGTAGCCTGGAATCACTATTTGCATCTTGCACCAATGTTCTATAATGAATTAGGCACTATTCAGGTAAATAGACAATTGACACAACATAAACTGAAAATTGTAATTTACAAATGGCTAGACACACTAAATTATGATGATACAGAAAAACTGCTGGATAAACCTCCTGATTAATACTTATAATTAACTTTTTTGTTGTTGTTATTTTTGGTTCTTATTAATGGGTTCTACTGTACAGCATTAATTATTTCGACGGTATTGACTATTCAATAATGCTCACTCACATACACACACGCACACATACACACATTCACACACACACACACACGCACATATACACACAAACACATATACACACATACACACACATATACACACATAACGGCGTAATTTAATGTAATTTAATTTGTTTTCGAAACTTATTTGATACAATGCATATTTAGGCTAAGTTAGCTTAAGAATAGCCACATGTTTTTGTAAAGCATATTATTATTTAGAATAACATATTTTTATTGTAAACAAATTGATCCCCTGGAAGATCCTGCCTTCTACAACACAGTCAACACTACAGTAGAAGGCAGAGCAACACTAAATTATATCACATTTACCTGTTTACTAATAAAAATCTTTATCTTATCTTTATCTATTACATTTTAGGTACTTACCTTACTTTAATATTAAATCTATTGCAAAAAATAAAAGTATCCGAAAAAGCCAATCTTGCCGGGGCCCATAAAAGTGAATAAACGTTAATTTCAGTAGTATCGGGAAAGGAACTGAAAATAGGCGCTCGTTCGAAATCACATTAAAGTAACGAATAACGGCCGTTAGGAGGTAACGGAAGCAACGACCTGCTTTCTATGGAAACTGCCTTCTCTCGGAGGAGCATTCAGCAGGTGGAAGACAGGTTTATAAGGAAAATGATGATACGATACGGCTGTTTGTGAGATATGATCAAATTATTTTCTTGTTTTGATCGTAAACAGGATTTTCGGGATGTCTTATCTTTAATCGAATGGAACTGATAAGCACTAGATTTAAGTGTTAGTTGAATTTACACTCGAATTGCTACTACTGTTTGTTTAAATTTTATCAGTTTTCAGGTTTGAATAATCAGATATTTCAACAAACATTACGTGAATTAATTTTTTTTTTCAACATTCAAGTCAATTACACAGCAACCCTTTTTAGGCTCTTAGAGCGGCTTGATAAACTCTCAACACCAGAATTGGCCACTCGCATTCAATAAGAAGAAGCAAATTACGCAACACAAACTAGACTAGTCAAGAAATGTTTCCTCAGCAGACTAAACAAGTAACCTACCTATATACTACACCTATATGTATGTATGTATATATGCGCCAGACGTTCTGCTCGGCAAGCGGCGGTACCTTGTTTTTATTGGCGACCCGACCAACTGCCTCCTTCGAGCAATAGATATTTTTACATCCGATAAAACCAATAGCATTTACATAGAAATACGAAATTTTAGGACCTTTGAAGTTTTTAAATACCTATATAAAATTTACGCATATCAATTATAAATATTGCTCATAAGTACATATTAAAATGACTATAAAAGCAAATTCTGATTATTATTACGACAAACACAAAAAAAAACATTCGTAACAGTGGGTATTTTTCAGTTTTTTTTACCTGGTGGAGAATCTAAAAAACCTAATTCCCCACTGTCTTCTGTTCGCGCACAAATAAACAATGTCAGTAGCAAACTTGATACAATAAAGGTGAAGCCTCTAAGACAATTTCCCGACTTTCGTCACATCCAGCTATCAGAGGGCGCCTCGAATTATCGTTTATCTTCTGTATGGGGAACTATCGAGAAACGCCGTAAAATATGAAATTCTCGCACAAAATATTGAGCAGAAAGCGGCGATGGAAAACGTGCCAAATAGAAAAGCGCGCGAGGGGTTGTTATTGTTTGTTGTGTATTTGTTTTGTCTTATAGATGGTGTAACGTATGTCTTCGCGATATTCAATTTTAGGGCAGATTTTGAAAGCACTGATGTAAGCAACAGTGCAAAAGCTCAAAAGAAACATTTTGTTATGATCTTGTCAAATACTTACACGAAATAGCAAAACATGCAACGTTATCTCAGACATAGTTTCATCCCTTCAATTCACCCTATATCTACTTATTACGTACAAGAGTGAAAGTTCACCATTACTCCACTGCCGAGCAGCTGTGCTGTAAAGCTGCTAACATCGAGTGTGACATCGCTAAAGGCATCACTCCCTCGGGACCAATAAACTGCTCGGACAATTTGTTTAATCAAAAACAACCGTAGGCCTCCGCCCTTCGGCCTGCGCCCCGCGGGCTGTTCTCTTTGTTTTTGTTTGTCAGATTTATCCTGTAGCCAGTTAGCCATAAAAAAGTTGGTTGACGTTTCATTAAGATACGGCTCATTGGCAGGGGAACAAGGGAAAAGTCGGCAAAGTATACAACGCTGTAATATTCGCTCCAGACATAGTGGACTATAAACCTTGCATGTACCTATTGGACAAATCGTAAAATAACCAAACGTCGTGAATGATGCGTCGGTTCAGTTCGTCGTATGAAAAATAGATAAATAACTTGTCATATAGTATACTGAAACATTCACAGCAAAGAGTTTTTAAATGTAATAATTAGTGCTACAATTCCTTGCATTTCACACGCGACTTACTTCCTTCAAACACCTATCAAACTCGACTCGTCATAATACTTTCCGTTGCTAAACTCCATAACTAAGCTGAAATCGTGACTGCTTCCACTCAGTCGTGCTGAATTAAGCTACTTTTGCTCGCATAAATTACATTTCAGTAACTTTACTTTGTGGCTCCTCTCGAGGGCTTCCGATGCAGACGGTAGGGTCGGTACTCACTGAGACTATATTGGGAGAAAGTTATACAATCTACAGTAATAGTTCTGTTATATTGCATACTAATATTTTAGCATGAAATTATAGTCGATCAAATAAGAAGAGGTCGCTCTTAGCGATAAGGCCGCCAATTAAGACGCTGATTCTAATTTGTATGTTTTTTTTGTATTGTTTCATTTGTGGTGTTTTAATAAAGTATTTATCTATCTATAAGAATCAATGCGTTACAATAAATAAAAGTTATCTCAAATTGTATGGTTTACTTACTTCTGATCAGGTTGCAATTTGTATATTAGTAAACATAATATTATATTTAAAAAAAAACATTAAATCTAGGCTTCATGCTAGTGCTAGATATACCTATCGTTGTTATATCCAATATTCATTTTCAGAATAATTATTAAAATAAAGTTATAGACAATATTCATTAAATAAACTTTCCATAAAAGTTCAAAAAAATATTAAAAAGTAGTCAAAGTCAAAGTCAAAGCATTTATTGCATAATTGTGTTATACATAAGGATACATTAATGGTGAGCAGATCTTATGCTAAGGTAGTAGTAGTGTATAAAGTGTTGTTGGTTGAGTTAGTAGGCAAGTTAGTGTCAAGTTGTGTCGCGTGCCGCACAGACATTAGGACAACCCTTTGCTGTTGTTTATATACGTACACATCGCTATTAGGAGCCTATACGCCTGTTTATATGTACATATATAGAACGTGTGAACACTGGTGCCATCATGTAGACCGGTATTAGTTCATAATTGCAACTAATACATGAGAACGATACTTTTACATCTCATTTTAAGGTTTCCATTTCAATTCCAGAGTTGTAAAGGAAAACTTTAAATTTTGAACTCTCTACTAGCTGTACATATAATATACTATTAGCGCTCACAGATAAGTTATTGATACTTGTATACAATTCACATTGACTAATATTTAAAATACGTACCTTGTAGTAGGAGATGCGTCAGTCTCTTTGGAAAAGATTTAAAGATTCCTTTTTAGAATTCCAGTAAAATATTGCAGAAAGAAATACACTATAAACAGTCACAAACTATCTTACAACACACGTTATACGTACCTATGTCTGTACATATAAACATACTTTAAACATACTTGAGAAGTATTTCCCGCGCTGTACAGTCCTACATCCAGCGGCTTGAGTCACGTAGCCACGTGACGTGCTATGGCTGTGCTAGCTCGCGACCTCACGCGGCACGTATCAGTGCTTCATCAAAACTTATAAGCTCTTTCAAGAGAAGTTATGTGTGTGCGTATGCACTTCCTACCGGAGGTGAAATATTTTGTGAATAATGTAGGTACTTTTTAGATTTTTTGAAGTTAACAGTTAATTTATTTACTTTATTTTGGAAATAAAAACCTAATACCTACAACCTGTAATGTATCAGTATTCAAATATTTCTCAATATATCAAATCAAATATTTGTACCAACAATAGATGAAGAAGAAGAAGAAGATATTTTATTTGCCAAAAAACACTGGTACAATCACAAAAATATTAACGTATTACTAAATTATATTAATTACTTAATTAATGTTAATGTGAGTTTCTTGTGAACCCCGAACTAGGCCTGGGCCTGTATCTCGGTGGTCCAAGATTGAGAGTAACCAAAAGAATCATTACCTAAGTCATTCGCGTATTACAATATTAAAAAGTGATCACGTAATCTAATATAACAAAGTGATTTAAAAGACCTATTCCTAATTTGTACAAATGACTCCATTTCATTAATAACTCTACTGATTTATGGATACATAAACAATTCATACGGATACTAAAATTATTGAAATCGACCACAGGAATTAAAACTTATAGGATTTACAAATTCGAATATTGCAACAGTGCGTGTGTGAATGTGACTTGGAGTGTGAGCTTGAATGTGTTGCGTGTGTGTGTATGTGTTTAGTTTAAATGTCATTGTCGTTATTTCCTAGTTTAGAATCGGAGTTGTAGACTTTAACCAGGATCTCAGTTTCTTTGTAAGAGAGTGAAGTTAACCAGACTTTTATTTTTCCACGTGCCTTTCTGTGCACATGTTTCTTGACGGGATATGTTTTGCACACTTCGTTGTATGTGCAGATGTGTATGTAAGATAACTATGTAATAATAACTTACTTGTGAAGTAAAAGTAACTGTACTTTTCGAACCACGACCATTTTAAAAGCCAAGCTAATTTTTAAATAAATTATTACAATTAGTTAGTACAAAGTCGTGACCAGCCTTCTTCACAAACTTGCAACAAAGTACCGCGGAGTGGCCGACTGAAGCCTCATCTGCATGATGGTAAGCGCCGCCTGAATATTAAACCTCGCTAATCCACCTACACTTGCCGGGACCAGTTGGTTCTTCTTTTAATTTACTTCTGTTCATGTACCAGAAATGTATAAAGGATTTTGCTATTAAATTTATTTTTTATACAAAAAAGGAATGTTTTTTTAGTTAGTTTACTTGGAATAAATGGTGTCATTTATAGAATTTAAAGAAAGTCCTATCTGGTCTCTTTTTAGTTTTGTTCAACTTAAAAGCCGATATCTATACATATAATAAAGCTGTAACCGGTCGATGTCTGTACATTGAAGATATTGGAAAAAAAATGTTGAGCGGTCTTTTTATAGATACAATAGAATACAAAAATCATGTTTAAAAAAATCTGTTTGTCTGTCGGTATGTTTGTTTGTTATAGACACGAAAACGGCTGAACCGATTTGTCTACGGTTTTCACTATCATGTTAGTGCATTTTTAACTTAACATTTAGTGTTTATTTCATTTCAATCGGTTTGTAAATAAAAAAGTTATGTTCATATTAAACCTTTTAATCTCAAAATAATGCGAGCGAAGCCGCGGGCGTCCACTAGTAGTAAAATAAAGCTATAAGTACTACTTAAGCAGAAAAGCGCATGAAGTATTTATATATACAAATTTTGACTTATAAGCTTGTCTCCTGAAAGCCCAAAGGTCTTTGAACTATCGAGCCTTTTGTCTGCTTGACACAAATACAGTCCCCTGGGGAGCATAAACAACCACAAACAGTAATGTGAATATAATCGATGGAACTATAACCATTAACCACGGGCCGGGATGACACTCGTTAAAGATTAACCAAAACTTACTGATGGGAAATCAATGTTACCCGGTTTTGGTCGACTTGTTTCTTATGAATTACTTTTGATTGTCTTATGGTACGTAAAAGAACCTTTTTACGGAAAAGATGTTAGTTTTGCCTCTAATTTTCTTGACAGATTTATTGTGCTCCTGTATGCTACATTTTATTGAAACACTGAAAAAAATTAAGGTTACTTTAAAGGTAAGTAACCCGTAAATCTATACTCTATACTAATATTATAAAGCTGAAGAGTTTGTTTGTTTGTTTGTTTGAACGCGCTAATCTCTGGAACTACTGGTCCGAATTGAAAAATTCTTTTTGTGTTGAATAAACCATTTATCGAGAAAGGATTTAAGCTATATAACATCACACTGCAACTAATAGGAGCGAAGAAACAATGCAAAATGTGGAAAAAACGGGGAAAATTATTCATCTTTGAGGGCTTCCGTTGCGTGCGCTGCGAAAACGGTTCAAAGCCGTTTGTAACAGCTATAATTTATAAAACTGAAGATGTTGTTTGCAAAAATAAATCTTCCACGCGGGCGAAGTCGTGAGCACAGCTAGTATTTTAATAAAAAACATAGACACATAGTTGGCTGTTTTTTCAGGCCTACCTAAGACAAAATATACTTATATGAGTTTCGAAATTTATGGAAAGACGATTTGTTTGCTTTGAATACATAAACTTTCTTGCTAATATCCCCATAACTTAGACACCTCAGGTTAAACCCATCTAACGTTACACACACCTGTGGTTTAATTAATAACATTGCAACTCGGTCAAAGAGATCCGGTAACTTGTACAGTGTATTATGTAGCCTAATGGGAAAGTGCTAACAGTAAAGTTCCATATGGCTTACGTAATGTTATTTTTACTTATAGGCAAGATTTACCTTGACTGGCAAGCGTACAAATAAAATGAAAGCATTATATTGTGAAGATATTATTTGCATTATAAAAATCATTCCCTGACATCATGCGAGCTGTATTTAAACGAGTTCCTGTTTCACACATATAAACTTTATTTTGAAAATTTCTGCATCAAAGTGGAATCGAGACCAACCATAACCTCTAATTTATAAAGCGTTGTGTTTACTTTTTTAATCCTAATTAACCCTTTCTTATATTAAGGAGTTGGCAACTCATGTACCACTTAAGGCGCCGTCACACGGTACCCCAATAATATCACATTACTCCATAACTGGGTTATTCCAAGGCCGGCCATAAATTACCACTTCCAGGCGCCATATTGTCTCGACGACCGTAAATATCCTTAATTACTGCTCCTTTAATTAGTCCCATACACGCACACACATACCGATATCATATTTGATAGCAGTCTATGTGTGCGTGGGAATGCTTGCCAAAATTGTGATAAATGGTTTGGCAACAATACAACGTTATTACGTTTCCTTGTTGCAAATAAAACGAGATTTGTTTTAAGCAGTCTGCAGTTTGCAGGATAAGCAGAATGTATTCTAGCGGGAGATTCGAGTTTTCTTTATTATATATGAAGGTACAAGCTAAAGAAAATCTTGTATTTATATTGACGTCGTTTATATTTGACTGTATTTGGTTAAAACAAACTAACTATATGTTGAAGTAAGTATATTTCTTCTTATTGCATTAAGGCTCTGTTTCTAATGCTATTAAATTATAAATCTTTAAAATTGAACACTAATTGACAATTTGAGAATACAACATTTCTATTTCACTTTGCCAACTAAGCCTTAGCCTACGTGAATATAATATGTAAGTGTTACTGTACCGTACCGTAATTAAATATTCACTTTACAATATGCTTATGTATTTATTTATTTTATTTATTTATTTATTAGGCACACAACACAATACACAGAAAATACATGATTAACAACAAAACACATAAAAGGTAATGATCTATTCTGTGCATCAAACACATGCGTACACAACATGATTATAAACAGAGACGTTCAGTAAGTTAACTAAATTGTTTTAGTTTAAACAATTAAGATAATTCATATATAACGATACTTATGGAAGTTACAGTTAATTGTAAATATTAAACAAAATTATAATATTTTTTTTATAAAAACACGGCTAAGTTTCAACAGGAATTTGTGTAGCAATCAGCAATTTCATTTGCTAATATGATTTCATTTCGATTGATCCCTCACAGAGCACAATTTCCATGCATAACAAGTAGATACAATGAGTGAATGGCGGACATTATCCTGTATCAGGTCATTAACGGGGCTATAAATCGTGGCTGGACGCCGCCAGTACCAGCACCAGTAGGTACCTAGACACAGATTAACTAGTACTTAATGGCTTGGTGCGAGTGGAGCTCGGTTCGATTGGAAGGGACGAGTTTATTTTTATTTTTATCTCACAATTATTTAAGTTTAATCAATAAATTAGTCAATTAAACCTAATGTAAAGTTCATAAATTGTAAATAGTCAAATAAACTTTTTATTTATTTCGAAGTGTGTAAATTTGGTTTATTTACATATTTAAAGTTAGAAATGTTAGAATAAAAAAAATATTAAGAATTGTATGCTTTTTATGTTCAAATATGTTATTTAAAAATTATATGTTTCATAAGAGTTTTGCTACTTATGGAATATTCTCGCCATATTTTTAGTAGTGATTAAAATAAAATATCTCATATTATGTTATATTTAATTAAATACACGAGTAAGAGGATTACTTGTATACCACCTTCGATCTAATATGATTTTTCATCTTACTGGTAGAATTCACCAACATTCGTTTGGGCCGAGTTCCCACTCGTGCCAACAGCGACACGGCGCGCATCGTTGCCGTGAGCGGTCAGCGTCGGTAATACCTGTTGAGTTAGTGGCAGATTACTGACCTGTCCGGCGGCGGTCGACTGTCGAGGGTTAATCACACACACCATGCTAATAAACTTATATGACCTGTACATATAGCAACTGATGTCATAACTAGACGATTTAGGAAACACTCAACATTGGTTTAGCTCTCTGTATTTCAATGTTATGTTACATATTTGAAAAAGTTGTAATTAATTAGATAATCCTCTGTAACAAATCTTTGCATGTCTTGTAGGCGGAATGTGGAGCACTTTTTAAATTCATTTTAAGTATATTTCATATCCTGTACATACCCATGTTCGCAAAGGAATAAATAAATTATTATGAATTATAACAAAATGTTGAATTATTGATAAAATAGTTTAGCAGTTCCTATGCGTATTTGTCACAACCGATAGTAACCTATCATCTGGTTTGTAATCATGTAGCTATTGAGAATAGTAAACAAGCCTTGACTACACACTTAAATAAAAATAAATAAATAAATATTCCGGGACATTGCACACAGCGCCATCTAGCCCCACACTAAGCAAACGCTTGTATCGTGGGTACTAGATAACGGATATAATACTTATATACTTTTCTTTTGTAAATACATACTTATTATACATACAAACGACCAGACTCAACACAAGTAATTATATTTTTTTAAAGTACATAAATACTTGTGTCATGCGGGAATCGAACCCGCGACCTCTAGATTAGAAGGCAGAGCCACTACCAACTAAGCTAACAGGCCAGCCATCAGTCTTATCACCCAAGAATTTCTATCAGACGTATCTAACATTAGTAGGCACACGGTATTATTTACTACATTCAGCCTTATTGTACTTCTTTAAATCTAAGTAGATTTAAAAAAACTAAAGCTTATAATTAATTGCTTACCCCTTAAATTGATGGAGTGTTCCTCCCAGAGCGCTGCCACCTGCACAAATATGCAAGTAAGTGCAGCAGCAGTGAGCAGGCAGCGCCACATTTGTCTTTTGCTGTCCGCGCTGTCGATGTCCTGCCCGTTTGCATATTGCACGCGCGCACTTTACACTAACCTAGCGATCATAAATGGACAGAACAGACATTTTACTATTTGGTTTATAAATAGCAAATATAAGCAATGTTTAAGTAATTTTGAAAAGGAACATTTATACATTAAGTTAAGTCAAATTTATCTTATATCAACGCAATAAATGAAAATGAATAAAACAAAAATATTATTTCAGCTAATGTGTTACATCCTAGCTTGCGGCTGCAAGCTAGGATGTAACATCACATATAACATCAATGCTTAACATCAGGCAAGCTGTATAAAGAAAAAAACAAAGAAGAATACATAAAGATAATTAAGAATATTTTCTCTAGAGCAAATACATACTTTTTTCTTTAAAATTTTATTCCCATCTCTTTCAGTAGGTAGGAAGTAAGGAGTTGTTACTCCCACAGCAATGTTCCTGCGCCGCAATATTTTCATTATTTCCCCCTTTAATATTGGTTGATTTAATCACAGCAATGCTTACTTTGCAGATATTGTATTATATTCGCTGGCGATGTTTCCTCGCGCGGGAATTTAATTACAACTCTGGGTGCGTTATTAAAAATAACAAATCACGGTAACGCGCGTTATGGTGGAAATAATTGGATATTCTAGTCAAATATGTTTGGCTTTGTTTTTATGTAAATTCTTGAAACTAAATATTTTTGTGTATAATATCACGCCAGCTTACTTCTCCGTTTGTCTATATACTTAGTAATGGTTTGTTGTATGTATGTATATTAAATACCTACTATTTAATATTTCTTACAATAAGCGCCTATTTCTTAACTTTTTTGAAGATAAATAAATACCATGAACAAAATAACCATAAAAGTGACCGTGCAACATGTCACCATTCATTAAACCACCGCCTCAGGGGCGTCACTAACGACATTAATATGTATAATTCCGCCACATTTCAATACAGAGCAAGCTGTCTCCCTCTCATTAATTCCGATACACTGGCTGCGATTATGATATTAAAAATGATAGTCAAGTGTGATTCACTGTTGCAGGCGTACCAGGGTTCTGTATCCTTTTAAACTACTTAAATTGTGACTAAATGCCGAATGCATCATTTGAAACCTTTCAAAAACGAGTTCTGTTATCCTTTATACATCAACTGTAAGTTATGTAAGAATTATGATAGAATGAATCATAACATTGCACAGTTTTCGTAAAAACAAACATTTTTTTACTTTCAGTATACAACAATGATTATCATAACCGCCCATATTCAATCAGCATAAATATCTCAATTTACATACTCGTATTATCTTGATAAAAAAAACATCTTAATTTCCAGGCAATTTCCAACCCATACTATCGCATTATAAAGCCTCCAACAAGCACCCCTGGTATCATTCCGGCTATCGTGGCTGCTTGATCCGGAGAGGAACTTATACTGGATCTGCATATAAATAGCCTGCAGGGATCAGGCGGGAGTCAGGGAAGCCTCGACCAATGATTACGCAGGATAAAAAGTAGAGTAAGTATACAAAAAGGATAGTGGGCTAAAGAGTTGAATATTTAAAAAATATTACTGAAAAATCTAAGCGTGTAAATTAAATTAATACTTAGTTTGCTGACTGGATCAATTTTTTAATTTGATTATTAAATAATGTGTGTTTGTTTAATTTAGTCAAACTCAAAATGTCTTGTCTATAAAAATATAAATACTTACCCATGCTACTTACAGTTGTTTCTTCCATAGGTTTTAATGGATAACAATGAAATGGTCGTATTATTATGTGAAAATTGATTTATTGACCCATGTTACGTCATAATGCCCCAAACTACGTGGCGACATGCAAGCACGTCGCTTGCTCGCAAAATGCGGAAACAAGATGAAACGTATTGTAATAAGGAAAATACGTTTTATGGCAGCGGGAGGTATAGCTAACCAAAATAACTTTAAACGTGGGTAAAATTGTAACTAAAACGTTCATATCAGATTATATTTTTAAAGGTAATTGTTTGACATAAGTGCTGCCGCCAGTCTCATGCTGTTGTCTTGCTCGGTCTCTAACGCAATGCTGATCCTTCTATAATGGAAGCTGTGGCAAACATACTGCAGCACATATACTACAGTTTTATGGCATCACATATATTAATCACATTGTTTTTTATGTTTGTTATGTCAATCAGCTTGCCAGTCACTATTTTTAGCTATTATTTTTATATTCGAAACTCAAGCAAACATAATTATAGGCTTTTTATATCGTTGTATTATAAAGAAAATATATAAACACATAATTTGGTATATAATTATCACAATGTAACGTAACTCTTTAAAAAAAATAACAACTAAATTTCACAGTTATTGTAACTACATTATTATTCAAAGTGCAAACTAGAAAGGTCTGTTGTTTTATTACATTAGCATATGAAAGGGCAGTTCTAAGAAATGCGCCATCTTCTTGTTGATTGTTTTTATGATTCCACCCTCCATAGTTAAGAATGATAAATGGCGGTGAAAATCCAATCTAAATAGTTGATGGGAAATGCCCCCACAGTTACACTAAATGCAATATTGCAATGTGTGTTTGTGTGTGTGTCTGTGTGGGATGGCTTTTTATAAGTGTCATTTTGGAAATTAAATTCAGGCAAATAGGTAGGTGTAGTAATAGAATTGTGAAATACAATGGTATTACCATTTAGAAGAGCACCATAGATTGTAAGCCATAGATAAAAACAATTAGAATACAATGTTGTACCGAAATCGAATGCGATGCCAAGTATTAGGTATATTGAGCAAATAGTTTTGTAGTTTATTTGGATTCTACGGTATCAGATAGTGTAATAAGTGAGTTGGCAATAGAGTTAGTACTTCCCACGTTAGCAATATACTAGAATCTTATTCCATGCAACTAAATCACGTTGCCCTCATTATGCAGTAAGCCAAGTCTCACAGGAAATGTAGCCTCCTCGTAGACATGCTACGAGCCTCGTAGACCTCTACGGTGCTACGCAGCTGCTCGTAGCACTGTGACCTGTGCCTACTCGACCAAGTGCACAATCTCTTTACTTGTGCGAATATGAACCGTAACGCTGTTAACTAAGAGCTATTTTAGTATGCAGTCAATGAATGAATTGAATATCTAAAGCAGGCTTTGTGTTTAAAAAGGAATGCACTGATACTCAATTAAGGAATATTTTAACCTACTTGTAAAATAGATATCTTCAATAAGTTTTTTGTTATTGTTGTTGGTAACATGCTGTTAACATGATTGCCCAGTTGTCATATACATGTGTAATGCTATCAAAAATATATTATACCGATAAACTATGCAGTGAATCATTGATCAAAACAGTTCTAATCTTATTTGGCGATAAATTGAGAAAATGCAATATGTTAGATTAGTGCAAATCCAATGGGGAAATGCATCCCCTTTAATGTGCATCGCTGCACATGCGTGTATATGTGTATAAGTGTATTTATAAGTGTGTGTGTGTTAAGGCCAAGTGCAGGAATGCAGTGTGTAGGGTGCAGGGTGTCGCCCCTCAATTACAAATGCAAATAATATTTCTTAGAGTGTCTACTGCTCTGGGACTATGCAGTTCCTGTACTGTTAGGTGTTAACAGGTATTTTAAAAGTCAGACTGTTTTTGGACGAAATTAAACTATTTTATTAGGTTTTTGACAAATAAAGCCCTAAGTTAGGACCTAGTGATTAGGTACCGTAATAACAAGTTCATCTCGAAGTTTAAGTTATTACCATTAACAGATATTCATTACTAAACTTTACTATATATATACTTTTTTCTGATCTGTGGTTCTACGTATCCTTTTTGTACCAATCAATCAACTTTAGAAAGATAAACTTACGTAACAATATCCATAGTTGGAAGAGTAACCAATGACATCTATCCCTATACAAACCACATTCCCTTGCTTAATCCCAAGTTAGTGTATGTTTCATCCCTGCTGAGTCTGTACTCTTTGTATGAAGTTTTATTACTCGTTTTATTGCTTGCAAAGGTTAGGGCAGTTTGTTTTACATCGGGCTGTGACACAATTCGTTTAGTTTATTTAGTTGGGGTGTACTCATTATTTAAGAGGAATTGGTCTTTGGATTTTGTAATGAAAACTGAAGCTATTTAAATTGAACATGAACTTTGTACAATGTTCAGATGTACTTTACTCACTGTCTTCTCAAATGTAAAACTACTTGTAAGAATTACTTTATATTACATGATACATCATAACATTTCTTTAGTTCTATACAATTAGCGTTGTGACTTGTATTAAATTTATTTCTCTAAGTTTCATCATAATGATTATTATGTAATAATTATTATTTAATAATTATTAACCTTGAGTATCACTCGGAAATTGGCTGTATTCTTTTTGAAAACTGTTCTGAAAATACAATAAGTATTGTTATCTTACCACGACTCGGTCGCAAAGATTACATTAAGATGTTACATCTGGAGGTCCCTGCTGAGGGCTGTAAGAAATAAACTTCGTCTTCCTGACCCATTTCATGTACCAAGGGAGGCACATTCCGATTTCATGGCGTCTCCTGTCTCCCTCACTCGCGAGGAGAGGGACAGAGAGGTGTGGTAATTGTACACAATTTCTAGTAACCTCGTTTGCACGCCCCTCTGCTTACAGTTCGCAATGGGCTACTTTCAGTGCAACTGTTTCAGTTTAACTCTGTCAAGGGGTTTATGACGTGTATTTTTTAGTTAAAAAAACAAGACAAGTGGTTGTGAGTCTGTTCCACAAGGTACTCAGTGCAAATTTGTCTAAATATTAACTGTCGTGTGGTTTTAATTTCAAAATAATAATAATGAGAAATAACAAATATTAAAATTCTTCAAATAAATAAATATATAAAAAAACGTGTGCATACAAGCTGCGTGGTTTGCACTTTAAATTATCTGATTAAAGTAATCAAGTAAACTAATTATAACTGAAAAGAAAACGGAGAAAAATAATTATAACTGTAAATGCATGCATTTTTTCTGAATTCTTCGATTCAAGTAGAATTAAATGTTCAGATAAACACAAGAAATTTATATAAAATAACTTCGCTACAAGCATTTTAGCATAGCATATGGTATGTTACAATAATGCGCTCGAAGATAAAGCCTGTTCCGCCCTCGGCAGTAAATCACTTGAGGCGGAGGCCTCCAGCCGGCAACACCCGCAGGAGGCTGCGCGGCTCTCTGCAGGCTCCGATAACAATCACTGAAATACCCACGATACTCTGTCTGTAATGTTTCAGACGCTGGTTTTTTGTGTGTTTCCGTATTAACGTTACGGGGTCATGTTTTGGGGCAACTCTACTGACCGAATGAAAGTGTTTCGAGCCCAGAAACGTTGCATAAGATCTATTTGTGGATTAAGAACAAGAGCTTCTTGTAAAAAATATTTTATTAAACTTAAAATTTTAACTTTGCCCTGCCTCTATATAAGCGAAGTCATAATGTTCGTGAAATGTAATCCACAACTGTTCAGAATGAAGCCTGAAGGAAGCAGACATGAAAGGGAGTTATATGTAAAACAATCGAATACAGCATTCTTGTCAAAAAGTGTATTTTGTATGGCCACGACACTATTTAATCGATTGCCTAAAACAATCAGATGTATCGATCAGTTACCAACATTTAAAAAGATGTTAAATGACTATCTATTAAAAAAGGCATACTACTCCGTTCAATTGTATCTACAAGATAAAGATGACATATAATGATCATTTGATTAACATGTATTCTCTTGACATTTATGTGACAAGGAATTTATTTTCAATGTATCATCATAGCTATATTTAAATAACGTGTTTGTATTTTTAATCATAACAATGTCTGTAAGCCCACACGGGCAGCGGCTAGAGAACTATCCTGCCCTATAACATGTCTAGCCCCTAGATTATGTTATAAGTTTTTATGAACACCTGTCAAACCTACCTAGTTGCCTGACAATAAATTTCATTTCATTTCAATATTTCTGGGTTTCCGCATTATCTTAAAGAAACTTTCAGACGCCTTCCTTTTCTTGAAGTCGGTAAATAAAAAAGTACGCGACGTTATAACAACTAATAATCCTAAACAAGTATACGACTTATTTGTTTAAGCTTTTACATATTATATTTTAAACAACAAATTTCGTAAAAATTATCAAGGGAAGTCGTATTTTCTTGCTGCATAAGTACAGTTGATATTTTTTATAAGTAGTGTAACAAGTGTGCATAGGTATAAGACCTGTAATGTTATACGTTATACCTAACTTAGCCCCGTTTTAATGGAACAGTGTTACAAAAGGCAAAGAGGCTTCTGTTACATTTAGCGCACACAAAGGGGTAAAAACCTTCTGCTGAAAG
This sequence comes from Macaria notata, assembly GCA_927399415.1. Classification (NCBI taxonomy): domain Eukaryota; kingdom Metazoa; phylum Arthropoda; class Insecta; order Lepidoptera; family Geometridae; genus Macaria; species Macaria notata. The sequence continues at coordinate 11,490,058 of OV656746.1, forward strand.
TAATGTACGTTTGACCTCATTTTGAGCTTTAAAAGCTCGGGTAGAGTATCCATCCATACTACAAAGTAAAGTAAAATGTATATAGTAGTTTTTTTGGTATCTCGGAAAAATCTGCACTTTTACCTTTTAAGCGAATGAAAATTAAAAATTTGTTAGGTATAATGTTATGGTTTCACAATTACATAACACGACTATTGCAATAGTAAAAGTTTTTGAATTCGAATATGATTGCTATGTAATCGCGGAAGGGATTTAAAAACAAAGTATGAAATTAACTTTTTAATCTTAAATGTACGACAGTAACGCAGCAGGGCACCGTTAGTTCGTAAATAAATCTAGGTATTTCGCATGAATTACCAATATGAGTTTACAACGATTTATCTACATGAAGTTATTGAAAGTGAAACACACTGAATTTACAATCGGAAAATTGTGTTCAGAGTTCGAAGTTAAGTAAAGTTGAGCGGCGCAGGAACTTCTATAGTAAGTTGCTGAACACTCGATCCTTGTTGTTTGGATTGGGTACACTCTTGCAGTTTCAGCAGCATAATTGCTGTTCTGACAAATTATTACTTACCTTAAATCAGTTCAAATATCTTTCTGTCTATTTCGTTTTTCTGAAGTTTTCGCTACACTAATTGTATAAAAGACAATAAAGAAGGCAATCCGTGTGTGAGTTCAGTGGCAGTTCTATGTATCGATGCGACACACGCGCTCCGGACGCAACAAATTAGAAACTTTCTCCGCGACTCTCCCCCGGGGCGTGGCGGGGCGGGGCGGGGCGGGGTAATAAAGTATACTTACTGGATAACTAACTATGGAGCAGCGGTTACTTGGAGCTAGATTGTGCTGTCGCAGCTCAAATACAGAGGAAGATCAATGATTGGTGCTATATCGTATAGTCATGAAATTAGTAAAACAGTTTTATTAATTTACTATTATCGTTGCTTACGGAACAGTACATAACCATTTTTTATAAATTTTGTCCATATTTTTCACTATACGTATCTATTATCACATGTTTAGCTATACAGTATATCAAAAAATCAAACAATCAAATTAGAAATTTCGAAAAAGTTATGAAAATTGTAAAAGCATTATTTTTTTTATTAAAACAGCCGTGATAATAACAGTAGTTTTTGCAAAACACAAGTATTCTAAACGGGCTGAATAATGTATGAGACGGAGACAGCTAAACTTTTTCCGCATCGCACGTACAAACATACCGACATACATGCTGTACATACAATATGTACATACGTAGGTAGCGACTCACAGACGTCCGGACTACCTTCCGGCCTCACAGACCTGCCTTGTCTGCACCTGCCTTCTTCATTTCTTAGGTTTACGTTAAAACAGAATTCTTGTGTGAATATTAAGCGCCTTCCAAAATATATGGCCACAGTTACAGTTCATAAATTACTATGTTCAAACAACAAATGATGCTAATTAAAAATAAAGTGTTAAAAAGAACGTAAATGTCCTGTTATCAAGTCCAAACATCCATAATTTACAATGTCGCGTGAGTTATAACTCACCACCCTTCCTCGGAACAGATACAAATGTGTCCATTACACAAATACGGACACTTCCACATGTATTATCGGAGTCCCATGTGCAATACTACGAGGTAATTAGATAACCATCGAACATTCGTGTCCTGTACTACTAACTGTCGAATGCGTTCATTGCACGTTTAGGTACCTTCCTACCTAATTGCATTGGATATCCTGCCATCAGACGATGTCTTTTAATGCCAATAATTTGTTGTACAGGCATATCAATGAGACTGATAGAGTAACAAAATGATAATTTATAATGACAAGCCCGAGACGAACTAAACAGAGTGCATCTCAGTGTCCCGAGCAGCCCCTGGACTGGGACTCCGAGTCGCAAGCCACCGGCACCGTGCGGCGCCGCTCCTGCCCAGACACTAGACATACGACACGCTCACAAACTGCCATCTTCGAGGTGGAGACCCCCTCCGACTCCGGCAGCGCCACCTCGCGGAGTGTGGACGGAGATGGTCTCATCGACATAGAACAGAGGATATCATTCATCATCAACGAGAACAGATCCTCTAACAGCAACTCTGAGTCCAGTGAAGTAGATATTATTATAGATCGCTACCTCAACAATCCATTACATGAAGATTTCTTCGAGCTCCGTCATGGCGCCTTCAATGAGCGGAGTAACACCTTCATTATCCCGGAGGAAGCTGCAACTGACGAGAAATGTAACGCAGCTGGTGCTAATGAGGCATCTCCGGATAAAAAGAGTAAAGAGCGCAAGCTCAAAGCTCCGGCGCCGATAAAAAAGCTCAACAAACCCTTCGATATCGTTAAGACTAGTTCTAAGGTAAAAGAAACCAAGAAGATTGAAGACAAAGCCAGCGTACTGCCTGTTTACAGGAGCACCGTGCTGGGAACTGATATAGATCTAAGTAACAGTAAGAAACGTGTCGCCTCCAAGCTAAGGCTGCCCTTCTCTCCGACCAGAGCTATGGATAAACCGAAGATGAATTTCTTTCAAAATAAAAACACTTTACCGGAAGGGAAGCCATCTCCGCTGCTCTCGTCACCGCTCCGCCGAACTATATCCAACGAGTACGTCCGACTCAAGTTCTGTAACGACACGGTGGTCCGGCGGACGATCGACGGGAAGTCTATGCCAAAAATAACGCCGAAAATCCAGTCGATTATCCCGGAGAGTCCGGTCGATAGCGAGGATCCCTTCCTGAATCTCAGTCCTAACAAGAAATACACTGTGACAGTGAACAATAAAGTGCGTTGTGACAAGGATAATTATGTTATCTTCGACCCGGCGACTGGGTTCGGTGACGCGGGTCGGTCGCGCATCCCCCTCAAGTCGCCGAGCGGGGACAAGTCGCGGCTCCCCCTACGCTCCCCCGGCGGTGAGCACGCGGGTCCGGCGCGCAAGTCCGCCAACGTGAGTGACACTGACAGCGGGATCCTGTCCCCCAACTCCCCCGTGGAGACTAGCGAGCGAGGCTACTATGCCAACGCAGCCGCCTTCGGTGACAGTGCCAAGAAGTGTGCCAGTAAACCAGACATCACTATCGTCGACCCAGGACTGGCTAAGAAGGCGGCGGAGCAAATACAGGTGAGTTGAATTTAAGTTTACTTCTCTGTGATTCCATCATCATATTATTTTGAATCAGCAACTGATTAATCATAATAAGCACCACCTAGTGGTGAAGAGTAAAACTAACGTTACGGTAATTCCAACCATCACATTGATGTGGTTTGCATATAAGCTTCTTGACAAAATTTCAACGCTTCTTACATATTTGGGATATCTGCGCCATCTTGCGGGGAGTAGCTAAACTAAAGATTTGCTGAACAAGAACCCTTACGCTATGGGTCGGGTCGGGTTCGAAATTTGGCATTTATACTTAGCTACTTATACTTACACGTAGTACAACAAAAAACGTCTAGATGGCGCTGCGACACAATTTCTGGAAATCCGCCAGCAAAACACCGAAAGCGGTAAACTGCAAAATGCGCACATTATTCTCGGGTAATCGAGCAGTTAATTTTAAATTAGGCCCATTTAGCGAAAATAATGAGTGGGGGTGGTCGTGGAGCGTCTGCTCGCCTGTTGTTGTGATATCCGTCGCTCATTTAGTTGTCCTGTTCATTGTACATTCACAATAGTCTGGCTCATTGATCTCTGACTGCGGTCACATTATCTGCATGTTTACGAAGAAATGATGACTTTTGTAGGAGCTGCTTTATTATTCAGTGGTTGTTCAGGTATTCGCGAGGCGTGGTATCGATGAGAGCTCGTGTGACAATCAGTGTGATTGTGTCGCGCGTGTGCTGAATTACAAATGTTGCAGGCGCCTGCAGCGCTGCACTTGAATACGGGATCGTTACTTACTGACAACTTCGGTGATTTATTATCCATAAATAAGATTTTCATGATATGCCATTAATAATATAATAGTAGGGAGTAATTAAATTTGATATAAAAACATGCAGCTGTAAAGCTGCTCTGTAAAAAAACGCCAGTATGAAGTACAATCTCCCTTGAATAATGCCCGGATGTTAGTAGCTACTCAACAGGCTCTCACACGAGAGATCCTCCCTCGAGTACTCTCCCCGTACTTCAACCTCTGATCGCCGGACAAACACATGTTTTTGCTTTTCATTTAGGTATAACAGGTCATATAATTTTAGATCATTTTCGAGCGAAGCGCGATAATAATTTAGCCAACTTCAAAAAAATAAGGGGTCCCCTAATTTGTAGTACTTACTCATGTTTTTCATAAAATTTACCGACTGATTTAGAATATAGTTACTTTAATTGCGTCAATGGGAACTTCATTTTAACATATTATATTTTTAACAATGGGGACTTAATTTTAATTTTTCTTGCATTTTCCATTCTTTATTCTGTCATACCTAAAAATCAAAGTTCTTTAGGTTATCAAACAATCAACAAAAATGACATAAATCTAGATAGATTGTTAAAATTATCCCTGAGACAACATATGGAAATAAAAAAATTAAGTACTTCCGCATTATGAATGAAATATCAGTCGAACCGAAGTAACCGAACCCTCCTGAATGGTAAGAAGTAGTAATGTACATAAAGACGTTTTGTACCAGCATGTATGTATGTAGGTACGTATGAACCGGAAGTGTGGGTTCATATGTCAGTTGTGAAGGTCGTAAATATTCCGCGCGAGCTGCAGATCACACTGACTGCTTTTTGCTGCCGAAAGTAGGGGATTTGTCATTTTGAAAAGTGGCTAGGCGCTCCTTTATGGAGTGTTATATCCAAGTAGATTTGTCTTACCTATGTATTTTTTTTGGTAAAATAGCTACTACGCACGTATTTGACATTTTAGGAATTGCTAAAATCATTAAATGCATACATTACACACATACAAAAAAACTCTGTATTTATGTAGGTACGCACGTAGACATTATGTTTAACTTAAACTTGAGTAATTTCATGAATCAATACTAATCAATAGTGATGAAGGAAGGTTGCCACAACTTTTCGACTCATTGTGTTGTTTCGATATAAACTTATGTCTAATGTTTAAGCACAATAGTCGTTTTACTTTCTATCCAAAACTGCACTCTTCCTAACACTATCCCATTCATCACATCCCGCACTAAATCTTCCCTTAGAGCAATGAAATAGGTATGAGCATAAGCCCCCTCTGGTGATACGCAAAGCAAACCACATGCATTATTGAATACCCGAGACAAGCCGCGAGGGAACCCGTTTCAGGATATACTGAAACTAGTGTGGCTTTATCAGTTATATATCACTTCTACAGGGTTTGACATTGAATAGTGCTTGAGAAATTCATACAATTATATCAGCATAAATTACGCCTGTTAGCGAGAAAGAGAGGCGGCCTATCCCAGCAGTAGATCAATAAAGGATACTGATAATATAGAAACATAAGTAAAAACAAATATGAATTATTGATATCTCATTCTTAAGATCTTCCATATTGCACCGCCTGAAAACAAATCAAGTATACAATAATGAAATGACATAAACACTATAATTAATTGTTAATGACTTTCCAATCCCTAAGAATTTAACATTCCTTCCTGCTTGTAACTTTCACTTTTTATTCGTGTGTAAAAACTTAACAACTCGCCGTATCCTGCGGCTATTTATATTCCTGGGACAGTACTATGTATGATCACTTATTTAGTTCGTTCAAGTTTACAAGTAAGACAACGCACTTTAATAATAAGCTATAGGTTATGGTAGGGCTCTTTTTAGGGATAAGAAGCCATAAATTATTAACATCAGCTTGAGTTATGATTCTTCATGGTGACATCCAAGATTACGTACTTTATTTATGGGGTGGGCATGTGTACATAAATAAGTTATTGTGTTTTTTACTAATACTTCTTGGTTCTTGTTACTTGAATTTATTAGAACAAATATAATAATAAAATAAAGACACTAACTTTACATGTTGAATTTAATTAAATAAAAAAGAAAAGAATAACTTCTTAAATTCTTCTTTAATTGGAGGCAAACTACCTGAAACGGAATTGATTAAATCAAAATAAACAATACAAAAACTCCCCAGATTCTATTAGCAATATGAATTTTATCTACTACGTACCTGGTTTATACTATCATTACTTAGATTCATTCATTGAGCCCAGCAGAGTAGCATCCATTAGCTCGTTTATGAAGCAATCTGAGAATGAATTGATGTTCGTAAACACGCTTTTTTTTTGTTTTTACACGAAATAGGCTTACGTTTGACTATAGCCCGCCTGATGTTAAGCACCACTATAGTCTAAGATGTAGCACGCTTGCCTAGAAGAAACCTATTTACTCTTGATTTATTTACGCTTTATTACGAACACTTTCATGTACTGAAATAAGTATGTCTTAACGGTGGTATGTGGTAGTATGTAGTATTTATGTATTTTTTTGACCGTCAAAGTTCGTTTTAAGTGTATTACATAAATGGCTTTTTAAATAAGGCTTGAACTTTCATTTGTCTATGATTGACTTTCTGAAATACTTTAGTACAGTCCAGTAGCAAGTAGTTATTCCTCCATGTACTACTCGAGTTGCATAGAATTAGTCTCCGCCAGCGCCTGCATAGGGCAGGGTGATAATTAGTGGGCTCGAGATATTCCGGGGGACACTACCTATACTGGGTTACTGCGCACTGGACAAATCAACCTAATTATTTATTTTAGAGACAGGAATACTGGATTAGCACAAAACGGCTTAACCGAGTTAAATTAAATTTGATTGTTTTCGTTACAAATTTTAATTTTATTTAGTATGTAGGTAGGTTACAAAACAAACTAAAGTTAGGAGTTCTTGGTTACTTGATTTTTATGAGCTGTAATACTCATATAAATATCGTAGGACAACTGCAGTAGCAGACAGATCCATTGATTCTTATGTAGCACATAAAGTTTTGCAATAAATATGTTTATGGGTACATTATTTTCCCTGCAGTTCTTACATTTACATTACACTTGATAGAAGTTACATTATGTTAAGGGGTAAATTTGTGATTATTTCCAACCTAGCTTTGATCCTTGTATTTAGTACCCCTGTAGACAGTGACAGCTAAAAATGGCTCAATCTGTGGGACGACACGACCCACCGTGCCACGTGACACGTCACACGTCACGCTGCTCGCGGTATACTGGGGCGGGACGGGAGTACACGTCACGGTGGCTGAGGGATCTAGATAATATATTGAAACACTGTGATAGGCATCGTTTCAAGTACACATAAATATGTTATAATATAACACTTTAGTAGATTCTCATTTTCTACCAACATAATCATCAACTACTTTTTATAGATCACGAAGAGCTATTTTTAGGGTTCCGTACATCAAAAGGAAAAAACGGAACCCTTATAGGATCACTTTGTTGTCCGTCTGTCCGTCCGTCCGTCCGTCTGTCAAGACCCTTTTTCTCAGGAACGCGTAGAGGTATGAAGCTGAAATTTATATCAATTACTCAGGTCTGTCCCTTGAAGCTGTGAAAAAATCAAACTTCTAAGCCAACGCAATCAAAAGATACAGCCATTTATGCCGCAAATTTTCGACACTTGCAAGGGAATCAAAACCTACAGGGTGCTTCCCGTGAACTCAGAATCTTGAAATTTGGTACGAAGCAACGTCTTATAGCATAGATAAAGGAAAAATTACGAAAACCATAAATTTTTATTTACATCACAAAATATTTAACCTTGCAGGTTTGTACGGAACCCTCGGTGCGCGAGTCCGACTCGCACTTGGCCGGTTTTTTTTTTCTAAAAGCCAACAATTTTAATGTTTACAATGTATAATGTTAATAGAAAGTATACTTTTACAAATTTACAAGGTTTCAAATTAAAGATTCTATTATTTTTGCATATACTTGCATTCATATTTTCATTTTCAATGTCTCAAAGCTGCTAAAGCTGCTTCACTGTATGTATATGAAACAAGACGATTTCAGCACAGAATATACATCTCAGTAACAAGATTTGAAAGTATCGAACGAGAATATTTATAAGCTCAAACAATCCTTTGAGAGCTTACAGAACCTCGTGAGATGTAGCATCAGTTAACATATTAAAATCTGCTTTGTTTGCATCTGGATAAGGTTGAAAGTAGCACAGGAAGTTGGAAGCATTTTCCTATATATGGTGTTTGCGTAAAAGATTATATTTGCATGTTAGTTGATATTTACTGCCAATAAATATGAATGTAACTTCAGATTTAAGTGATATCATATTCACAAAAGAAGTAAATTGTATAGCTGGAAAAACCATGCATAACGGAATAAACAAATTCTTGGTCAATTTTTATTAGTCAACTTTTTTAATCTTAGACCCGCTTGCATAGCGGTTGTTAAACGTGTTTAGTGTCATAACGGTAAATTTATCTGAATACCGAATAGGTAAATTTGTTCAAGCAGCCTATTTTTCTCTCTGAGTCAAAATCTTATCAAAAAGATATAAGACATATAAAACCCTTGCAAGCCTCCGTGACGTGTGGCGCCCCAAGTGGCGTGAATCTTCCTCGAGATGTACTCACGTATGCAAAAAGGCTGCCGCGGGAGGCTATTCGTCCTGTGCTTAGTACGCGAGCCCACGGAATAAAGTAACTACTATTATTATCACAGAATAAAGTTATAGTTGTTGTCATTATAACTCTTTACTTATGTTTAAAATGTGGAAAATAGCCAAAACAAAAGTCGATATTAATTTGACTTTGCGTTTATAAGTAGTTTTGTTTAATCTTTCTAATTTCATTCTTAAAATATGGTTTTAAACTTGATTAAAACGTAGTAAACCACCATACGGTATATGCTTCATATATCTGATGTACTTTTCGATGACAAAGTTTTTTTTATATAGCATTGGAACAATATAACCTCTCTACTGTGTTGTTAAAGTTGTCGTCAGGCTCCCGGCCTAGTTTGAATAACTCAATCTACTATCAAAGCCCCGGCCGGGGCCCTGCACAGGGTCTGTAGGACGGACTCCGCGTGCTTATTCAATTTGCAGCCCTCCGAGGGAGTCTGAGGGACTGCGAGCAGGCTTCTGGGATGATGGTAAGAGGCTTGTGAGCGATGTAGGATAAATGAAGTGTCAGAGTATGCGTCATACTCGTAAATACGAATTTAGTTCGAAAAAAATTATTGCAGAGTTTGTATTTAATTTGAACATTTGTGTAAATATAAACTACGTACTCGAATATGAACAATACGTCAAAAAACATGATAACGATCCCTGTGCTGTTTACAAAACTTCAACAATTTCACATTTTATATGCAATTTGGATTTTTTCTTCTTTGAACAGAAATAAGGAATCCAATTACAAGTTTTAAATGCAAGTGAATTTGTAACAAGAAATCTACTACAAAAAACCTATAATTCGTGAATATCTGTCCACACTCGTGCTCCGGGTGGCTGTGGGGATGCAGGCTGTATCCCGCGGGATGATGCAGGGCGGATCGATGCCGCCCAGCGCCAGTCAGCTGCCTCGCGCCGCCCGCAGCGCACGCCGCCCTCGCGCACTCCGCCCGCACCACGCACTTTATACCAGCTAAACAATTACTACTTCTGTTAAAAGTGCTTTTGATATTTTACCTTAAACATTACTAGAACTTATTGACTTATATTTAAAAAAGCTGTGGAATTATTGAGTGTGTGTGTGTTGTTGTACCGGCGTCGATGGTAAACAAATCTCGCCCTGACACTGAACTCTTTCGCGGGCTTTACCTTGTTTCAGTGGCGTTTTGGTAACAAATATATATTTTATAAGGTTTTATATCATTTTGAATACTTTTAATATACTTTTGATGAGCATAAAGACTTAATGTGAGTAAGGCTATATTTGGGAAAGCTCTGTGCTCAGAAAAGCTTTACCAAGTATAGTCTTACCATTCCAGTTTCAGCAGTAATACTAAATAAAATACGTAAATTTTCTTACAATATTTTATCCCCGTTTCGACATAATTACGTAGATACTTCGTAACTCGCATTTATCATGTCTATTGGTAAAGTTTATTCAGGGAGGGGCCATTTGAATTAATACAAACTTTTATTTGTTGATATAAATGTATATTTGATTTATCAGAAGTGGCTAAAAACGTACTTTGCTATTTTCAGTGAAAAAGCAAACTTTTATTAATATTTCGTGACAATTTATGTGTAGAGCTTTCGTAGCACTCGCATGTAAGCGCGTAGCAAGAAGTTCCTTTTCTGAGAATCTGGAGAAGTCTGTTCTTTTAACTTGTTCATTAATGACTCTGTACTTACGGATTTTTTTGATGAGTTTATATAACCATTGCAAAACCATCATCATTATCAATGAAAAAATATTTGCCAGTAGAACTGTCTGTCTATACATGTATGTCATAAAATTTAGTAGGATTGTACCTATGCCATGAATGAATTAAGCTTCAATGGAGACCTTTCTACCTACTTATAGCTAACTTAAGTAAGTCGTGCTAGTCGAGGAGTCACGGCGCGACGTGACTGGCCGGCCCCGGCGTCACTGTATTTGTATGATAAGCAGCCATTGTAACGCGCCGCGTGTATTTGACGCTAACCCAAGTACGCGAATAAATTGACAAGTGTGGGCGTCTTTATGCAAAGGATACCGTAGTTATGTCTGTGGGTAAAAATTATAAAAATTACCAGTTGACAGCAAAATGAAGCTGTACAGTTTCCGTTACATTTTTTAAAGTTTTGTTTTAACTATGCAAAAATGTATAATGAATAATAGATTGGAATAGTGATACTAAGCTTTACAAGAGTTACATAGAACAATATTTCTATTCCATCAATTGATAGAGATACATACACAATGTAAAGTAATAATATTCCACTTGCCCATATGCCACGGATCCCTAATCTATGTCACTCCTAATTTGTATATTTTTTGCGCGTCTCTGCGTGTAAAGTAGTGTATTGTTCGTATGTTGTTTCATTCAAGGATGTGGAATGAGATTACGCACCTTGTATAGCAGGCGGGTAATGGCGCTTATCTAACTACAACGTAATACAACTACAACGTTTATGAATGAGTGGTCTTCCTCATATGGAGTTAACTTTGCTGCTATAACACGATGAAGATAAAAAGTTATAAATGAATAGACTTTTAAGGCTTTTAAATATACACGCAGCGTTTTTTTACCAATGTTAAGCGAAGGTTGACGCCGCTAACTGTCGACACCAGAGCTGGCTACTCTCACTCATTCGATAAGAAGAAGAAGACCCAAGTAAATCTATATAACGTTTTCACTATTCAACAATACTTACATTGCAACTGTACTTTATCTAGCAAAAATTTAAAACTACATTGACCAAGAACTTGCACTTAAAAATATCATTTCTCACTAACATCCACATACTTTCTTTCTAACTAACGAGATCAAATCAGTACTTTTCTAGGAAAGCTCCATCTAGCCGGATATGCTTCAGTACCCATCTCTCCACATCTACTGAAGTCACAGAATACCCGCTAGTCGCTAGGTTCCGGCTGTCGGCTCATTAGACAGAAATACTCCATCTGTAGGTATAATTGTATATTTAGGATCTAGGAGGGACGGAGGTGATTTATTGCAGCGACAAGTTTAAACCTGTACTTAGATCGCTGGGACAGAATTAGAAATGTTATAAATTACTCTCATAGTTGATGCAGTTCTAGATGAACTTTGTTAGATCATTTCAGGAGGAATATTTTTTTCATACATTTTTTTTGATATCTTGAACCGTTTTCGCAGCGCACGCAACGGAAGCCCTCAAAGATGAATAAATTTCCCCGTTTTTCCCACATTTTCTATTGTTTCTTCGCTCCTATTAGTTGCAGCGTGATGTTATATAGCCTAAAGCTTTCCTCGATAAATAGTCTATTCAACACAAAAAGATTTTTTCAATTCGCACCAGTAGTACCTGAGATTGGCGCGTTCAAACAAGCAAACAAACAAACAAACTCTTCAGCTTTATGATAATATTAGTATAGATAGATAAGTGCTAGTACTTATGAGTTGAGGTTGTTGTTAAAGCTAATAATGTTTTTTAATCTAACGTTTAAGTATATCTCTGCGATATTGCTAGTATGTTTTGAAACAGACCAACAGCAGCCCGCATGCTGACCAACACCTATATCTACTAGACTGGATCCCTGGTGGTCATTTCCATCTCACATGATTGTTCCATATTGACAGTGTCTGATTCTTACTTTTTAAAATCGGCAAATAAAATCAACTGGGACCTATAAACTTGTCACTTTGTTACGACAAATGCATTAATAATTTTAGTTTTAAACCGCAACTAACATTTTATTATTTAGTTTCACGGAAAGGCTCTATATTTTTTATTTGTTTATGAATCTTTGTTACGAATAAAACAATTACTAGATGCCATCATAAATGTGTCGTATATTAGCCCTACAATGTCGTTAAGTCGTAGGTCGGTTACTGTACCACACCTATATAAAACAATTACTAGATGACAGCATAAATGTGTCGTATATTAGCCCTACAATGTCGTTAAGTCGTAGGTCGGTTACTGTACCACACCTATATAAAACAATTACTAGATGCCATCATAAATGTGTCGTATATCAGCCCTACAATGTCGTTAAGTCGTAGGTCGGTTACTGTACCACACCTATATAAAACAATTACTAGATGCCATCATAAATGTGTCGTATATCAGCCCTACAATGTCGTTAAGTCGTAGGTCGGTTACTGTACCACACCTATATAAAACAATTACTAGATGCCATCATAAATGTGTCGTATAACAGCCCTACAATGTCGTTAAGTCGTAGGTCGGTTACTGTACCACACCTATATAAAACAATTACTAGATGCCATCATAAATGTGTCGTATATTAGCCCTACAATGTCGTTAAGTCGTAGGTCGGTTACTGTACCACACCTATATAAAACAATTACTAGATGACAGCATAAATGTGTCGTATATTAGCCCTACAATGTCGTTAAGTCGTAGGTCGGTTACTGTACCACACCTATATAAAACAATTACTAGATGACAGCATAAATGTGTCGTATATTAGCCCTACAATGTCGTTAAGTCGTAGGTCGGTTACTGTACCACACCTATATAAAACAATTACTAGATGCCATCATAAATGTGTCGTATATCAGCCCTACAATGTCGTTAAGTCGTAGGTCGGTTACTGTACCACACCTATATAAAACAATTACTAGATGCCATCATAAATGTGTCGTATATAAGCCCTACAATGTCGTTAAGTCGTAGGTCGGTTACTGTACCACACCTATATAAAACAATTACTAGATGCCATCATAAATGTGTCGTATATCAGCCCTACAATGTCGTTAAGTCGTAGGTCGGTTACTGTACCACACCTATATAAAACAATTACTAGATGCCATCATAAATGTGTCGTATATTAGCCCTAAAATGTCGTTAAGTCGTAGGTCGGTTACTGTACCACACCTGTATAGTAGAAACAGAACCATTTAGGCGGCGTGAAGTAATCTTGATAGATAGAGTATTGTTTGATACCGCCGCCGCCGCCGCCGCCTCGGGAGAAACCAAAAGGTCAAATTACTTGAGTCTAATGTTTAATTGGATCGCGATAACGGACATTGAAACTACTAAAAAAGAGTGAAAGCGCAACGTTACGATATTACACATACTCAACTTATTTTAATTTTGGTCTTAATAATTGTGATAATCATTTTGTAACTCAGATATGAACCACTTAAAATCAGACTAAACTTAGTTTAAACAAATGAATATAACTCTGAATCAAATTAAAAACAAATCTCTTTGTCCCAAAACATAATATTCATAAGTATGCAGATCTGCTGATACAGTAATTACTCGGGACAAAAATGTAAACTAATTTATCTCCCGGAAGTGGCTGCGTACCGAGCACCGGGTAGCAACCCTCGCACGTGGTAATAATAACATAATTGTACACCAGGGCCGGCGCACGAGGGTAGGACACATCATTATAGGAATATATAAAAGAATGATTGCATGTATGTTTTTTTAGTCTATTAATTTTCGACCCAATATGAATGATAATCTATTTTTTTTTGTTTTATACTTGTTAGTGAAGTGGGCTAAAGTGACGCTTGCACTTGCAAAACTACGATCATATTTTATCCCGGACTACCGCGAGTAACACCGCGTGCCTACACTAGTAACATAGAAGGACATTATCATGTGCGTCGCGTCCATCCAGCGCTCTGTATGAGACACATGCATAGTGATCGGTATTCAGCTCGAATGCGCCAGAATGTAGGAGCAACCTTGGGCGGATATAAGTTGTTAGTCGGTAATAAGTGCACGTAGTTGGCTGTGTTGTGTGATATGACAGGTTTACTACTTATCTAAGAAACGAAATCAAACGTAATTAATTCCCGTAATTAGGTTAATTCAGTATTATTAGAAATCCATTGATATCACACAATCTAAAGATAACGTTAATTCTTGAATTTGAAATCTTTACTTTACTCATTGCATTAATTTATTAATTATTAATTTGAGTACCTAGATCATTAATTTAATAATGTAACATGCTTCTACCAGTTATATTATGTCCTGGAAACTAGGTTACTTACCAATAAATGTTCCTAACTATAAACAAACAGTTTGAATCTCGTTAATTTAAACCTGCTCCATGTGCATGTGTTGTGTATGTTATGTAATCACAGGGTCGTAAAATATCATATACACTTGTAATTTTATTGCAAGTGTTAATTAGACAATAGAATTCGATTGACATTTATTTATTCCTTAACTGCTGTGAGAACTATTGTAGTTTCAATTTTTGGCAAAATACAATACTAATATATATTACTTAATTTCAACTGAAATTGCACCTAACTATACTAGTAAAATGATGGAATAATTTTAGTACTGATACACGTACCATATCTTATCATATACAATGTTTATATTATATTATATAATGTTATGGAAATACATTTTGCCATAACATTATATGATAACCTTTGGCATTGTTTACATGAATCCTCTCGATTACTAATAATAAAGATATACCTATCTGAAATAACGTGAACATAAGCAAACATACATGTATCTCACCAGCTGGATGAGGCTCTTTAATAATCTGAAAACATACCTATGTATATATACATACTTAGGTATGTTTCCAGATTATTAAAGAGCCTTATATGTACATACATATACATGTACATATAATGAAATGGCGTAATATAATATTTATATTTTTTATAACCGAGGTTTGTTTCACCTTTGTATGCTGCGATGTCGCTTCAAGTGACCTGATACCTGAGACAAAATGTCTGGGCCAAGGTTTAAAAAAAACCTAGAAATAAGTAAAATTCATACATGGAATTCCCATGTAATGAGTTGACCTTACCCGGAATCAATCTCAGCCCATATCCAGCACGCTCCGGTTACCCAGAGAGAGACAATAACTCATGTGTTTTCATCCCGCCCGCCTCTCGCCGGTGGAGGTAGGTGCTTGCTGGCAGTGTAGGTAACTTGTATGTAAGGGAAGAACAGTACGAGAACTTAAAAAAACGTCAAACTAAAACAATGGACTTCTATTTAGGCTATCACTATATTAAAAATCGCGATAATATTCGACTCTGAACGCTTAAGGAAGCCAATACTAATTTATGACCGAAAACAAATCCTTTTTTTTAAATAATCATACGTCTCAACTTAAACATTTTGTTCTTATGAACAACAGTAAAACAAAAACTTAGCTCAGCACTAATAAGTTGCCCACATTCTTTTTTAATACATGTTTTAAAGCTGATTGCGGAATATTTTTGCAATGCACTGCTATATTTAAACAAATCAAGTTTAGATACTGCAATGTCAGTAGACGACACAAGTTATGATTAAGTTGTAAAGCTCAAGTGATCCCCGTGTCCCGCGGGTAGCCTAACTTAGCTCGCTTTCACTCACGCGCTTAATTAAGCTGCGGCGAGCTTTCCGCGAGCTTTCCCCGCAACTTGCGAGCTTACGGATAAACTTGCGAGTTCCGCGGCTTCGCGTGAACTTGCTTGTTGCTTACATACAAAGTTGTGAACAATCGAGCAAGGAAACATACCGTGTACGAAGTTAGTAGATTGATGTGTTACTTTGCATGTCTTACTTGATTACTCCCACACAAAGTGTGTGTTTTGCTTTGGTTTGCAGACAGCGTGGCATACTTGCAAACTAGACTCGTTAATATGGTAACATTCATATACTCCACCACTATATCGTACTCGGAATTATGGATTAATTTTTGAAATTTAATACAACAGAGTTTTGTGTTTCTTCTCATTTATATTTTTGATGCCGACTGCAAAAGACAATAAAAAAAGTAGTTATTTTTAAGAAGATCGTATGTTGTTATATGAAAGAAAACTTACATAGTTATATATTTCTAGGAATATGTTGCCAGAAGTATATAACTAGTTATATTAGTTAACTATTACTGTTAACTGCCCTGGCTGCGCCTGAAGCATGCAGTTCAGGAATCAGTTGACAAGAAATAACTTGACTAATGGCTTGTCTTCCGAGTACCGCAGCGTCCCTTTCTACAGTCACACTCCTGTTGTAGCGGCGACCACGCGGGACATACACGAGCTAACCATCAAACCAGACTAGTTACAGGAAAGGATAACTTATTTTAGTTTTGATATTTTATACATCCGAAGATAGGTGAGTTAATAACCCTGAAATCATGAGGGTGTATACTGCGATCTGAATTCAATATGGTTGTATTTTTATTCTTCACAATGCATTAAAATAGTTTTTGAATTAAATTAAGTAAATTCATAGTTACTTATATATCAAAAATATATAGGTACACTATATGTGTGCTATGATTTGCTACTCATAAATGCGTTTCAAATACTTTAATAGTTTGCTAAACAATTGCGTAGTAAACTTAACAAGATGTAGACAAATAGTGATTTACAATTCAAAGCCGGATTCACTCTCCGACGTCAATCGCCCGTGAAATAGGTTCGTACCTTCAAAGGCAACTATTTCCAGTATTTCCTTACTGTCTGTTTCCGAACAATAAGACGGTGTTAAAAATAAGCATGCGGGTAGATTCAAGTTCGCGCTGCGTGCTGGCTGCTGGCGGTGCGTAGGGAGCGTCTATTTTGATTCCAGCTCACATTTATCTGAGCGTCTGTTGACATCTCCCATGCCGGGGTCAGTGACCTCACACCGGAACTCGCTAGTATTATAAACAGGATTTACTTTGAACACCTTGTTGGACGCGCGCTGTCGGACACCGTCTATTTATATTATACATTAAATTTACTAAGTAAACTGTCTGGTTATCACCTGATCATGCTTTATCCAGTTACAATATCGCCCTGAACTTGGAATTATAGCTAACGTTAAAATATCAGTTTACAATATGTATAGGTGGGTGAATCGGTTCTTATCAGGTAAGCACACTCCATCTTAGGCCATAGCCTCTGCTTACCATCAGTCAAAACAAACCTGTAATAGTGTAAAAAGTAATCTTAACGGAAACAATTTACTAATTGAAACTACGACCTAGCAATGTTGGCGTACTACCGCTAGACAGCATTACCAACCAAGTTTGTAGCGTTGTCAAATAAAAGGATTTATGAAAAAAAAACCATCGAATTAAAATCGTATTTTATTTAACAATAAAAAAGTTTTTGATGTTAAGATACTTAATCATTAAGGGTGAAGATTTGTTACGCATAGTATATTATTTAAATGGTTCTGTCCCCGCCGGTCTCCAGCGTGTTAAACTTGAAGTAGTAGTCTGCGCTGGTGTCGTACCAGTCCCGCGGCTTGCCGTCGTGCCACACGTACCGGCCGGTGAGGGCGGGCGGCGCGCGCAGCACCAGCTCTATGGGAGTTCGGGCCGCCTCCTGCACGGTGTAGAAGCCCACGTTCTCCGTCATGTCAGTCCGCACCAGCCCCGGGTGCACGCAGTTCACGCTCACTCCGCGCGGCGCCAGCTCACGTGCTTGGATGAAGGTCAGCGCGCTCAGAGCAGTCTTGGCCACGCGGTACGATGGCACGCCAGTATCTGCTAAGTGTGAAGGGTCGAAGGTCCCGTCGCGTCGGCTGGACAAGTACCATTGGGCGAACTCGTCGATATCCTTCACAGTTATGTTGGGGTCTGCCAGGCGTTTCTGCCAGCCGGGGTGTCTCACGTTAGACAGGTGTCCGCAGTCGCTGGACACGTTGAGTACTCGTGCGCCAGACCTCAGCAGCGGGAACAGATGCTCCTGCACGTGCAGCACGGAGTAGTAGTTGATGTCCAGCACTAGCGCGCAGCTCTCGTAGTCTTCTCCCTGGTCGGCCACGGCGGCGTTGTTCACCAGGATGTCCAGGCCTCCGTGCTGCTCCTTCAGATGGCGGGCGAAGGTCTGGACGCTCTCGGAGCTGGTGACGTCGAGCTGGTGGTAGTGGGGCTTCAGCCCGCGAGCGTTGAGCTCGGCCACAGCCTGGCGGCCGCGCACGTCATCTCGTGAAGTCAAGTAGACGATCCCATCGAATTGTTTAAGTAAACCTTCCACTATAGCGAGCCCGAGCCCCTTGTTGGAGCCGGTGACTACAGCCACTCGCGTCATGGTTCCGCTCGAGTCGCCGCCGCGCGCTGCACTGACACTACTGACCGCGGCATTCACTATATATTGCGGGTCACACTCCTGACATTACACGTCACATAGCTCTGCTATCATGTATTAAATAACTGGTTATGTAAATAAGATAAGTGAGCGAAACACGTGGTTTTTTGTTGCTGTTTTCAATATGTTAGTGCTGATTAAATTACTGATCACCCGGAGATAGCATCTATTGTAAAATTTTGTAGATAAAGGCTATCAAAATTCTATTTTTATTTAATTGCTAGAGCTGTTTTAATGAATAAAATTGACATACTTTAAAGCTTGTTCAAAGTATACGAGGATAATATACAAAACATTCCACTCGACGGGCGATGTTAATGTAGGTATTCGTTGTTGTACAGTGTGAGCATATTTTCGTCTACATTGACTTGCAGTCGATATATTTGTAGTAATGTAACGTTCATGTCCCTCGGTCAGTCCAATCCGTCTTGTCATCCAAATGTAATAATCCCACCCCAGGAAGGAGCAGGGACGTGTAGGGACGTGTAGGGACGTGTAGGGACGTGTAGGGACGTGCGGGGACTTCTTACAAACACAGACCTTCGGGGAGTTCTGATCAAATAGAGACGTGGTGTGGTGACGATTGCGATAAGCTCGCATGGAACGTAAGCTTTTCTTTCTCTTTGTCAATACGGCAGTGGTTAACGAGTTTTTTGGCTAAGTAAACACAGGCAAACAAGAATCTATGTTATAATAAGACATTCCAGACTTTGGGCAAGTTATTTATTTATAGTATTTGCCCAAAGCGTGCATTTTTCTCAAGCAGATTCATAGCATAAACTGAAAATGATTTTTTTGTTTTTATTTTTACTTTTTATTCATTATTTTTTCTAAACCAGATTTCTCCAAGCTTTTTCCCCGACCCGCATTTCTGTTAGTTTTTCCAATTTGAGTTTAATTTCCGATGCGGTGCCTGTAGTGCGTGTGTCGGAACTAGCGAGGGGCTGACGTCACTAATTGCTGCTATTATTGTTTCACTTGCTTCAGACCTCGTTTAAATAAATATAAGAATAAAAAATCTTTGTTTTCATAGACAAAAAGCAACATATTGAATGCGTAATCAAAACAATTCCGCACATATGTTTTTTTTATACCTTTCGAATCCCTCTGGTGTTGCAGGTTCCCGTAAACAACACCTTTTAATCTGTATATCTACCCAACTTGTTACCTAGAACCTAGAACCTAGGTACCTCAGAATACAGTTCTTTCTGTATACTGAGTTAGGTACATATGTTGAAAAACAAGTCTAAATACTCGTGTTTGTCTTAATGTCCTGAGATTTTTATTTTATTTAATTTAATAAATATTGGAATTTTCTTTCAAAATTTAGCTTCAAATAATAACGAGGTTTTTTCACAATTCGAATACAATACACCAATTTTGCAATCCTGTAAATCCGCGACAAATTCGTGCAGTTTCGGAAATAATAGCTGCAATCAAATATCAGTTTACCGAAGATAATAATAAGGTATATATTATCGTGTGATGGTTGTAGAAGGCAGCTAGGGGCGGTGATGTTTACCTTCACGCGATCGATACGTGAAGCCTCCGACTAAATTGCAACTCCACATAATGCGGTAGGACGCTAGATGTGACTTAGCAATGTTAAAAAAGTCGTATTTTGGTTTAATCAATTGCATCTTTTCTTATCGTTATTTAACTCATTTAGCCTCAACAAAGGCGTTTAAATTTAGGTGTTTTATAAATATTAGAAAGCCGCTTTTAAATCTGTTACTAAATGTATGATAGAAGACAATGCTACAATAATATTGAACGCAACGTCCGGTACGTCTTCCGTCAATTATTTGATAAACAATGATGTGAAACAACTGCAAGGCGATTTTCCAAAGTATAGTGTCGCTTCTAGTCACATAATAGCCCCGTAGTCCAGGTGGTTGGTGTAGTTTGAGCCCCGCTATCTGTGGAGGGTCCCGAATTATTCACCACCGTTTATTTCGCTTCTTTTTTCGCTCATTTCTTTTGAATCCCGAGAAAATTGCCAGCGAATGCTTTCTTTATTGATTTCAGTTATATTGCTATTTGAAACTAATACAGTTATAAAATATTTGGTTAGTAAGTGTGACACTTTAATGCTCTAAAGCCAAAAGTTCTCAAACTACCCAAAGGGACTCTGATCTTGTTTAATGATTCTTGCGATTAGGCCGCCATTTGTGGCATTAGTTTTAATTAATTGTTTTTCCGTTTTGTATTATGTTTTTTATGTGAGTGTCCAATAAAGTATCAATCAATCAATCTATAAGTATTTGTTATCAAAACACTATTGAAATAGGGTAGTAAACTAAATAAGTTTCTTTTAAAGCAATAAATAGTTTAAATGATTCAATAACAAACAAATAAAACAAAAGTGCAATATTCTGATGCAATGATAAAACCGAAAGACTGAGTGAGTACCATGCACTAATAAACTGTCCCCATGGCCCGCCATGGCTCGTAAGTACGTGGAGCGTCGGCTGTACGCGCCGCAGCGCACCACCATCCCCGCCAGCTTCAAGGTGCCGGAGACAGGGGAGTTCTACACCAAGGCGACACCATTCGTGCAGAGAACGCTGCTGTTTGTGGCCGACGAGACCACTGGACCACCACGAACCGCTGACAACAACCAGGCGAACAAAACTGATACATCCACAACTGAAGATAATGCATCGACGAGTAGACCAACAGAAGACCAGGAAAAATCACCCAAAAAGTCGTTCTTCTTCTCCCCATCGAAGAGCTGCAAGCATGGACGGAGCTTCTTCCGCACCAGCCCCAAGAAGACAAAGGAAGAGAAGAAGGAAGAGGCGGCTGGTAAAGGAGGGCTGATCAGCTACGCGCCTGGCTGGTCGCTCAAGGGAGAGCATCTCATGAAGTGGCAGGAGTCCGGGAAGACTACCATCGAGGTGAGTACGCTTTATTTAGACATGTCTGAGGCAGTACAAGTCAACTCAGGTACTTTTTTCATTGTTTATACATAATTATAATTTGTACTTATGACTTTTCAGATATACATATATATGTATGTGTTAATTTTAGATGTGCTAGTAAATAATATTTTTAAAGAGATGTTGGTAACAGTAGCACAATAACTAATTAATGTTGAATTACGAGTAGGTAAGTCTAAAACTTTGTTCATAGACCATTCAAATTTGCCTGGTAGCACCTGGAAGTATGATTCAAAATGAATTTCTCTTAAGAAAATGTTAGAATGTCATCAATCGAGCTAGTCAGTGGCGGGTGTCGAGGGGATGTTGTTTGAGATGGAAATGAAAATTTCAATCTAAGCGCGCCCCCAGGTGAAACACTCGGGGGGCGCCATTGAGGTAAACACTCGGCGTTTTACTACACTTGAGGCTTCTACAACAATCTTAGTTAGAAATTTAATTTCCTTGAAGAATATATATTGTCTAAGATTTCAAGTCAAAAGAATTGTTAAAATTAAGAGCAAAGTTAAAAAGACCTGTCTAATGCTCTTCAAACATATTTTAAATCCCATTGTCTCCAACAGACCAGGTGTGTATGTGCATCACATCGTCTTTCTTTAGAGACCTTGTTTTTTGTCCGTTTGTTTTCGTATTCTCCTCGTATTTTTTCAAATCTTTCCTCTAAGCTAATTTGTCTTGTCAGCAAACATAACCGCATTTTTCCGACACTTTGCCCGTAATAATAATATCGGAGCGTTATTCGCCTCACTTCCTCTAAGGGGGAGGTTAGAATGTTCCTACTGTTCCCACTGTTCCCACTTCCAGTGGAGCGGCAAAGTGGCGTGGTGGCTACCGCTGCCCGTTATATCTGTGTAATGTGAGAATAATATTTCCTTTTACTCGAGAGAAATGGCGCCGACATTACGGGAAATAGAAACAAAACAAAAGGGGAAGCTCGGGAGAGTTGCGGTGTGGCGCGGATGGAACACAAGGACAAGTAGAGTAGTTCATTCATTACCTATATAGTTCTTTTCTCAATAGTTTTTTCCAACAAAATGGTTTCTTAAGGAATTAGTGAAACAAAATTTTAGCATTAGTGAAAAAATAACGGCGTAATAGAACAGACACCTAATCTATCTTTGAAGAGTGCAAGAGTATTGACAGTAAGGTATCTAGGTGTTCACTGATATACAAATCTTGAGATTTATGTTAAATTGGATTGGAAAATTATAATCAAGTACAAATTAGAAGGCTTCAGATTTCAGGATTTTACTATCAACTCCCTAGATTAATTATTATGCGCAGCACATACGAGTTAGTCAGAAGTTGTCGAGTATCGCATTGTAGTCTGTTTGTGTGAAGTCAATACAAACAGTCGCACACTCGATCCCTTTAATTATATCAACAAAGGAAGGCCGGGGGGCCTGCAGCGGGACTCGAACCGTGCGGGACAGGACGGAGCACGAACAATAAACCTATTCCTAATTTATTAGTAGCGTAGGATTACATGAATGTACTCGTATATTTATGTAACTACGTACGTATGTATGTATGTATGTATGTATGTATGTATGTATGTATGTATGTATGTATGTATGTATGTATGTATGTATGTATGTATGTATGTATGTATGTATGTATGTATGTATGTATGTATGTAGTGGTCAAAAGGTCAGAAATATTTAACAAATAACTCATCTTATACTTACTTAGTTATCTTTTGTTTTGTACATATTTATAAACATAATTGAATGAGTAGGTAGTATAGTTACAGTTGACATAATATTATAGGTAGTTTACAAACATCATATTATGATAAGGCTTGCTATTCGCAGAATTAGTTAACCTTGTTTTTATCGGTTCTATATACTTAATCTATACTCATATTATAAAGCTGAAGAGTTTGTTTCTTTGAACGCGCTAATCTCAGAAACTACTGGTGCGAAATGAAAAAAAACTTTTTGTGTTCGAGGAAGGCTTTAGGGTATATAACATTACGCTGCAACTAACAGGAGCGAAGAAACAATTGGAAAATGTGGAAAAAAACGGGGAAAATTATTCACCTTTGAGGGCTTCCGCTACGTGAGCTGCGAAAAAGGTTCAAATTATCAAAAAAATTGTGTGAAAGAATTAATGCCCAAAATAACTATTCCACGCGGACGAAGTCGCAGGCACGTCTAGTTACTACATAAATCTTTTATGCGAATAATAATCTTTTAAACAAACAATTAATTTAGGTAAATTAAATATTTTTGTATATAAAATCAATGGCAGGTTATTTCCAAGTCCCGCCTCCCGAACAAAACCACGTGAATGAATATGTATGAGGAGTCACGTGTTACGAACACAACTCATTTGCACACCACATGGGATAAACCACTCTATTACCATGGAATAATGGCTATATTAGCGTGAAGTTAATGCTATCACACGTGGAATGTACTGGAACATTACCTATACAAAATGCAAAGATTTGACGAAGTGATTAATTAGGGGGTTTGTTAGAAATGGTGAGAGAGGGAATTTGGTAGGCTAGGGGGTACTTTCATGGGGTTTTCCGAGCATTGTAAGTGATAAAGACATTTCAGTTACTGAGAGCCAGGGCCGCCGTGACTACTTCATTTATGCATCATTATACTTATTTATTAATATTCAACCACATGTTATACAAACAGCATTATGCCAAAACATACAAGTTATACTTAAAGTTAATATATCATACACTTAGTAAAACAAAACAATCTAAGTACACGTTTACACATATTAACTTAATGTCTTAATAACGGGACGACCATATCACTTACAATAGCTTATATTGTTTAATTAACTAACATACGTTAGGTACAAAGACGAATATCCCATCTCCCTACTACTACTTATGTGCATCACAATTCAAGATAGTGTCGCTGAACACCAAACCAAAACAATTTATATCTTGGGAATAAGGCAGATCATTACAAACTCACAAGCAATGTCTTTCCTCATTTATACAAATTACCACTCAATCCAATAGGAAATAGTAGCTCTGCCACCCTCTCCAGTATATCATTGTTTTCTCTGCAGAGTGCATCAGAAATGCACCCTCTTGGCAAATGACCGCCATTTTGTTGTTTTATAAAGTGTATAGTAATGGATGTGCTATCACTGAATTGAATGTGAATAGAGATTCATTGCTCTCGATTACCTACTCGTCAATATGTATGGTGTCTGGGGTTTTGGGGTTTTTAGATGAGTGAGATGTTTGGTTGGGATGAGGTTATATAAATTAGACACTACATATTATACTTATTTAGTCATCGTAGTGTTCTGTATGAACAAAAAATATGAATACATAATAGACATAGTCTGTCTTATTATAAAACGGGGTTTAACTATTAGTCCAGAACTATGAAAAAACCAAGTCTGTTTTTGTTGTTCGAAATTTGTCTGTCTACTGTCATAATAATCAAACTCTCAAAATGTTACCATTTTGATAGTTTGTATGTGATGTCTGAACAACAAGAACCCACTTTTTATTTTCAAAGTCCTGGACTAATATTTAAACCGCGCATAGTTTATTACAGGAACATAATTACTCGCGGCACTGTTTAGCACTATCCTATAAAACAATATAATATTAACATTTTAACGATGCAATTTTTTGTACATAACCGTATGACTAATATACTAAGGTCCAAGGGAGCAGGGACTTTCTTGCGGCTCCCTAAATCCAAGTGGACAGATTGCTGCCCGCGGCACTTCCTTTCACTGTATACAGGGTGAATTATTGGTTCGACTTCATACAGGGTGACTTGTTGGAGCGATAATTATACGCAGGAAATAGTCGAAGGAAGCAGGGGTTCAAGGTGGGCTTGAATACAAGGTTACTGAGAAACTGGTTAATTATTAGTTCGTATTTACAAATATTCTAAGATTTCTTTGAATCCCTTGCATTGTAATAACAAAATAATAACAGCTATTGCATTTTGTAAAACAAAGCAAGCCATCATCTTCATCCATAGCCAGTTTTTATTCCACTGCTGTGTATGGGCCTCCCTTTGTACATGTGATATGCGTCGTTCCATTGTAATTGAAATCTCGTCCATGATGGCTCCAAAACTTTAACAATGTCGTCGACCTATTTTTTAGCTGGATGGCACCTCTCGTCTGCAAGTTCTTGACCACCAACTTATGCTCTTTATCTTTTTCTAAAAGTAAACTTTGTCCATACCTATGTTTGCAATATAAGCTGCTCGTTAAAGTGGCTCCATATTTCAATAGCTCCGTATATGAGGGGTGTGCGGATGTGCATAACTAGCTGTCTAACACCGGAGAGATCTTTGATGTGCTGGCGAGGAGGAAGTAAAGTGACTGAACTGAAGGGGTTGTTTATGAATAGCGGAATAGGATAGGTCAATTTATTAAGCTACTTCATTTGTAATTGATTGCGATCAGTATGTAAGTGATTCTGTCAGCATCAATTATAATTTTAGTAGATAAACAATAAATCTACCTACATGTTCTATTTAGGCTATCAACAAGGGTGTTGTTCTTTTTTATTGTTGTTCTTGTTACAACAAGTGTTAGTAACAACTTGTAACAACAAGGCCTACATAAATCATTTTATATTTATACCTGAGTATTTGCTCGCGGTAGGCCACCCAAAAAGTAGTTTATCAAACGAAACCTAATCGCAAATCGCATGTGAAAGCAAACTAATATTACATGACTCATGTGAAGATGGACGGTCTTTCTTTGTTACGATTTGGTTCAGGCAGAGAGAATTTCATAGATAGACATTTTCCTGTATCTATAGAATCGGCAATCGGCATCTACAGTTGTAGCGTTAAGTGATCCATCTTATTACAAAATGAACTTTTTTGGAGTAAAGAAGGCTAAAACTGATGATAATGTGATGCCAGGACTCGCCTACATTGAACGTACATATGTACTACAGCACCTGCATGGAACAACAAAGAGCTCATCAAACAATAATAATTCAGCTAAGCCATCCACCGTGCAATTTAACCCCGACTAATCCGCGCGTCAATCTCGGAACATGACCTGTCACCTACAACGTTGAAATCATGGGTAAAACGGATACTATGTTCAGGGGAGACAGGGCTGCCAGCTATATGGGGTGCTTTCTCCCCGAAATTGGGAGATTTTGAAGGATATCACGCAATATTTTCGAGTAATAAACAAAAAAGTTTTTCTTAATTTTAGTGTAAGTACTCAAAGTATGAGGTTATACTTATTTACATTGATAAATAATCTTATTTTTTCAACGCAGCTACTTGTACCATATCGTTACAATTATTTCTTATTTTCTTAAATTAAAAATGATCTCTAATAGGTAGTCAATTTTACTTTAAAATGAATCACAAGAGACATGTTAATAATACTGGCAATACAAAAAAAGAACATAAATCGAGTTGATGAGTGTTGCCACCGGCATCCACCGCACCGAATATCCCCCGAGTTGTTGCATAAAGCTGGCGGCATGCACGGATTGCGGACAGGTGAGATGCCCGCGGCGACCAGGGCTTAGCATGGCCACTACAACTGTGGTTATTACGAATCAATTTCTGCTACAGATCGCCAGCTAAACTTTGTAGTTGGGCCACCTATGTTGGTAGGACGGATTTCTGTATTGAGAAAGTTATAGAAACCTTTTTGATAGAAAGATTTCAGTTTTTTTTATTATAATTTGGTAATCGGAGTGGAATTGATTTCCAGCGCCCCAATCCGTGTCCCGATACTTCGAGGAGCTTGGCTGACTGGCTGGTTTAGTTAAACATGAACGCGGGAAACGCACAAAACGAATGACTCAAAAGCGAGATGTAGTGCAGGACCTAATAGCCAATACCATCTTGATTACTAGAATTATAATTTTAACTTGCCTTCAAACAAATCCTGATATAGTACAATGTATTTATACTAGTATTGCTTCCCAACTAATGAGACGAACCAAGGATTCAATTTTAATAATCTGACTGCAATATCTCTGTTTGTAGCGTGCTATACCCGCAGCCCCGAATTCACGACACATTCACAGGCTAAATGTCGGAATGTGGGCATTTTTTGCTTTATTGTTTGGGATGCTGTTGAACCTTACTGGATGATGAGATCGGAAATCATTTGAGGATACTTTTATTGTACTTCTAATTAAGAAAGATGGAGAACATTTATCCCAGGTTTTTATCGTGAAGAATATATAAATAGACCAGGTATGCAGTAAGTAAGCTATAGGTACTTACAATTTCATATCAATGAACTTTTACTCTCTTTTACTTCCACTTACTACATACATATGTACGCTCTCGTATATTGCCTGTGTTTGTGACTTTTACAAACAATTAAGCTGAGAGCTAAAGCGTGTTGATCTACAAAAATGATGTCAGTTCGATATTTCAGCAAACGAAGACTATTAGTCAAAGCCACTAATCAGAATAAAACGGTTCGATGGCATCCATTAGTTCCCAAACCCGGATAATTCCGGATTAAGCCTGGATTAAACCTGGATTAAAACAATCTCGCGCGCTGCGTTCGATTTGCACTTCATAATGACCGGGCGAGTTGCACCGCACTGATCTATCGAGTTATTTTCCGGATAAACGAACTATGACAATTTGATTATGCCGCGACTCAACCAAACAATGAAGTACCTATGCGTATGTATATGCTTAGTAATCGTGTGATCACTCACAACTGTTCTACTAATTCAGTACGACATCGATTTAACTAAATTTTACTGGAACAGGTATTTAAGTACTTGGAAAGCTAGTAGGTTGTACGTATTTCCCCCGTTTTGTTTTTTTCAATGTATCCAAATAAACTAAAAACAAAACTCGAAATTAAACCTAAGACCAACTGTTAGGTACACTAAAAAACGCCAGATTAGGTCCCAAAATATAAATCTTGTCACTCGTCATTGAGTGAACGAATCTAATGAAGTAGTGAGTTGATGAAGAGTGACGTACGGAGCCGTTGGTCGGTCGACACGGGGCCTACGAGGGAGTCACAGTTGGATTTGTCACTTGGGAATACCTTCTTTTGGGTTTCGGGATGAGTTTGATTTATCTAGAAGAACACATTACAAAGTAGCTAAACATCAAAATACAAGAGCTATTTACTTAATCGAAGTTGTAAGATCAAAAATATTAAAAATTGGGAAATGTTGTTGTGGTTTTATCTAAAAACGATTTTACGACTTCAACTCTTAGGTGTGAAATAAATAATAATCAAGTAATTTAACTCCTAACATTAATCTAAGTACTAACTGTGTTTATTAAGGCATAGGTACCTAATAAAAGATTTTGAATTTGAATTAAAACGTTTTGGTTATTGATACGAAACGGCCATATTTTAATGAATGGATCAAGATTTGGTTTACAATATTTCACACAGACAGCTTCATATATGAAAAGTAAATCACAGAAGACAAATAGATGTCGACTATGTGTGACCCGCGGCGGCGCGTGACATAAATCATGCAAACTAACACACACACACACGCCCGCATTCACATGTGGAGTGTGTGGTGACAGCGGCCCGACCACACACAAATTACAAGTGGACGGTACAAGTTACAAGAGCGTGGCTTTGCACTTGTAAAATATTACTGGCTGTGATGAGCCGTAAAATAAAACAGTCTAGTGTATATGTCTTTAGTTTTGAATCTATTTTGAAATGTATGCATGTAGCTTCATTTAGTTAGTTGAGAAAGTTTCTCACTTAAACAGGTATTGTATTTATTTGTCATATTACGAGTAAGTATGTGGTTTTGACTACTGGTATAATATGACCATCAAACTATTATTTTTTAAAGATTATACGTATAAAAACCTACGTAGTAATAAAATGTTGTTACAAATCATGTAAAAAAGGCCCTTTAAGAGCAAGAATATGAAGTCGCACGATATACGCGCACAGTGCTGTGCACCTCTGATTTAAAAAATCTACTAGCAAGTTACCAATATGACCAGACTACTAACTGACCGAGTCAAATAGAACCGTTCTTGTAAAGTTGCTACAGCCAACCTCAGCTAAGATAAATCTAAATGAATTTGACATACACTTGACGCCGGCTAATTGACCAAACTACTGGATCGCCATTACACTGTAACCTGATACTCGGTGCAATTATAATTAATGAATACTCATCCATGAAGCCGGACAGTGTATCCTCGTGGAGTTGTGTGGTTTGTACCTAATTGAAATGACATGCTACCTAAGTTCAATAAACTGTGGCTAAGATCATATAAATTTATTATTTTGTGAAATTAGTAAGAGTTGTTTTTTTTTTCTTGTAAAGTAGATTTGCACAACGATTCTTACACATATTAAGCAACAAAATCGACCTAGTAGAACTGTCTTCAGAAGTCAAGTGTCAATTCACAAATAAGTAGCAATTTGTTTCCACAAGTTTAACTTAAACTTGTATAGTTCGTGACATTGGCCCTTGCGGTTTATTTTCCCACTTGGAATACAAATGAATCGTAAATAAAGATTATTTATCATTATAATAATAGCGTTCTTGTACAAGTTTTTTTTAACGATGAAATATACGTAGAAAAAAATCAGTAAGAGTATAAAAATACTCAATACATTTTATTTTAAGGACCTAGTAAGGCACCTATGTATTTAAATTCTTCATTAGCGCACTTCTTACATAAAGTTTCGTAGGTATTCTTTTTAAAAAATCATTAAGATGTAATGAGAAATCATAATATACTTGTAGCATCATCGATATAAACATAAAGAAGTGATTAGAACTGTCTTGTTGCTATCCATTGCTTAGTATTGGTGTGGTTGTTCATTAACGGTTCATCACAACTGGGCCCGGCTTAATTGGCCAGCCGTGGCTCACGTGACTCGAATTATAACATAGTTTTGGAGCTGCCATATACAAATTAATTTGAAACTGTTACACCAACAAATTATCGGATCTAAATAGAACACAAAGAAAACAAACATTTCTTTGAACTTTCGTAATACGAATACATCGGTCCAATCCAATTAATTCAAATTGAATTTCGTGTCCCATTAGTTGGCTTGTTCCTGCTTCTTCGCCATTCGTCCTTAATTGTTCCGAATGAGTGGAATTATTTTGATTTATCGCCTTCTGATTGGTGCGACTCGATTATGTAGGGCTGCAGGGCTAGAGAGGGCCGCGGTACTATTTTAAATTGAATCGAATGAAAAATGAATTAGAACCACTTATGGCGGCGTTGAAATGTTCCATGTTTAAATGAGATGGCGCTGAGATTGTCTGCTATCATAATGGTTGTGGAAGTTTTATTATTTTTGTTAAGTACCTCAAAGTTTACGCGGGTATTAATAGTAGTACGTATTTTATGTTAAATTTTAAGAAATGTAAAAATATATATTTACATATCAACATTAATCATGGATATATGTAACTGATTGCAGTTGATATAAAATATGTCTGAATCTGAATAAAATGGCTTGGTTTTTATTGAAAACATAGCAATAATTATCAATAATAAATAACAAGTTTATTGGCATACATTCTTACCGCACAGTGACTAATGACGATCATTAATTTAACTTTGACTTATATTTCTGTGTAAATAATTACTGGTTACAATGTACTGTATGTAGTGAATACTTATTTATAAAGTTTAGTGTTTAATTCTAGAGCTAGGACTGAGTCACAGCGGAGCACTGTTGGGACAAAATAAGGATGAGGCTACAATAATAACGGGCTCGGAAACTCGGAACATTTTATTAGGGATTTTTTTAAAAAGTTATATGAAATATTTATGATTTTCTAGTCTAATAATACCAATGCAAATCATTTCTTGGTTATCACTTCAGTCAAATAAAATCAAAGTTAATTGTGCTGAAGATAACTAAAAGGCTTCACAACAATAAGCATACATTATTTTCAAATTAATTGAATATATGTATTAGAAATTGGGAAGAAGCCCATCTTATTATACAGACCTAAACATACGTAGTTATCCCAGTATTGTTCTAGAAAGCTAGGATCCCTAGTGATCTGAGCTAGTGACAGCACCAGCGGCTGAGTCACCGCTCACCGGCGCGCCGGGTCCTACGCCGGGAACACTACGAGATGACTCACAGGTACTGAGGTGCGTAGCATACACGAGGAAGCACAGGCACTTGTAACTGTAAATTAAACTGGAAATGAGGGAAATGTCGCGAAATATGTACAACGTATCTTTTTTGCATCATAACTAGGACTTTGAGCTTAGTGTGTTTCTTAGTTTAATAATGTTGGTGTTCTAATACAATATCTGTTATCTACAGATATTAGTAGACTTATCAACACCCACGATGATAACGTGTGGCTTAATATTTTTATCAAACCTTATACTTGAATTATTATCTTATTTTGATATTTATATACCTATATCAGATTATTTTCGTCTTAATGAGGCGACTATAAAATCTCTAAAGATAATAGAGTAATCTGGTCATATTAAATGAAGATATACGACAAGCTAGCTTTCTCATACTCATTCCTAGGTTGTTGATATTCCATAGATTAGAACCCTAAGCCAAATGGAAGGATGAGATTTATCTTGTATCTAAACTTAATTAATTTGAACCACGATCCTAACTCGATGATTGAACCAATGATAGCGCCCATTGCATGTGATGTCGTTTAGTATACCCGTAGGTATCGGGAAGTGGAGATGCATCCCAGACGAGTGAGTACGCGGCTGCAGGCTGCAGGCTGGGACACTTCTTGTAATTATTATTCTGTGTCTGGGACGTAGGGACCAGCTTACGATATCACACCTGACAGGTTAGGGACTTTAGCTGCTTTAGGTAGGCAGTTTACAGCTTTCTTTTTAGTTTGGGAGAGGTTCACAAGGAACATCGAAGATGCTGCGTCATGTCATATCTGAGTTAGTATAATTAGTAACATGCTACTTTTTTTAAAATGTATTGCTCGCGAATATTGGGCGAAAAGAAGATCATAATTTTCTGTGATGACAAAACATTTTAGTATTCGTCGTGACATAAGATGAACATACTTTAGGAGTAGGTAAACATAGTCACCTATCACTGTGTGCAATGTCCCTAAATATTTATTGCATGAGTTGACATTAAAAAATCTGTTTTTGTAGTTTAGTTAAAATTACTAAAAATACTGATTCTATATTTTATACTAGTCCAGTCTTCACTCGTATACCTTTGCTAAGTATTATTTTTTAACTTTTCCTGTGAAAGCAAAAGTTGGTACATATATGTACTCGTATATCACCAATCATTAACCTATGTACCTAATTAAATCCCATCTGAGACCACAGCCGCCCCACGCACCCCATGTACCGCGTGATTGTGTATCGCTTTGTTAATGTAATTACATGTAATGATGCAGTTTACAGCTCTCTAATCGTTTATTAAATGAAGCGATCACCGCACATGTTATATGCATCTCTTGGGAACTATCACACAGTAAGTGTGCTGTAAACGGAGCATTATTGTTATAGGGTAATAAGAAGGTTGTAAAAAACTAGTAACGCTTGTTTGATTGTTTTAATGTCGTTATTAATAGACTAGTAATAAAAGAAATATGCATAAGTTGTACCATATAGCCAAACCCTGCAATTATTATGCATTTCTACATTTTCTACTGTTAACAGGCATCCTTCCACCTCCCAGCACTATTAAGTCTATCAGAGCTATTTAATCAATAGAAGTAACAAATAAAACTTTCAGAAGACTTGATAACCTACTTTTTGAAGTAGGTAATTTTTTTTATATATACTGGTTTGTCAAGATTTAAAAACTACATATACAATTAAATATGACCACTTTACCAACCTTTATCTAACCAGACACACAAACATTTACATTATATTTTTTATATCTATTCCCCAATAAAATGGCGGAAGTTCCGTCGTAATATTAGTAAATACAGACATAAACCAATTATAAACCTAGTTTAATTCGGTGCATCAATGGCGGTGCAACGCAACGTGGATTCCATATAAAAAATAGACATAAGACCAAAATAACTGCACAGACTTGTGGCGGCAGCACTTCTGTTCGATTTTTTAGTTGTGATTTAATCCACACCTTTCATCTTGTTCAGATTCTAAGAAAGTAGATACAGGGTGCAGATGCAGACATTCATAAATAGCGGAATAAGAACAAACTATTTATATTTGTGGCGAGAGCGCGCCCGCCTGCGCTTGATACTTGGCGGGACTCGGACAATACTGCTTTAAGTTTTATATCATATCAGGTGATATCAGTATAAATTGTCTAAATAAAAAGAAAAACATCTAGATTAGAGTTCTAGATGAGACTTTATAGTGAAGAAAAATAATGTTTACGCTCTTTGTTTACAGTGCCACATAGAAACATGACTTACAATCCATGCCTATCTAGTGTATCTAATACCTTCATGTGTTTATAATGTAAAATGTTAGCAAAAGTATCATATTAGTTCATACTGCGATCGTCGCAGGGCGGCGAGTAGTTGGTGAAATTCATTGATGCGGCGCGGGGAGAGGGAGGGGGCGGGGGAGCACTGTCACAGAAACATAACGCAATGAAACTTGTACCAGCTGGGCAGGGTTAGAACACAGTATAGCTAGGATGGCTTTTCAAATTGGTTGTTTGAATTGACTATTTCTTATAATAAACGTATAGGCAAGTATTTTTTTTTGTAAACGTACTAAAACGTTCTGACTAGAGCCCTATTCGAAAAACTTGAGTACAATTAGATCTAATTCAACGTATAAATGCCGACCACACACGCATCAAGCGCTACACACGAACCTCCAGAGCCTCCAGTCGTCTTAACGCGAGTACAATGTATGTCACAGCCGCGCCACACTTGTATATCTATAGCTTTATTCATGAGCTTTTTCTACCAAATAGGATAAGTCACGCTTCTCTTTATTACGGACACAAAAGATCTAAATATGTCAACCAGAGGCAGTATGGGTAACTACCTACTACAAACTTATTTGGCGACTCTGTGTTTTCTTTGTGTAATTTTGATGTGTAGTAATAACCAACTTCTCTGCAAGATATTCAACTCACATATTTGTTATCAATTTTAAAACAAAGAGTAAACAGTAGAAAACAAATTGCAGTTATGATTTGTAACGCTCAATAGGCTTCATTTAAATATATATATTTATTGCGATTGCTTAGAATAAAGTTACATACTTTGGATTTAACGCAATAGCAAGTAAAGTTTGTCATAATTTTGTAATACATCAGCCTTACTGTCTGCATGGAGGCAGGTCAAGTGCCTGCTTCCCGGAGGTGCAACAAAGGGCGCTCCACACACTCTGCGCCGCCACCGCCGCCGCCAGGGGGCGCGACACTACCAACTTAACCCACTAACACACGACATATTTCATAAGGTACCATTTATTCATTAAAACACACATAATTAAACTATACAATAAAAACTTAAACTACTTCTAAAACTAAATTACTTAATCTAAAATGCCCGTACTAGAAGGGAAGGTCCCCAAAATGCTGGCGGCATTTCCGCGTTGTATGGCAATGCTCACCTTTTGAGCAAAGTTGCAGCCAGCATTCTGGAGACCTGTCACTTCCACCAAACGCTTGGCCAGGTCCCGATACAAATCCAATGCAGCTGGACCCCACGGCCCCAATGTCTCCACCGCAAACGGCACAAACATATAAACGCGATCGAGTTTTGAATATTTATGCCGTTTGAGGTTCTCGGCTTGGGTGGCCGCGGCGCCAGCCTGAGCACAGGTGGAAGGAAGGTGAGACGGTGCCATAGTGTCCACACAAGTAGCATCCCACACTAATGGCCGCCCCATCTTCCAGGGAATTAGGGTCATACCGTCAGGTCTTTTACCGTCGTCGCGCATCAAACCACTGGGTTCTAAGACCGATGGGACGCCAGCACTGACAAAAGCCCGACGGATAACTTCATTTAAACTTGCATGACGCGGTAAACGCCCTACACTCTTCTGACATGACAGTCCGTGGTGGCCGAAACGGTCAACATTGTCACCACACATGCAACGATGTGGGACCTGGCAAGCGACACCAACTCTTAGGGATACGCCTACAGAAAAACTATTGTTATCAAGAAGTGTTCCTAAATTACGCGATGGGATTGCATGAAGCCAAAGACCCGATTCCCATCGAGCCACAGCCAGAAGGCGAGCCCGCTCTGCGGTAGATGTTGCCGTATTTACCAAATTCTGGTATTCTAAGGAGCAGAGCGGACCGTCCCACAGGCGCTGATAGGTAGACTTTGGGCAGTTCTTCCGAAGGGCAGGCATCTTTCCAGGCTTGCAATGCAGGGACAGAAAAAGTGATGGGTACGTTTTGAAATGACGGGGAAAGAATTGATTTTACTAAATTTTGAACGCTATATGTAGATGACAAAAAAGCCGGCAAAGCTACTGACGAAATTCTGCGTATGCCCAAACCACCAAACCTAATGGGCAATGAAGCTTGAAGCCAGCTACGGTCATCAAATGGAGCATTAAGAATGGTGGTAAGTGTGTCCCTCTGCATGTTGTCAAGCTGCTGTATAATTTCATGTTTTTTCCAGAGTTGACAACATCTGAGGACATACATAAATTTGGGCACAAAAGGTACTAACTATCATATTTTTTCTATATGACTTCTTGGGTTAACTTTGTTTTCAATAGACTTGATTCACAGACCATAATTAATCTTTGTCATAAAATTGTATACCTATATACCAATAAAATTACAACGAATAGAATGCACTGATCCATCTGTTTTGGTGAAACTTTAATAGATTGATCAGTATGCAGTACAATAACATTGTGACTCATCAGGCTCACAAGCTGTAAATAGTGCATTTAGTTTTGACAAGTCTAATCTATTCCTAATCGCCGCACTATAGAGTGTTACAGAGCGACACAGCTACATCGCGGAGGAAGCTTGTTTCAACACGACTCGTACTACTCGTGTTGTCACAGCACTGGACGCAGCACGCCACAGCTCAATCACATCGGCAAGGGGGATTCACTGGGTGCTTCACATTCAAAGTTTGATTGAAATATACAAAATAAAATGGTGATAAACAATAGGTAGACTGTAACACTATTTTAGGCTATTTCACATTAAACTAGTGTAGGAATGAAATTTCCTATGTGAAATCGCATACTTCAGCGGCTTAGGTTGATGACTCGTGAAATCGTCAGTCCATAGTCCAGACTGTACGTCGTACTCGTAATGCAGCACGAGATAATATAACACGTCGTCAGTGACCCTAATATTTTACTCTTTCATTCGAACTTATTTTTAACGAATGATTATAAATCGCTTAAAAAATTGGTGACGTTTGAATTAAAATATAAATCAGTGTTAGAATTAGGAATCAAGTAATGAATCCCGTGAGCGTGCTATGTCCGCGGCCGGTTTTAGGCGGCGCGCGGGTGCATGTCCGGCGGAGCTTGTAAGCTCGCGTCGCGCTTAGTTTGGGACTCGGCGCGCGCGCAGCGGACGTGCTCGACACGCGATCTAATTCATACGACGAACATTGACGCGAACTTATGAAAACTTTTCAAGTATTTCATGAACTTTGATACCTACTGAAAAAAATGTGAACTGATGATACACTTTTAAAGTTTTCTACATAATTCTGAGTGGTGTGGTGGATTTGGTTTGAGTTGAATAGTCACGTTGCAAAGTTGCGATATTTATATCGAGTGCGTTTATCACATTTCTGAGCGACAGTGTTTTGTTTATATTTGGATGTTGATTTAGCGAAGCGTTGGGTAAAAATACTATAAGTATGTAGCAAAAATTTACTAGAATTTAGAGCAAGTTAATTTTTGTTTGAATTACTTTAGTTGTGATTTCGTACAGATTCCACATAAATATTTTGGCGATTTTTTTACAAAAAAATTCGGTAAATAATACTATATACTCATGGGTAACTGTAACTACCATAGTTTCCTTACTTGAGGTTAGCAGTTTATAGAAAATCTAAAATTGCACATAAACGAAATTAAAACAAACAGCGTCTTGTTCGTGAGTCGGTAAACAACAAAGCGAGCTCTGCGTGTTATCACGCGGCCATTATAAGTGCAAGTCCCGTTGTGAGATGCAAGTAATATCGACATCTCGGCGCATTACAAATAAATGCATTAAAAGCGCGCGGGATTTATTGGGAGGTCGTGGAACCACGCCGGAATGGGTTCACAAATGTACATTTATGGAATAATACAACGTAAACAAAGTTAGGTATCCGAATGCTTTTATAGATTTTTTTTGAGCTCGTTCCATCAGCCCGCATTTGTTGCTACTTCTTAGTTTTTAGAATTAAACTATCTTTGAATAGTAGAACTCAATAATCTATTGTAACATTGTGCCGATTAACTAGGTACCTACATAACATTTTAAGCAATACATTTGATTAATCCTGGTCATTGATGTGCTTGACACATTATTGAATATTATTTACATTTTACATTGTAAAATTAGTAGGCAATAAGATGTTACAACGTGATCAAATACGCACTTTCGTAAACTATACACGTTTCATATACTATAAGTACATTAATCATACAATACAGAGTAAACACACGAAAGACAGTCCAGATAAAACAGATGTATTTTCTTTATCTATATCTCGCCTTGCAAATACAGTTGGTTTCGATCTATCACTTACAAACAATTCCGTGCCAGAAACAAAAACAAACGACTCTCACCGGCCATTCATCAATTCACCAATCAATTTGTTACCATTATTTACCATCAAATTGTTGATTGGTTCCGTATCACAAATACTGCCGCTTGATTGGCTCGCCTCTGCCTCGGGTACATTACGCGATGTGCTTTTGTTTCACAAATATTTTCCGCACTTGTTTTGATTAGAAAACAAAACATGAGCGGCAATTAGCGGTTTGAATTGTCAATTTTTGGTCGAATGCAGTGGATTCACTTTTGTTTTTAGCATAGATTTAAATATATTGGTGATTAAAATTATTCCGTGGAATTTTAATTACTTAGGTGCTCAATTAATCAGATTTTATTTTTGTTTACAATACATTTTAAAAGTGTACTCGTAGGTAACATAGATGTTACATATATTTCGCGACATGCTTGAGTAGATAACCTCAAGGTAGTATACGCAGTAAGTTCATTCATTGGCATTGTTAACATAGTACATGAAGATTGCTACCTATGCGTTACAGATGGCTACACCGCCGAGTACTACCTACTACTCAATAATGATAAATGAATAATGTATGATATCCTTCAATACACCACACCTTGCTCTACTAACTGTACATTGCTTGTTCGTGTATGTATGCACATATACCATACAAGGAACATGCAAACTTTCTACTGTAATAATTCACATGTTCATGGAAGTTATTAGTTTTACCAAAAATATGGGCTGGAAATTACAAGCTTTCGAATAATAACACCAGCGAGATAATGATTGGTTATTTTCACACGTAACTGAATAAGTGAGTGAGAGTTTGGTTCTTTCTGTCAACTTCTGACAGTATTATCTGTTCAGTAGCCTTCTTTGGTGAAAAGTTAAAAATATCAGTAGCTACGAGATAGCTAGATAGATAATCCTTTATTGTCTCGCACTTATAAAACAAAATTAACTAAAACAACATCAACAACATTTTTAAACAACAAAATGCGGAAAGTATATTGTTGCCAACCAGAATATTGTGTGCTTTGGGTGTCACAAAATTACGAATTTACATAAACTTTATTTTGTTTGTGTAGACAAGCTTGTAGAAAAGTAAACTTCCAATGAATAATTACTCACTCCGGTTTCAGTAGAAATTCGTGTATTTATCGTGTCTGCTCTCGATTCTAAATCTGATGGAATATGAATCACATACATTTGTATTCTGCCAAATAATGTTGTGGATGAATTGGATACATTACTGCGAGGAAAGTAAAGTATCGAACACAGTATTATTGTAATTTGAACTAATTATACATTACTGCGAGGAAAGTAAAGTATCGAACACAGTATTATTGTAATTTGAACTAATTATACATTACTGCGAGGAAAGTAAAGTATCGAACACAGTATTATTGTAATTTGAACTAATTATACATTACTGCGAGGAAAGTAAAGTATCGAACACAGTATTATTGTAATTTGAACTAATTATACATTTCTTAAATCCTGAGTATATCATTAATTTTCATTAGCACTTATAAAACCTATCTCAATAAATAAAATGTCCTACTAATCAAACTGCATTACATTATGAGTGATCTACGCCATGATGCAAGTTCTGTCTGTAGTAATAATCTCGGAACATAAATCTGGTTAAATTTAATGTAATTGTTGGTGCAATATGCTAACGTAACTTATGAAACATCGTGAATGGGAGGCGGGGGTACTATTATGGCTTAACTATTAAACGTTTTTCTTTATTTAATTTTTATTATATATTTTTTTGAAAACCTGTGTTGTTTCTGATGCTTTTTCTTGTATGAATAACATGTTTTTTGTAGTTTTCTACTACTATGAATACTAATTAGAATAAGAATAAAGAAAAAAACAGTTATAATTTAAATTCAATAGCTTCCTTACATAGCATTTTATGTCTTGTTTACCCGTAGAACTAAAAAATTAAATTCATATACTGGCGAAAAACTGACGCTACTATGTAAGTTTTTCACACAAAAGTTTACCTGGTCGTTTGCGAAGTCAAAATACATCAAGTTCAATTTAGAGTAATCCCACAAACTACGCAAAATACTAAAACCTGATTTCTACCATAACATTACAGATATCGTAAAGGTAGTAGTACCCCCTAGTCCCGCCAGTGCATGATTCACAACATATATTTAGTGGCGATGTTTCACAACCGCCTGCGCCTGCGCCTGCGCCTGCGCGATACAACAATAGAATAGTAGATACCTAGTAGTCGCTACGAGACAAGTTTCCAAGTACAGACCAGCCCGGTTCAATATTATGACACGGTGTGTATTTATATTGATAAATGATGACCGAACATTTTCATGATGTGCGACTTCCATATGCGCCTATTTTCCCCTTAAATAAGAAAGCTTCTCTTTATAACATAAGCTTTTTTGTGAACATCATATTTTAAGTTCTACCTATGCAACTACTGCGTGTCTGGTGTCAGTCTGGAGCGTGTCTCACGAATAAGAGATCTCGGTGTGACATTAGATACAGAGCTTAAATTTAATGTACATATTGAAAATATATGCAATAGTGCTTTTAAAGCTCTTGGATTTGTGATACGGCAAACAGGACGATTTCATGACAGAGGGGCTATCATGGTACTGTATTACTCTTTGGTGCGCAGTAAACTAGAGTATAACGCCCTAATCTGGGATCCGCATGAAGAGAAGTACAAAGAAATGATTGAAAAAGTACAAAGAAAGTTTGCTAGATATTTGTACAAAAAGTTATACGGCTTCTACCCTTTTCTGTATCCGTCTCTCTTCGTCTATGGTATGGTAGGTATGTATGCGTTGGAAGTAAGGCGAAAATGCAGTTTGCTATCGCATTACTTCCAGCTCTTGCGCGGATCCATCGACGATCCTAGTGTTCTATCCCGGTTGTCGCTGGCGGCGGGAGCGCGTGCGGCGCGCGCATGCTGCCCGCGCCGCCCGCTGGCTATGCCTTGCGGGGTGGTGCGCACCGCCACGGCGCGGTACGCTCCCACAACACATGCTGTCAGTCTGCTTAACGACATGCTTGCACAGATGCCAGATCTTGATATATTCCATTCGAAATTTAAATTTATATTACAATGTTGTAGTATATTTATTTGTAATAATAGGAAAATTTACTATAAGTCTAGGTATAGGGATTAATTTTAATATAAGTATATTTCTAAGGTTGGCCCACAGCACGCTTTGGGAAACTGTAAGTGCTGTGGGCAAGTGAACAATAAATAAATAAATAAATAAATGCACTTTTGTTATAATCTGCGTAGCTATGTTCTGGATATTTGAGGTTATCTCGACCTGCAAGTGGATCAGCACCTGCCACAGTATAATCACCTATTAGAAATCTAAAATCCCGTAGTTAGTACTCAACCCCACGTCTCATACGTTTCTGCATTTCCGCTGCCTCTACTAGTGCCGTTGCAGAAATGACCCACATTTGGGTCCACAGCCCGACACGTAGCAATGGGTCATTAATTACTTCCGATGGGCCATTAGACCGTATAGAGCCTGTACTAGAGCCCGCCCGCAGCAACAATGGGCCGCGTACGTGATACATCTGTTCGCAATGTAGGTACTAGTCTGTGACTAGCTCGATAGTAAGTGATACAATATATCTGCTGAAACCCGGAACCTTTGGGTACGCAGACGACAGCACCGTTGTAGAGAGCTATACATCCACAGCGCGGGCCAGTGCGGCCGAGATCCAGTGGCTCAGGGAGGCGATGGTCGAGCGTATAAACCTGGCTCTCAAGGCAGTCTCCGATTGGGGTGATGCCAATCTAGTCAGGTTTAATGCTGCGAAGACCCAGGCGTGTCTTTTCACCGCTAAAAAGAGGCCATTCGAGCTGGTCCCCACTTTCCGAAATTCGACTGTGCCGATAACTGACCACCTTGATCTTCTTGGTATTACATTGTCCCCTACTCTTAATTTTGGCTCTCACATTGAGTCCAAAGCCGAAGTTGCAGCCAAAAAGTTGGGTATCCTCTCGAAGGTGCGAAAGTACTTCAAGCCGGAACAGCTGCTTACTTTGTATCAAGCACAAGTTCGGTCGTGCATGGAGTACTGTTCGCATCTTTGGGATGGATCAGCCAAGTACCAACTTGAGGCACTAGAGGCCATTGAGAGTCGAGCCAAGAATATCATTGGTAATAATAAACTGTGCCGAGCGAAACTTCAAAGTCTTGAACACCGTCGCAAAGTCGCCAGTTTGTCGGTTTTCTATCGGTTGCATTTCGGAGAGTGTGCCGCGGAATTGCACGGACTAATTCCGCCCGCGCCCTTCTTTCACCGGACGAGTAGAGGTACGGCAGGACGACACCGGTTTATGGTGGAAGTTCCTAAGACCCGCACGAAACGGTACGCTTCCACCTTTATTGTTCGTACCGCTAGGTTGTGGAACTCCCTGCCTGACTCTCTGTTCCCCACGCACTATAATCCAGCGATCTTCAAAGCGAGAGTGAATCGGTTCTTATCGGGTAAGCACGCTCCATCTTAGGCCATAGCCTTACTTGCTATCAGGTAAACTATGGTCAAGTAGAAACCCGTTCAAGTTAAAAAAAAAAAAAAAAAAATATATAATCTGTGCCGTTTCAAGAGAAGTCCTAACAAAGTGTCACAAATATTATCTATCGTATTATGTCATAATCATCATCATCATTATACCAGCCCGAGTGCACCCACTGCCGAGTATAGGCTTGCTCTCCAGCGCGCCACAAAGGTCTCTAGCCCGTCATAATGACAATAAAAATAGTTAAGTCAGATATGACGAAATAACTTTTTTTTACAAAAGAATAACTAATATTTCTTCCGCCTGTTAAAAACGGACATCTTTTTTAAGTTTCTCTCATTTCGGTGGAGTTTGTTTGAAATAACTGTCTATTCCCGAGCCACCTTGTAAGAATTGCAGTTGATTATGGGTCATTCCATTCGACACTAACGTACATGACCCAGGAACGTGTGCCATGGATGCACCATATGGCCCACACAAGGCCGGTCAGACACATCACTATCTGTAGTTACATCAGTAACGGGACAACACTAATGTTGCCGGATTCGGTTAACGCCTTCTTTGGAGCTTGATTATTATATGCAAGCCATGAGGGCCTTCTAAGGAGATGATAGTCTAGGGAAGGGCATAATCATATTTAAAGCTAGCTGTAATCAACATATTCATAATGTACGTACTACTTACTAGATACTGGGTATATTATGTACCTACCTAATACTTTTTCCTTATTATTTATCTTCAAATCAAATCAAATCATATCAAAAATTCTTTATTGTACACCAATATAGCAAGAGAACACAAGTATAAAGAAAAAAAAAACCATAATATTGGGACAGAGGGCGGCCTTATCACTTAGAGTGATCTCTTCC
This sequence comes from Macaria notata, assembly GCA_927399415.1. Lineage (NCBI taxonomy): Eukaryota > Metazoa > Arthropoda > Insecta > Lepidoptera > Geometridae > Macaria > Macaria notata. Next base: position 11,533,674 of record OV656746.1, read on the forward strand.
AGGCAACCTAGTTTGGAAAACAACGATAGGAAAACAGTAAAGCTGGCGTACCTAATAAAACTAATACAACTTAATAATAATTTAACAAAAAGAACAACTAAAAACCTAAAAACATGTAAAATGCCTACATTTATATCTATTACAAACAGAGAAAGGAAGACAACACATAATAAACCTACTCAAAAAGAAGGAGAAAAAAAAAACCTGAGTCCACAAATTAGTCATGCATATAATAATTATGAACCAAGCTCTGAAAAATAGGAAGGGATTTGGCCTGCCTAATATGAAGTGGCAGATCATTCCATAAGCGAATAGCTTGCATGGTGAAAGAAGAGTGGTAGACAAGGTTGGAATGGTTGAAGTCAGGGATACACAAGCGGAGGACACGGGAAGTTCGCAGGGAGTCGGTATGGGAAGCCGTGACATAAGAAAATCTTTCTTTTAGATAAAGCGGAGTGAAAGGATTATCTTCATTAGAAGCAATACAACAGATTGCAATTAAAACGATAGCTGTAAGAAAAGTGACAAATATTCAATTATTTTTGTGAACACTTTCAGAGTTGAATATACAAACTGTTTAAAAGTTTTGGGATAATTTTAATAAGACACTATATAGAAAGGTCAACGCCTTTTCAAATACAAATTACGTTACAACATATTAACTCTGCAACAGTATAACGAAGTCCCAGAACGGGGGCACATTAGGCAACGAGCAGATTCTAATTTAGCCGCAGTAATTAAAGCAGAAGGAAAACCAAACAGAGGAAGTGGAAAGAGGTCACACCTCGCGGCGGCGGCCGGCGCCCGACTTTGATGTTAATGTCATAAACCAGTCATCGCCGGGACTGTGACTACATCTCTGTAGGCTGGGCTGGAGGTGGATCTGACTGCTGTCTCCACTCTTGATAAATAAATCTAATAGAATAAAAGAAACAAAAGATAAAAAGACTAGTAGCTACTAGACGGACTAACGGATTAACACATAAAAATAGCTTGGTATCATGAGCTTGCTATGTGGCTGGCAGTCCGTATCCGCTACACACAATTTGAAGAAACGAAGATTTTCACGTTGTCAATAAATATATCATAAAAACATTTTTGCCACAAATATGTACACAGTTTAGCCTAACATAATTTTGGCACACAAGTTTCAAAAGGCAAACGACAGGGCTTAAAACAAAGATGTCTATTGTCGCCATTACCGTTTCTATTGTATGTCAAAGATTTTCTTACTCTGCTTTGTATGTGATCTAATTCTGCCTATCCAGTGTAGTGTAGTATCTCGGCAGTTCTATGCGACACTATCATCTCCACGAGGTTGGATGACAGCTAGCGCCCCGCGGCGGTGGCCATCTAATCACGGGACTTATGGAACACCATAAAACATTGTGATTATTATATTTCGTAATGTATAATATTACCGTGGTAATGTTCTCGATTCATCAGAGCGACTATGAAACTTAATGCTGTGCTATTAAATTGACGGATTTCAATATTTTTGAATGTTCGTAAATGCCCTTAAGTTGTTATGGCTGATGTTTAGATGAAGAAGACTATTAGTTTCGTATCATTGTATATGTACTGCCATCTTTTCTCTCTAAGATATAAGAAGCTTATGTTTACAAGAGATTCATCTTACGTTCGGTTCAGATGATCCGAGGTACCTACTACGGCCGGCTGCGGTTCTATTATCGTATTTAGAGCGTTTGTTGTTGTGCAACATCTTGTAAAAGCCATAAAAAGGTAGCCTGCGCTGCATGGTTGACAGACGTTCACCTTTAGGATATTATCAAACGATGTTTTTGTTTGATGTTTAGAAATGATCCTGAGTTAAAAAATACTATAGACTCGTAAATAAATACAAAGAGGGAAAACAAAAGACTCTACTAGACTAGAACTAATCGCGCACCAACTGGAAAATAATTAAAGGAAAAATATTATGTTGTTTCTTGAAAACTGCATTAGAGCAGTAGATTCATACTATTAAAATTTCTAAAATATATTGGAAAATTGCCTTTTTAATCTGTGACAACATATAATGGCAACCCTGTCCACCCGTGCTGCGTCCACGCCAGCTGTAGTAGAAGTTGGCCACAATCAAACAAGCGCACAGACACACAACCATCAGAACAGTCGCAGTGCTGGCTGACGCCGCTGCCACTATTTATAGGCGCGGAAGGTGCGCGGAGCAACGAACTGCACCATCATACTAGTACTAACATAGAAGGGACCGCAACACTACCGGTAGTATCCGAGACTGGGGGATACGATAATAGGCTGAAGATACCCAGGGGATTGTAGTATACCTATAGGAAACACCATCAATTTAAATGGCACAGATATCAAAGCTTATTGTTTGCAAGGTCGCTGCAGTTTCCAAATCATAGTCATTCTTCAACTATACGAATCGATGAAAATGAAACTTGTTCTATTGTTGAAGTTTTGCCGTGTGATATGTTTGTTTTCATACTTCGAATGCTACAGGGTCGTTGACCTTATCAGAATAAGAGAAAGAGTAACAAACAAACTGAATAATCAGGCCCACCCACAGACGGCGCTAGCATTGTTCTAACCACAAGCACAGACGACAACCACAAATAATAACCACTAAATATTCCTAATTGATACAACACACACCCACTCACACAAACTAAACAATAACTCGTAGTTCTTATGGTAATTAATATCATAACTGCACTCTGCTAATGCTGCATTTTACTGCAGCCTCTAAATCTGACATTTCACTCCTACACAGATATTCTAATCTGTATGGATTGCAGCTATTTTATGAGATTTTATCGACATTACGTTAAGACTATCATTTTGTTACTCAATCTTCATATATTTATTACATTTTTCTATTAAAGAAATGAAGAGAGGAACTGAAGGCATCGGAAGTTGTCTCTTTGTATCATCTTCAAATAGTTTTCCATCAGTCCATCAGCAGTCTGCATCACTTGCTCAACATTTTCCTTATCTTACTTCTAGTCTGTTAACGGTTTCCAAATATATTAAGATCAAATAATGTCACTTTCTTAGGTGAATTATAGTTCAGTTAATCTAGACTACCAAATCAGATGATATACGATTAATTATGCTATTCAAATGACAAATGTCCACAACACACAACACTACACAATTAGCATAGACACGGTGGTTACTCGTTGATTAGGTATTCAGGCATTACCTAGGTATAATGTGTGCTTCGAGCCATGTCTCATTAATGGTGGCTAATCAAGGCGCGGTGGAGTCCATGAGGACCATACGGGATCGCTCGCTCGGATGTAGTGGCCATTCATTACCGCTAATTAGAGTAATGCACATACCTACATACATAGGATTTTAATTTTGTATCAATGATAACGTGTTGTCACCATTGATTTATTAGCAAAAGTATTATATACTCAGGTACTTGAAGTAATAAACATGTCTGTTAGAAGCAGCAGCGTACCTGTTGACCTAGAAATTGTTGAGGTGCTATTATAAAAGTTTTAATTGTAGAAGAGGTATGACATTTATTAAAGTTGTTTGTGATGTTTTGTGATAAAAATAACCTACAGATAGAACATTAAAGTACAAAATTCACTATACCCAGAATCTTATCCCTATGCGTCATAGTCAACTCACCCGCCATCAAACAACATCCCAATTGCCAACGTTAGCACAATCTCTGTTACAAAAGCAAGCGTGCGTGGGCAGTGGCGCCGCCACGTAAACACGACCATTCCGAGAACTATAGCAGCAGTGTACCATTCATCCACAGACTCGTGCATAAATCGTATAAGTTGAGTTACTGCTGCACGGGAGCGTAGTTCAACCCATACTGGTTTATAGTCCTGTCAGAGAGGTGACATTTGTCTTTGTAGCATACAATGTAAAGATCAACAATATGCTTAGAAATGGCTCAGAAGAATCAGAGAAACATTTGGAAGGATTTACGTATTCCATTTATTTGGAATGGCGTTATAAGAAATTAAAAATATTTCGGAAAGTTTATTGACATACTCATTTTATTTTCACACTAGTGGACGTCCGTGGCGTCGCTCGGATTATTTTGAGATAAAAAGGTTTAAAATGAACATAACTTTTTTATTTACGAACTGATTGAAATGAAATAAACACTAAATGTTAAGTTAAAAATGCACCAACATGTTAGTGAACCGTAGACAAATCGACAACCGTTTTTGAGTCTATAACGAACAAACATACCACAGACAAACAGTTTTTTTTAAACATGATTTTTGTGTTCTATTGCATCAATGAAGACCCCTCAACAATTTTTTTTTTCATTTATTTATCTTCAATATGCAGACAACGACTGGTTACAGCTTTATTATATGTATGATGTTTGTATGTATAGATATAGAATAATTCGATGGCACTGTACTTCTCCGGTACAATGACTTCAAAATCAAATTTATCTTATCAAACGTGACGTCACTTCCTGGTTCCGGAACTGGAGAGTCCTGTAAAGTGGCTTATGCAGTTGGGCACGATATTACACCAAAAATGTTTGCGTTATGAGCGTTTAAATTTATAGATAAAAATTCTAAAAACTGCTTACCTATACGTGTTCTATATTCAAGCTACTTGGACTATTTCTTGACGTTTATTAGTTATTTTTACCCGAAGGCGGCGACGAAACTGTCACCAATCTCACACATCATTTACTGGAATGGTTAAATTAATTTGGAATGCAATGGTTTACAACTGTCAGCTCAGAAATCTGATCGTTAACAGAAATAGACTGGTCACTGGACATTATACGAAGACGAATAAAAATATTGAACATAAAATTAATATGAAAACGTTGACATAAAAGAAGTTGAAAAAAGAAGCCTTAAATATGTTAGTCAACATAATCATGTGCTCCTTGTATAAAAAGTGTAGAGGTGTGTGTTTGTGCATGGTGGGTCAGCGTGGCGTGAGGTCAGCGTGAGCATGCTGCCAGCCTGCATCCGCGCGCCGCGCTCCATCCAGGGCTCCACGGATGACGTCACGAGACAGACACGCTCCATCGTGCAGGTATATTATATGTAGATGTAACACTATTGGGTCGGTGCCTATCTAAAGTTAAAATCATCACACAATAAAACAATATTAGTTTTTACACTAAGGTCATTTTCTTACAGAGGTATTTAGGGGTATGTCCCATCGTCGCACCAATTGAACCTACTGGTAGGACCACAGAAATCTAAATAAACAGTTATTTAGATTTCTGTGGGTAGGACGAACGGGAATTGATAGATTTTCTTATACAAAATATATCCAGCAGCGTGTAAAGTGTACTACGCTAGGTTTAGCCAACAACAAGCTAAAAGGGTTTCATAGTAAACGTTTAGTTTGGACTTGAATGTACCTAGAGCGGCGCTAGACACGCCAACACCCCACACCCAGGTGTGTAGTGGTGGGTGCTTGGTGAATATAGGAAGCCCGCTACATTTAAGAATCAAGAAGTACTTTCATATGGATAGCGTTATTGTTTGTTAAAATATTTATTATCAATCCTCACATGCATAAATTAATATGAAGTATAATGAGACCTAGACTAACAATAAAGATGTTATCTCTGAAGCACAGTTCAGTAATTTGTAAAATGGAATTTTTATTAGATTCAATGTTCAAATTTTAAGTTTTTATAAGTACTTAAAAGTAATATATGTTTTGGTTGATTAAGTAATATTGTTGCATATTTTTCAACTAGCGATAGGTATATTTAGCCATATTTAGCTCCTGATTGTTTGCAACAGTTTAAGTAGCAGTCGAGGCGATATTAAAAGCTCGCTGGCCTCATTCCTCTTCCGCACTTCACGCTGCAAGCTCGCTCGCTTCCTGAACAACACAGCGACGGCGGTGGTTGTGCAGGAATGGATGTATTTACTAACATTGTAACATTACAGAAACCACATTGTAAACACACACACATAACTTTAAATGTAGCTTAAAAGAGCAACAAACCAAAGCTTTGCCTTGTCAGTTGAATTGAAAGTTCTATGCAAACCTGACAAATTATTTCTATAGGAAATAAACAAGCCTAAATTGAAATTTACTGTTTTCATTTTGTGTCTTGCTTTATTTAATTCACGATCTCACGATTTTTAGTTCCAGTGGTTCTTGTTATCACCCCTCATAGTGTATTTTAACATTATTTTAATTACTGCCTTATTTTTAACTCACTCAAACTGATATTAAGGATAATTTGAGGCTCAATTGAATACACTTCGATGTTTTAATATCCCGTTAGTATAAATGCAATTGAATACACTTCGATGTTTTAATATCCCGTTAGTATAAATGCAATTGAATACACTTCGATGTTTTAATATCCCGTTAGTATAAATGCAAATGCTTTCATGGTCCGTTCGAATGTACACAATTAATCTGAATTGCCTCTAATTGGATCAGATTTTAGCACTTTTTATTGCGTTGCTGTGCCTTGGGCAGCCCATAATGTACAGATAATTGCTCTGATAATAAATATTAATTTAAAAAGAAGAACTCATTGACCGTAATAACCTTACTTACTACTCAACAAACAAGCAGGATAAACGTAATGTATGTGTGTGGCGGCCCCACGTCACTGCCGTGAATTCAGGGCATACTAAATACAAGAAAAATCATAACTGTTGAAAAAGCCAAAGAAACAAATTAAGGGTACTTTATAATAGGCCTTATCCTCCTCCTCTAGGCGATAGCTCAATGCTGAGCATCGTGATGACCCCGACCAAAATTATGGACCATTAGACGCCATTTGTCACGATCGGTAGCTTCGTGTATGGCAGCACTTGCTTTGGCGCCAATGTGTTCAGCCACCTGATCGGACCATCTTGTAGGGCTTCGACCTCTGGATCTCGTTCCTGCCATTTTTCCAGTCACTATGAGCTTCTCCAAATTGTCCGCTGGTTTCCGTGCGATATGCCTAAAGTACTGTAGTACTCGCTTCACACATACGGCGGACATGCGTTGCTTTATGTTAAGCTCTTTTAGGATGGAAGCATTTGTCCGAAACGCGGTCCATGGAATCCGTAGCATTAATAGGCCTTATACATAGCCCTAATAATAATAAAGAAAAAGCTTCGCTTAGTTTAAATTACCACTGTCACACAAAACGAACTTCTGACCAACTAAATCCAAAGGCGTATTAATTAAATCCACTGCAGTATTTGTTCATATACAAGTACTCGCTAAACGTTTTATTGGCTGTAAAATGCATTGTATTGAGAATTATGACAGTCAGGCTGAAACCTTTTACGAGCCCTCGTAAAAACACTACTTTTATGTGACACGACATTATTTCTCAGGACTCAGGAACGGGAGTTTAAGATCTTATCTAATTTTGTGAGTCATGCAAGTGGACAGGGCTAAACAAAAACACCAAAGTTTGGCCAATGACGTGTTTCGGCAGTCTCGTTTGAGAGCCAGTTCCAATCTAATACACAGTACAGGCTTCCTCCATCTATCACAGTATTCATTTGTTCGGGCATCATTTCAGCTGACCCAATGGTCAGCCATGTAAATAATTTATGCCTTAACAAAGATAATTGAAAATTGAAAAAAATTGAATGGTCAGTAGCCTGACTGCACAGTGAAAAAACAAATCGTCAGGCTTGTATGACGCACAATATATTTTTTATAACGGAATATTATAATTATTGCTCGGACTCTATGATAAATTGTGGGGAGGGAATTAATATAGCGTGTATTGTTTATAAATGTGAACACCCTGGCTCGCCGCGGCCACAGACCGGCCGGGGGCGGGGGGATACGCGGCCGCTAACAAATACGCAAACAATACAAATACAGTTGCATACAACGTATGTAGGATCACAAAATGCTCAAATCAATTAACGCTACTTTTAATTTCTATGTGTGCGATGCGTTTTATTTTAACGAACTATGTACGTACAATTTTTGGCTTTGGTTATACACAAAGTGACTAAATGTTAAATGAAATAAATAAATTTATCAATAAATTTTATGTAAAAGTAGAATTGTATATGCGTTAAAGTCTAATATGATTATTTACATAAGGTACGCATTTTATTAGAACTACTTCTAACTATTTACTACAAAATAAAACACAAAAACTTGTTCTCAATATTCAAAAACTACGTCACACTGAGAGTGAGTAAGTTATGTTTTATTTGTACCAACGTCAACAAGGAGTAGGAAAGTAAAATATACAAACGCATTGTTATGAAAATCCAGTGAAAATACCCACCCGGGGGAATGTTCTCACATGATGCGGGAACTCATTCTGTGCTCCTCCTGACTACAGTACTGTTTGTTATGGGAGTACATATCTCATGTTATTTATTACACTTTCTCACCAAACAATATCTAAACTATGCGAAATACTAGCAGGTTCAAAAGGAGCGCTGTCAGAGTTGATACATATATATAAGCTGAAGTGTTGGTGCTGTCTCCGACTCGGAGTGACCAGGTAATGAATCCAAGCTCGAAGTCTAACTGTATTTATACAAAAGGAGACTTATATATTATTTATTTACAATAATAAAATATAAAAACAAGGGAAGAAAAACTAAACATACCTACTACTTCTAACTAGAAAACTAGACTTTAGAAAAGCCTAAAGATAATCTAAGTGCTCCAGCCCACTACCAGAGGGCAGCGTGCCCAGCATACTGGCCGCATTACCACGCTGGATGGCAATGCTGATACGTTGAGCCAGAAAAAGGCCAGCATTTTGGTCATGTGTCGCGTCAACCAAGCGCTCCGAGAGGTTTTGGAAAATAGTATGGGCTCCCGGACCCCACGGCCCCAAAAACTCGACTCCAAAAGGCTCAAAAATGTAACCTCGGCCGAGGTTAGCATATTTGCGTCTCTTGTGTTGCTCGGCAATAATAGCCCAAAAGGAGTATTTCTTACTTTTAAATATAAAACCTAACGTCCACCAAATCTGTGTAATTACTATGCATTTTTGTGATATATTCACTAACTATACTGTCTATTGACATGAATGAAAGTTCACTATTCCAAGTTCAACTTCCGCAACAGCCTTTATAATACAAAGTGTCCTAAGCCCCAGCTGTTCCAACAATAAGCCTGGCGAGGAAATATGTGCCGCGTGTGGTGTCGCTACAGTGTCGCCCCCAGCGGCATTAGCTGCAAGTTATGTGTCCACTGCATGTGCTCGTATCTGAGGTCTACACGACGCTGTATGTAGTAACGCCGGAGCTGTTATGGCCAGTATACCAACATCTTATATGTTTACTGTGGAACGTAAGGTTTTATGATCATAGTACCTTAGGTGCCTGCTAGTATATCCGCCAATGTTGTTGGTACCATAAACATTACCTAACTAAATAAACAATGAAACTCGTGTCATGACAGACATTCAAATTAATTTCGGGCTGAAAAATAAATACATAAAACTCAAGTAACACATACATAAATACAGACAGATTTCAGGTTTGAAACTAGTGTGTGAGGTTTTTCCAGTCGTGTATTTTGTACATAATACAACAGTGGCGCCCTCACTCAGGGTATACAGCTCCATACAAGGTCCTGCTGCACCCAAATATTGTGTTGTTGCAAGCGACGGATGCGTCTCCTAGAACAGGCGATAAAACCGTCCGACGAATAGATTTATGACAATCGAATGCTGTTTGAGATCGTTTGGATCAACAACCGTGTGACGAGATTAGGATACATAATGTGTGTACCTAGTGAGAAGTTACAACTTGCTAGTTATAGACGGTTGTTTCCTTGCCAGTCACACTGACTGACTTTTCATTCATTTGGCTTCAGGTAAAGTGTGTGATCACGATGTTTTATTTTACTAAAACCTAATTATCAAAAGATCCAAACACAATTTCAAAATTCACAATATTATTATATTTTTATTGTAAACTTACATAATGTTTCAGGCTGATGCCATAGAATACAGACAGATGCCGATGGCATACATAAGAAAACAAATGACCGTACCTACTCTTTATTTCACCATCAAGTTGAAGATAAAATTAAATTCCTTTGCACCATGAATGGAAATAGCAGAGTATATGTAGTGAAGGAAAGGAATGAGCTCATCTAGCAGCTCTCTGAGAGTTAATAAGCGAGTGCGCAGTGAATAGTTAACAGGATTAAGTCACACAATCTCGCAGAATGGGGACAAGTGTCGCCAGCTCGCCGCCGGCCTGGGGTACCTACACTGCAGGCTAGACTAGTGTTTACTCTGCGTAGTGGTGTGGGTGCAGCAGGCAAGGAGAGATATCGTGACTAAATGGATGAAAATAAATGGAAATATGCTGATTTATTTATATCTGGGGCAGGTAACTAACAATTTACAGTCTATTTGAATGAGGTTGCTTACAATGAAAACCTTTTTTAATGAAAAAGAAAATAGATAATCATACGACTGATGACTTAGAATAGAGTTCATAATTTGTAGATTTATTTACAGAATATACGATAAGTAACTGATTTTCAAGCTCCATTCGAAGTAAGTCTCACGGCAAATAAACAATGACCTATAAATTACAAAGTTGGTTCCGATATTTTAGGCCTCTAACGAGAGGAGTCGTAAATGCCAATGGAACACATTCAAGAAGCAGACAATGTCGAAATTTATGGCATTGGGTTTTTCTGATTAGTTTGTTTGTTAACAATCTTATTAACTGAAAACTATGTGTGCGAATATCTTTGAGGTGCTTACTTTTTTTGTTGTAAAGATGAACATCCACACAAATAAACATAATATAAAACCTTGCGATTGATCTGTTTCAACTTCCCTGCCGGGCCTTTTGCCAAGACAGTCCAATAAAGTGACTTGATGCCTGTCCCCTCCCAGGCAAGCAGCTAGTATAGGCACCATCCATTATCTATCAAGCCTTTGTTTGCTGCTGTCAGCGAGGTTTACTGCGTCTACAACTACATGCTCACAGGTTATGTGTTGGCAAGCGGTAGTAGGATCCACTTTATCTGTGTGTTAGTGGCTTGTAAAATTGTATTGGTGTAGGCCACTGTTTGTTGAATCATGAAGCGGAAAACTTGATGTTTATGTATCATTTACTTATTTATTATTTAAAAACAACCTAATGTCATTGTAGCTGCCATTCTACACCTTTATATTTTGTTAGCGCGATATTTACTTTTGCTTATGACTTCATCCCACAGCACTTTACTCAAGATCAATTCTAAAATCAATATATCTCCCTTCGTACTGATCCGTGGGGAAAGTGCCTTTAACCAAGAAATACCTTATTTACGAGAGCATGTTTTTTTTTATGTTATGGCTTTTGCGAATATATGAGTTCGCAATTCTGCCAATGTCAAGTGGGAAGGAGCATGATTATTGTTACATTCACCGTCAAAGCAGTCACTATATTTACCGGTAAATTACGATATTATTATCATTGGGTTGTCATTGTCATCTAGTCGACGTTGAGTGACACTGACAGGGAAAACATCAAGTTGCTACATTCACTCTCTTAAATTATTATTAAAAGGGCGGCCATCTTGACGGAATCACTCACTTTGGAACGAGGCGATGTTGGATATAAAAGGTCAGTGTTGTGAATATTTGTAACTAGATAATAAGTGTAGGTATTAGAGATCAGAAGTAGATTTAATTAAAAAAACACACATGTAGCAACAACTACCTTAATTTATTTTAACAATTTGAAATCTAACACTAATCACAAAATCGCTTAGAACTAACTTCACTTAGTAATCACAAATTCACTTAGCAATGGTCGTTTAGCACAACTACCGACAATTTCAAAACAGTGGGAGCTCTGTTCGGCCCGCGTGGTTGCGTCGGCTTTTATACTTTTTCGTTGTTTACATCGCCTGCTGACTAATAAGTGAATAATTGTTAAAGCGAGAATAAATTAATTATTACTGTATCAATAAATGTTATTATTTATAAATTGCACCCCTTCTGAGCGATCGTAACAGCTCAGAAGTGGGATAAATTGTGAAATTAGAATTTCGCAAATGAATACCACGCCATCGAAATAATAAATTTGTACCAAAATATCAAATTTTGATGAAATACACTATTAGATCGGTAGAACAGTTAATGCATGGGTGTAGCATAATCTAAATTTCACTTCAAAAAGCATGATTTGCCTGATACAGGCGGATTATATCGGTTACGTCACGAAATACTGACAACCTTGAATGTGAGTTCAAGCTGATGTTGTATTTCTTAGGTAATTTTGAATAATTTTATTGATATATATTTAAATTGAGTGTAGTAAAAAAAACTAATATTGAATATCCTGACTGGGGTCTGGGGGTTTCTAAGGGGGATCAAAATTTGGTTATTTTTTGCGTACGACGCATAGTTTTCGAGATATTAACGTTTTTATTGCTCGATTCTGTATCTAATGCACACAATTTCTGGCGACGATGGCGAGGCGATGTTGGATATAAAAGGTCAGTGTTGTGAATATTTGTAACTAGATAATAAGTGAATAATTGTTAAAGCGAGAATAAATGAATTATTACTGTATCAATAAATGTTATAATTTATAAATTGCACCCCTTCTGAGCGATCGTAACATTATGTTCTTTCTCGCAAATCTCCCCAACCCACTGTAATCAGACCCTCAGTTAATACCTCCTATCTCGTTGGTTGCAGATCTACACAGACTGGGCGAACCACTACCTGGAGCGCGCGCGGTCGCGGCGGCGCGTGGCGGCGGGCGGCGGCGGGCTGGCGCGCGACTGCGCCGACGGGCTGCTGCTGTGCGACGTGCTGGAGGGCGTCACGGGGCTCCGCGTGCCGCGCGCGCACCGCAAGCCACGCACCAAGCAGCAGATGGTCAGTATATATTATAGTTTATCCTCTAGTATACTCACCAAGTAGCCATTCCTGGAGTCATATTTCTTCATTACTGACGACTTGCAACTCGCGCGCGTGCGCGCGGAAGTCGCGCACGTTTTCAGGATTTTGTATGCATTCCCTACTAACACGAAAAGTCAAAGATCTTTTGAAGACTAAAGAGACATAATTTTGAATCGATCAATGATACAATTTCAGAATTACTTATTATATTGATATTATATTGAGAATAATACTCACGTGTTACGTAATATTCTTCACGACAAAACTATATGCAGGTTGCAAGCCAAAAACTACTCGGTTCCATTGAGGCCTACCTTCCATGGACTAGCAATTCTACTTCTCCAGGTGTAGAAGATCCTTGTACGGTGAATTCATTAACCGTAACATCTTGTTCGTAAAATAAACCAGCTAGTTGAGAAGCATAAACCTCTGTCTGTAGTGAGTTAGTTTTGCGAAACATGCGTAAAGTTAGCACAAATTAACTGAATATGTAGGTCACGGTGTTACTACACCTCGTAAACTCGCCTTGTTATGATCCCGCGTACATTGAACGCTTACTCACTATCAACAAGCATGCTAAATCTTGATTCTTATGACATTCACATAAAGCTCAATTTTGTTATTTTATTAAAATTTTATATTTTCGGTAATCGTCAGTAAACGTCACTTTGATCGACCATTGTCGAACAATATTTCCTCCACACACTAAATTCACTCATCAGGATGCCAAAATTAGCTGTGATAATATCCGGTGTTTACTTATTATATTTATGGTAGAAAATGAAAGCGGGAAGTATCCGTCGCCAGGAACAGCACCCACCGCGATACACACGAGATCAAATACACAACATAGCTGGGAAAACGTTGATATTATTTAGGACGCGGGTACTTTTTAATAATTTGCATAATTTTAAGCACATGTTTTATTCGTAATGGATTTCTACTTGACTATAACCACCCGCCCGGTGGTAAGCGCTAATTATGCACATCAAAATATTCATAAATTTACAAAGCTCCTTTATTTTCTTCTTCCCATCATTCTTTGTTCCATTCTGTTTCTATTAAGTCCCTTCAGTTACTAGTCATTATTCAACTTAATTATGTTTCATGTGAGTGTGTGTTTATCTCATTCCCAATTACGTTACTTTATGCTACTCTTTTCAGCTACTTCACTCTTGCTAAAATCAAACTTTACATTGTCGACTTATGAAGGCCCCAGTGTTACCCTATATAAAGTACCTAAAGATTTCTGTATTCGGTGCCTAAAGCAATACTTTCTCCACACATTTCCTTCTGGTTTCTTCCACTGCGTCACCTCTCCGTTAAAGGCTCGCGAATGCAACACAGGCAGACACACAAACCTACATATAGACTTCCGGCCCCGCCTGAACACTTTCATTAGAAACTGAGTTCGCTAAATATGCAGCTATCTTAATTAGGAACTACTTACGTAGATGGGTGTAATTGATTACGTCAATACAAGTAAACATATTTGGGAGTGTGTAATTTAAGGAATTCGACACATAATACTGTAGAATGAAATATACTGTATTTTTTAGAATAACAGTTATTATTTTTTACTGGTGCATGTCCCAGGTATTACTCGCCTTATTTAAGAATAAAACATTGTCTCTGTCAGCCATGAATCAACCAACTGACAGACATACTTTTGCGTTTGCTCAATGATATACAAATACAAAATCATTTATTTGCCAAAGAAAATTTGTCACCAAATGTTTCGAATCCTCTGACCTCGTGGTAGCCGTTAGGCTGTGTTACGAGGCCAGAGTCATCTCCCAGTATGTTTCTAATTTAATTATTATTACGTCTTATGAGCTAGGTTACAAACAATGTTTTTATTTTATTTTAATATCTAACTACCCTCAATTTGTGTACAAGTTCAAGTGGTAAGACAACAAACAGTGTAGGTAAGCAATGTAGGCAGTCACTCACACACGCACAATCGTACAACTCGCTCGCACCGTCGACTTCATAATCAACTGACGCATAGTGTGATATAATGAATAAATTTAGGTATTTGCAACTAGACATACCATATAAAATAGTTAAAAAACGATTGTAAATAGGAAACGTTACACAATACAAAAGCCAACCGATCGTGTGTGTGTATCCTCGGTGGTGTTGTGGTAACCTGACCTGCAGCGGGCAACAGAGCAGCTTGCCACATCCGCGACCGCCGCGCCGCGTACTGCGGGTGTCGTGTGACGGGACCGTGTAACCTTCTACTAGCCTTAGGATACTAGTATGCTAGTTAGGACTAACATAGTATACACAGACTGTTTTAAAATTCAGACAGCAGAAACAGTTATTTATTCGTTTTTAGGAAAGCACGTTGTATTATTGTACATCGTACCTAAGGTCGGTAACCATCCGGTGAATTATTGATAAGTGCATACCCATAAATTAAATGTTTATTCAGATAAATTAATCGGCACAAAAAATATATTCGATGATCGTCGTAATGTATGAAGATCTCGTGCGCGCGTACTGAGTACTACTCACATACTAGTACTTCAATAATGCTTTTTATACCGTCACCTACTAATATCCATATAGTCCATACAACAGCCATAAAATCTGAAATGTTTTTCTATACAATACATTACTTTACAAGGCGTAACAAGTGGCAGGCCTGAGTGTTCATATAATTCACAGCATTGATTTGTGCCCCGCTGACGGAAACGCTGGTTTTAAAACCATTCCCGTGGATTATTGGCCATCAGGGACATACTCAGGGAATACGAGTAATATTTACTGGATGTAATTTTTTTTCACGAAGTAATTTTACGTTTTAGTGCAGTGATTATCACTGACCACAAGTCTACTCTGAAGGAAACCTATAAAATTCCAAGGCCTAATCTATGTGATCTACTTCTAAAACAAATTCCATTCAAATTAAATAAGTTATTTAAACGTGAAGAACTTTTTAACATACCTACACATAACACGTACCCACAAAATCGCCTAATTAATATTGCATAGCAAGCTTACATTATCATTAAAATGCTTTAGTGTCAATCTCTTATGTAGATTATATATTTAATATTTACCTGTTAACACAAGCACTGTTTGATTTTAAGTTTCAGTGCGCACTTATCAACTAATAATTTTCATTACTTACAATTGTTTGTATACAACATGTGTTATTTTATTCCCCACTGCCTACTTGCAAGGCCCCTGAGTCCTTGCCTGCTATCACCGAGCCACCACGCTTGCACTGCAAGCTGCCTGCGTTACACTTACACTATAACAGCTACAACACAGCGCAGTGCTAGAAGAATGCGTCGTAAAGCTGCACAATAAGCTGACAGCTTGCTTTACTGAGCTTTACTGCCAGTAATCGTAACTTCACTAGACCACGCCGTTGTAAATCATACTGGCTTTGTAATTGTGCAATCACACCTGATTTACACGAACAGGAGTATATACAGCTTGTATGAATTACATATTCTTGTTTTTTTATATATCTATAAAAAACTGGGTTTCGATTTGGTTAAGATGTGGTGTTGAGATGTATTAGACTCTGAATAACCACCTAGACTACTTTTTTTCCCGGAATGAAGCGGATAACACCGCGGGGCACAACTATGATATGTACTTCAAACCAACTTAATTAATCAAAATTCCTAATTAGTCAGATAGTCGGTATTGAACAATCACGATTTTCCCGTACGTTTCTAAGTAACTAAGTTACAATTCAATAAACCTATGAAGCAGCAAGCGGCGCCGCCCGCGCGCCGGTGCATGGTGTAGGCAGGTTTTGATTATTTCCATAATTATGTACATACTACTGGCGTGGTGTTGCATCCCACTTGCACTGAATCACTTCCAGGCAACTCATTACAACACAAATTTATGAATATAACAAAACAACTTACGAGTATGTATTGCCCTATGACTAAACGATTTAGGCACAGAAAGCTGAAATTTAAATACATAGGTAGGTACAATATAAATTTATTTCGGATATTCTAAAAACAACTTTACAAAAGGATTTCTATGAATCGAAATAAAATATTTGTTTCCACAAGTTTCCTGGGATATTATTGACAAGTTAATTAAAACAAATCATTTAGTTAGTCCGTAATGTTTACATAACTAATAAAAAAACTGACAAAGCAGTCATATTCATTAAAACTTGAACAAAATAATTAATAATGAACACATAACAAACAAAAACAATACCTAAATGGATCTAAGAATAAATTTCATTGAATCCAAATACAATTTTGTTGCGAATAAGTAAATCATTTGTAAAGTTCCTCTTATTTAACTTAATATTCTAATAAGGTTTGCGTAATTTGTAATATGACACTCAAACGAGAAATATGACGAGCGGCCACGACGCCGCGTTTACAAACGAAGAGCTCAGTGCAGTTACTTACTTATTAGAAAAATAATTGAATTTTGAAAGATTTACTAGAATGAGAATAATTTCTAAGCTGTAATGAGGCAGTATTCCTGCGTGTGATTGTTAGTTCAAGATGCATTGTTTGAGCAAGTGCTGAAGGAAACCTCACACATTCCTGCTCTGATACAATCGGTACTTGCAGTTGTACAGGACTTTCTATGATGGTTTTACATTGCTTTCATTTCTAACACTTAGAACTATGAAATATATACATATACCTACCTAAGGAAAACTTTAAAAAAATATATTTGCAAATAGATAAATATTAAATAATTGTTTATTTTGAATGGATAGAAATTCTACAAAGTAATTAATTAAACTATGGCAGCAGCAGCACTATAAAATTGATACAATTAATCGATCACCGTATTGTAATAGGAAATAATAGGAATCTTATAGAAGCCTTCTTAATATGCCAACAAACTGCCTCCGACGACTGCCCTTCTCAGCATAGTTATTAATGTTCAATGAGGCAGCCATTGATCGTGTAATTACTAGTGTACCTCCCACGGCGACCACTTCACGCAAAAAACGACCCAAATCTATCAACATACTACAACCCTTATTATTTAAGTGGCTTTCTATAAGTTGCCCATTAAAATATTGGAAAGGATCAGGTAATCTTTATTGTATTGATTTAATTTGATTTATTAATGAGTAAAAATGATCATAAAAAGCTACATATACAAGAAAAGATAAGTGGAGCTCTAACGCACATGGAGTAAAGTGAGCTTGCATGCAGGATATTATTAATTTTGTTGGTTTAGTTATTGTCATGATTGTTATATGATGACGAAAGTCATCAAGTCGCACACATGTCATGCACGCGACTTGAGCAAAAATAAGAAAATAACATAAAACATTACGTGATTTGTGGTTTGAGCCACGTCGATGCAATTAATGGCGGCTGACAGACTAGCAGTCGTATTGTTTGCTGGCTGTATGATTTATGAACCCCTCCGCAGGCTCTAATCCATGTCAGCAAATAAACCGGAACATCACAAAAAATATAAATTATTATGTAGTAATTTTGTAAAATTAATTGGAACATGATTTGTGGACTGATCTAATTAGACAAGTATCGAATATTAGTGAGTTATAGATTGAAGTTACTTTATGGAAAAAAAACGTAATTTGGTTACTAAGGTTAGTCGTACCCATATCAAATACCTCGTATTCAATATTTTTTTCCCAATGAGGAGTTTATATAGCATATCATTGATTTTTCCTATAAGTTTTACCAATATGACCCATTTACAAAATTGGAAAGAAGTTAGCCATTGAAGACAATAAGCAAAACCTTAGAAAAGTTTTTTAATTGATAACGCGATTCACTACCTCTGGTGTAAAATATCGACAAATCCCGCTCGTAGCTTACCATCGCGAGATGCCTCTGCTAATTTCCCTATTAAAAATTCTCATCAAGTGGCTCAGTACATACACAATTGAATTCAACAGCCTGTTGCAGAGGTATTGTACATGTCTCGCTCGCGGCCGCGGGTCAGTCTCTGAATGAGGAATCAGGCATTCGCGCGCCGACCAGCGAGGCACGCGGTCGACTTACGCCACTATTATAAAATACTACGATTCGAAATTACGTACATCGATACATGTAACGATAATATTTTTGACATTCAAATAACACCTGTTTTCATATCAACAACAAGTGAACTTTGCAAGTGAAAATAGTGCAGTGAAAAATATATTTTTAAGTTTTTTTGCGAGGTTGGATTGATTTGCCGGCATTGAGCTATAATGTACGTACGTAAGTACATTATAGCTCAATGTTTGCCGGTGGATAATTGAAAGGTCAGTAACATTGTTATCAAATAAGCTCGCAATTACATCGGTTTCTTGTACTATGCTATTTAGAACTTGTTTGAGGATATATTATGTTAAAACGACTATTATTAAAGAGGTCGCGGTTTTATAGCCTACCTGCTTTTCATATTTTTTTATCGATATTTATTGAAAGTGATGGAATGTAATCTGATGACTTTTATCAGATATTCACGTAGATAATGATTAAAATGTGCAATTTAGGTTTATGCGTTTTTGTGCAATTGGGTCAGTGATAACATAATCTTTGCGAAGATAAACTTTTACAACAAAGGTAGGAAAGATAACATTTACAACAAAGGTAGGGTAGGAAAGATAACATTTACCTATTAGGTTTCGGTTTAGGTCTTTTGAAGTCCTTTACTTGTTGTATTTAACAACTTGTACAAGTTATGTAACTAGTTCCTTGCAGCAGGCGCGGTGTACCCGTGCGCAAGGTGCATTTATTGATAAGCGCACTGATAACACTAGTTTTTGTTGCATTTATCGACATTACATCAACTACGCTGATAAGGTTCCTAAAACTGACCACCGATTGCTGTAATGTGGTAAGCAAAATCAATGCTGTATCAATATTCAATGCATTGTTCTTGTACATTTTTTTTTGAAGTTACAAACATCCACATCCCAATATTAACTAACTTGATTTAGGCATGTAGGGTAGGAGGTAGGTAGGTAGGTATGTCAGGTGCATAGCATCTAGCATGTAATAACATACTTATTTTTCCCTACCCGTAATAAATCACATTAAATGAATTAAAATCACAAAGCCCTTAAGCATGTGCTGTGCTCGATCGTATAAATCAAGTTGATGGTAAGTGCAGCTGTAACAATGATGCGATGAAATGAGCTTTGTTGGTTTGTGTGTCCCATCCCAACATACACAAGACATACACGCACATTCATGTACACATACAGGGGTACACAACGATGTTGGGTATTATTTATGGAAATGAAACAGCCGCCTGTTGTTTTGTGTGAATACCGGTACTTTGCCGCATCAGGGCGATCAGGAGCCAGCCCTATGAATAAGGAATGTGGTTAAGTGTAATAGGTGAATTTAAAATCGTAAATTTTATAATTAAAATTATGTATATTTATTCCAATATAAAATTACCTTTGGCCATTAGCTCCATTATAATCCTCTTGTAAGAAACAGCTGGTTTTGTCGCCCAAATACTGAGTGTCCCTGTACAATATGCGCGACGCAGGCGCCAGCAGCTCGCCTTGACTGTCGCACATCCAGAAGAACACTGTTACCACATAATACTACATATTATGTATATATACATACTGTATGACATTAACTACACGTAGTAAACCTGCCGAAGCACGCGCCACAGCGGCCATAATCACTTGTAAGACTTGCTCGCAGCATAATTCGTGCATTCGAATTTAGCGGCCATAATCACTTGTAAGACTTGCTCGCAGCATAATTCGTGCATTCGAATTTAGCGGCCATAATCACTTGTAAGACTTGCTCGCAGCATAATTCGTGCATTCGAATTTTCTTATTGATTTGATATCATCTACATCACAAAGATAAAATCTTAAACGGTTTGAATGATGATCAACGGTCGGTAAACCTGATTGCCAAAAAAACTACACTAGAAATCTTAACTGTCACATTTTATGATTCAAGTTTTTTTGCGCGGTAGGTAGGTAGGTAGGTACCTATTTGTCATGTTTAAAGTAGTGTTATGTTGTACAGTTACCGGGTCAGGCGAACCTGCTGCCAGATATAGCTGCTAGTATTTTAGTGACGACCTCTGAATTAATCGATTCTTTACCTGCATGAGTACCAAATGGAAGATAGACTAGATTTAGCTGTCTAGATGGGAAATAATCTTACTGAGTTTGCTTACTTGTTTAGCTATAGAAATCCGATGTATTACATCAATCAGATGTATATGAGTGTAGCAAAACAAAATTTGCTACAATTTTAAAGATTGAGTACCTACTTACTTTTTCGCATGTATGGTGATGGAACATATTAATGTATAAATAGCCTAAAATATATCAAATGAAATACATTTTATTATCCGTTTAGTTGTAGGTAGGTGGTAGGTATTGGTATTTTCCTGGAGCAGATTCACATTCAGGGCTACATGAGTCAGTGGTAGAAGTGAGCTCATAAATAACAACAATGATTGCTCCAGTTTTTGCTGATCTTCAATTATACAGTCTGTGCTGGTTCTAGGAACCCCGCGCTTGGATCTGTACTCAGAATGTACACTCACATGTTTATAGCCAAGAATAGACTGAACTTATTATATTCGGGAATGTGTCATCTAATAGTTATGCTCATTGTTATTTTAACTTGTTATTGGAATTGCTATTGTTGGAGGATTAAAGCTGCTTTATTTAGTTGAGGTTCAGCTGTAATTTATTTATTTATTAATAATGGCACACAAAACAGAATTTGTTCTAATTTTTTTTTTTTTTTTACATATAAACATATTTATTCAATAATAAGAAACAATATTTACACATATTAACACTAATAGAACTAAAAAAGAGTATTTACATCTAAACTAAATTTAAACAATCTACATGTGGTATGGAACCAAGAACGCTGGCTGCATTCCCACGCTGGATTGCTATAGAAATCCTTTGCGCAAGGAACCAGCCAGCGTTCTTGTCTCTATCAATGATGTCAATCAACATTTTATTTAATTTTTTTTAAAAAGACTTAGTGCTTTTACCCCACGGACCAAAAGTTTCGAAGCCAAGCGGTACGAAAATATAATCAGTCGATAATGATGTATATTTTCGCCGCTTGGCTTCTTCTGCTGCGTCCGCCGCGGCTCCTGCCGCTTGTACTGTTCCACTGAGGCGAGAAGGAGCTAGTGTATCGACGCAAGTTGCGTCCCATACAAGAGCTTTTCCCCGCTCCCAGGGAATCAGTGTGAGGCCATCGGGGCGCTTACCATCGTTACGGACCATGCCAATCGGTTCTTGAACCGATGGTACGTTGACAGTGGCAAGTGCCCGTCTCACTATATTTTAATAATTTATTTTTATGCGAGTACATTTAATAATTGTTTCTCTTATAGGCATCATTTATAGTTATTTGGGCTTATTTTTAGCGACTTTAGAATGTCAACTTTCTTTTGCTATATTTGATTAATGTATGTATGTACTTATTGGTTGCTTTAGTAGCATTGAACACATTGTTAGATGGATTTTAAGATATAGGTATACATATTTACATTCATACAGACATAGGTAGTCTTTCATAGCCACTCCTCTACCTATATCACGGAATAGCATATATAAAGTTTTATATTTACATTCGTCTCACGTTTTCCATTACTTGTGACCTATATGTCCGTCCAGACGGGGGTGGTGTTAGCAGAGACATGTCCCGCTGTATCCCGTGACATCAGCCGGCGTCTTACAATTGCCACTATTTGTCACATCCCGGGATGTAGGTGGAACTGCAATCTTCTGCACAGTAGATCCGCAGATAAATGCACTGTAGGTATCAAGTCAAGTATCCCACTAGTATGTATATTGAACAAACTTGTGACTTCATACATTCTAGTCTCCTTTAGGCTAAGTCTTATCTATGTTATCAAGCTAATCTAACTTACCATCTTAAACGACGAAAACTTGTTTATCCTAAGCAAACTTTGCTATTGAAAATGATAGAAATCTCAATTGACCTCTTTAAATAAAGAGACCAAACATGACTTCAATAATTTTGCCGTTATCATCGGTGTCATTGCTGAGAGTACCGCCAAGATCGCTATCTGTGAGATTGTAGATGGAGATCATCGTTTGACCTCACGGCAGGAGGTCAACTGTATCGGGTTAGTTCTGGGAACTCGTACATTTGACATTAGCAAGTTAAAATAAACGATTACATTCGCAATACTTGAAAAACTTTTTTATGCATATTTGCCACTAAGTAATAGTAAGTTATTGTGATTTTATCTAAAGTTAATAATAGTACTATAAATGTAACCTAATTAAAACAATAAGTAAATCGACAAATAGTAGAACAATTACAATAATGACAAGTCAGTCTACCAACAATGTGCGCCGCAGCGAGATTGAGGCCGCTCAGCAGGGAAATATAAGTAAACAGACAGCCGGCACCACGAGATACCACTCGATATGAGGAGATCATCAGCTCAATCAGCCGCCACGTGGGACAATGTAACACAATGCCGCCATGTTACATACATAGACATATAGACAGGCAGACATTCGCAACAAAAAACTCAGCTCATTCATCTACAGACGTCAGGAGGTTACTTCTGTCTCATTGGAACCATCTTTGTTACAACTTTTTTTTACATTTTGAGCAGTCAACCTTTTGATCAAACTGTCGACCACCGAGGCACATGTATCGACATTGTGGTCCAAAATAGGTGGAAAGCATGTGTTGAAATAAACTATACTGAATATAAATTGATATAATTAAATTGGTTTGCTTTCAATCGGGGCATAGTAAGAGAAACAATACAATTTTTTACGCAGAATAATGCTTACGCGTATCTTCCTACAGTCTGCTTAGAAGTTAAGCACGAATATGCTAAGATGTAGCACGTATGCCTAGAAGAAACATCAGTAATCCAGCGTGTAGTGAGGAGACGGTGTCGGTACTAAAGTGTGGTCTATCTAACCATGGTTCACATTAATACCAACTGCCTACTGAGCACGCCGCCGCAGCCGCCGCGGCCCTGAACTTAGCAACAAGAGCGCGAGCTGCTGGACTGTTATATTACTGGTTTTATTCTGCTTGTTTCTTACACTTAGAATGTAGGATTTTATGCGTTAAAAATGAAAATTTCACGTTTAGGTCAATATTTTAACAAAACTTTTGTAAAATCATTTCGTAAAGTAGAAGAGCGTTAAATATTGTAAATTGGTAACCGACGCGACGTAATATACGCACAGAAGTAATGACACCCAACAAAATGCGCAAGAAGCTTCCTATCTCCTTCGCAAGTACCATCACAATCTCGTGATCCAACCACACAGTGGCTCCTACACTACGATGCATAGAGTTCATGTCAATCTTTGAAGAGATCAGGCGGACACAGTTTACTTGCTGTTATCTTTCTGTGGTGTGTTGTGTTTACATGAGTACACACATACATATATGCATATAATAAAGCTAAAGAGAATCAGTACATAAATAGAAGATTTTCGAAAAAAAGTGGGTAGTCCTCAAATTGATAACGGAAAACGTTTCAGAAATTTTTTGAATGTTTAGACGCGCGTCACGCAACAACGGTAGAACGAATATTCAGGATTTTTGGTATGTAGGGTTCGAAATCCTGGGCCTTTTATTCCGAAATAATGCGAGCGAAGTCCCGTGCGTCCACTAGTCCATAGTACAACATATGTGTATATTGGCAGGCCTATGTTTGAGCTCGGCACGGATGTGTTTAAGATGGGATGGTTAAACAATGTTGCTTGTTTCACTTCTGTTTGTTGATCAAAGTACCGCCGATGAGAGGTGAGTGCCGATTCAATCCTCTATCTAGGGCTGATGAAAATGTTTTGGAAATTCGTGTACGGAATTAATTAAGTTCAATTTCAAACGGTTTTATCTTAGTAAAATGAATAAAACGCGTTACGGATTTCGAAATGGTTGTCGTAATTCAATAATGTAATATTATGTTACATACGGTGTTTGCCTTAAACCATATGATTGAGGCATATGCCTGCCTACAATGAAAATACATACTTTTGCAAAATTGTATAATATGTATGTGTCACTTTATGTATATGATCGTTCGTATAGTAGCTGACCGTTCGTATGACCGTGAAATAAAATTGTATAATATGTATGTGTCACTTTATGTATATGATCGTTCGTATAGTAGCTGACCGTTCGTATGACCGTGAAATAAAATTGTATAATATGTATGTGTCACTTTATGTATATGATCGTTCGTATAGTAGCTGACCGTTCGTATGACCGTGAAATAAAATTGTATAATATGTATGTGTCACTTTATGTATATGATCGTTCGTATAGTAGCTGACCGTTCGTATGACCGTGAAATAAAATTGTATAATATGTATGTGTCACTTTATGTATATGATCGTTCGTATAGTAGCTGACCGTTCGTATGACCGTGAAATAAAATTGTATAATATGTATGTGTCACTTTATGTATATGATCGTTCGTATAGTAGCTGACCGTTCGTATGACCGTGAAATAAAATTGTATAATATGTATGTGTCACTTTATGTATATGATCGTTCGTATAGTAGCTGACCGTTCGTATGACCGTGAAATAAAATTGTATAATATGTATGTGTCACTTTATGTATATGATCGTTCGTATAGTAGCTGACCGTTCGTATGACCGTGAAATAAAATTGTATAATATGTATGTGTCACTTTATGTATATGATCGTTCGTATAGTAGCTGACCGTTCGTATGACCGTGAAATAAAATTGTATAATATGTATGTGTCACTTTATGTATATGATCGTTCGTATAGTAGCTGACCGTTCGTATGACCGTGAAATAAAATTGTATAATATGTATGTGTCACTTTATGTATATGATCGTTCGTATAGTAGCTGACCGTTCGTATGACCGTGAAATAAAATTGTATAATATGTATGTGTCACTTTATGTATATGATCGTTCGTATAGTAGCTGACCGTTCGTATGACCGTGAAATAAAATTGTATAATATGTATGTGTCACTTTATGTATATGATCGTTCGTATAGTAGCTGACCGTTCGTATGACCGTGAAATAAAATTGTATAATATGTATGTGTCACTTTATGTATATGATCGTTCGTATAGTAGCTGACCGTTCGTATGACCGTGAAATAAAATTGTATAATATGTATGTGTCACTTTATGTATATGATCGTTCGTATAGTAGCTGACCGTTCGTATGACCGTGAAATAAAATTGTATAATATGTATGTGTCACTTTATGTATATGATCGTTCGTATAGTAGCTGACCGTTCGTATGACCGTGAAATAAAATTGTATAATATGTATGTGTCACTTTATGTATATGATCGTTCGTATAGTAGCTGACCGTTCGTATGACCGTGAAATAAAATTGTATAATATGTATGTGTCACTTTATGTA
The DNA here is from genome assembly GCA_927399415.1 of Macaria notata. Lineage (NCBI taxonomy): Eukaryota > Metazoa > Arthropoda > Insecta > Lepidoptera > Geometridae > Macaria > Macaria notata. The sequence goes on from OV656746.1 coordinate 11,559,849, forward strand.
TATGATCGTTCGTATAGTAGCTGACCGTTCGTATGACCGTGAAATAAAATTGTATAATATGTATGTGTCACTTTATGTATATGATCGTTCGTATAGTAGCTGACCGTTCGTATGACCGTGAAATAAAATTGTATAATATGTATGTGTCACTTTATGTATATGATCGTTCGTATAGTAGCTGACCGTTCGTATGACCGTGAAATAAAATTGTATAATATGTATGTGTCACTTTATGTATATGATCGTTCGTATAGTAGCTGACCGTTCGTATGACCGTGAAATAAAATTGTATAATATGTATGTGTCACTTTATGTATATGATCGTTCGTATAGTAGCTGACCGTTCGTATGACCGTGAAATAAAATTGTATAATATGTATGTGTCACTTTATGTATATGATCGTTCGTATAGTAGCTGACCGTTCGTATGACCGTGAAATAAAATTGTATAATATGTATGTGTCACTTTATGTATATGATCGTTCGTATAGTAGCTGACCGTTCGTATGACCGTGAAATAAAATTGTATAATATGTATGTGTCACTTTATGTATATGATCGTTCGTATAGTAGCTGACCGTTCGTATGACCGTGAAATAAAATTGTATAATATGTATGTGTCACTTTATGTATATGATCGTTCGTATAGTAGCTGACCGTTCGTATGACCGTGAAATAAAATTGTATAATATGTATGTGTCACTTTATGTATATGATCGTTCGTATAGTAGCTGACCGTTCGTATGACCGTGAAATAAAATTGTATAATATGTATGTGTCACTTTATGTATATGATCGTTCGTATAGTAGCTGACCGTTCGTATGACCGTGAAATAAAATTGTATAATATGTATGTGTCACTTTATGTATATGATCGTTCGTATAGTAGCTGACCGTTCGTATGACCGTGAAATAAAATTGTATAATATGTATGTGTCACTTTATGTATATGATCGTTCGTATAGTAGCTGACCGTTCGTATGACCGTGAAATAAAATTGTATAATATGTATGTGTCACTTTATGTATATGATCGTTCGTATAGTAGCTGACCGTTCGTATGACCGTGAAATAAAATTGTATAATATGTATGTGTCACTTTATGTATATGATCGTTCGTATAGTAGCTGACCGTTCGTATGACCGTGAAATAAAATTGTATAATATGTATGTGTCACTTTATGTATATGATCGTTCGTATAGTAGCTGACCGTTCGTATGACCGTGAAATAAAATTGTATAATATGTATGTGTCACTTTATGTATATGATCGTTCGTATAGTAGCTGACCGTTCGTATGACCGTGAAATAAAATTGTATAATATGTATGTGTCACTTTATGTATATGATCGTTCGTATAGTAGCTGACCGTTCGTATGACCGTGAAATAAAATTGTATAATATGTATGTGTCACTTTATGTATATGATCGTTCGTATAGTAGCTGACCGTTCGTATGACCGTGAAATAAAATTGTATAATATGTATGTGTCACTTTATGTATATGATCGTTCGTATAGTAGCTGACCGTTCGTATGACCGTGAAATAAAATTGTATAATATGTATGTGTCACTTTATGTATATGATCGTTCGTATAGTAGCTGACCGTTCGTATGACCGTGAAATAAAATTGTATAATATGTATGTGTCACTTTATGTATATGATCGTTCGTATAGTAGCTGACCGTTCGTATGACCGTGAAATAAAATTGTATAATATGTATGTGTCACTTTATGTATATGATCGTTCGTATAGTAGCTGACCGTTCGTATGACCGTGAAATAAAATTGTATAATATGTATGTGTCACTTTATGTATATGATCGTTCGTATAGTAGCTGACCGTTCGTATGACCGTGAAATAAAATTGTATAATATGTATGTGTCACTTTATGTATATGATCGTTCGTATAGTAGCTGACCGTTCGTATGACCGTGAAATAAAATTGTATAATATGTATGTGTCACTTTATGTATATGATCGTTCGTATAGTAGCTGACCGTTCGTATGACCGTGAAATAAAATTGTATAATATGTATGTGTCACTTTATGTATATGATCGTTCGTATAGTAGCTGACCGTTCGTATGACCGTGAAATAAAATTGTATAATATGTATGTGTCACTTTATGTATATGATCGTTCGTATAGTAGCTGACCGTTCGTATGACCGTGAAATAAAATTGTATAATATGTATGTGTCACTTTATGTATATGATCGTTCGTATAGTAGCTGACCGTTCGTATGACCGTGAAATAAAATTGTATAATATGTATGTGTCACTTTATGTATATGATCGTTCGTATAGTAGCTGACCGTTCGTATGACCGTGAAATAAAATTGTATAATATGTATGTGTCACTTTATGTATATGATCGTTCGTATAGTAGCTGACCGTTCGTATGACCGTGAAATAAAATTGTATAATATGTATGTGTCACTTTATGTATATGATCGTTCGTATAGTAGCTGACCGTTCGTATGACCGTGAAATAAAATTGTATAATATGTATGTGTCACTTTATGTATATGATCGTTCGTATAGTAGCTGACCGTTCGTATGACCGTGAAATAAAATTGTATAATATGTATGTGTCACTTTATGTATATGATCGTTCGTATAGTAGCTGACCGTTCGTATGACCGTGAAATAAAATTGTATAATATGTATGTGTCACTTTATGTATATGATCGTTCGTATAGTAGCTGACCGTTCGTATGACCGTGAAATAAAATTGTATAATATGTATGTGTCACTTTATGTATATGATCGTTCGTATAGTAGCTGACCGTTCGTATGACCGTGAAATAAAATTGTATAATATGTATGTGTCACTTTATGTATATGATCGTTCGTATAGTAGCTGACCGTTCGTATGACCGTGAAATAAAATTGTATAATATGTATGTGTCACTTTATGTATATGATCGTTCGTATAGTAGCTGACCGTTCGTATGACCGTGAAATAAAATTGTATAATATGTATGTGTCACTTTATGTATATGATCGTTCGTATAGTAGCTGACCGTTCGTATGACCGTGAAATAAAATTGTATAATATGTATGTGTCACTTTATGTATATGATCGTTCGTATAGTAGCTGACCGTTCGTATGACCGTGAAATAAAATTGTATAATATGTATGTGTCACTTTATGTATATGATCGTTCGTATAGTAGCTGACCGTTCGTATGACCGTGAAATAAAATTGTATAATATGTATGTGTCACTTTATGTATATGATCGTTCGTATAGTAGCTGACCGTTCGTATGACCGTGAAATAAAATTGTATAATATGTATGTGTCACTTTATGTATATGATCGTTCGTATAGTAGCTGACCGTTCGTATGACCGTGAAATAAAATTGTATAATATGTATGTGTCACTTTATGTATATGATCGTTCGTATAGTAGCTGACCGTTCGTATGACCGTGAAATAAAATTGTATAATATGTATGTGTCACTTTATGTATATGATCGTTCGTATAGTAGCTGACCGTTCGTATGACCGTGAAATAAAATTGTATAATATGTATGTGTCACTTTATGTATATGATCGTTCGTATAGTAGCTGACCGTTCGTATGACCGTGAAATAAAATTGTATAATATGTATGTGTCACTTTATGTATATGATCGTTCGTATAGTAGCTGACCGTTCGTATGACCGTGAAATAAAATTGTATAATATGTATGTGTCACTTTATGTATATGATCGTTCGTATAGTAGCTGACCGTTCGTATGACCGTGAAATAAAATTGTATAATATGTATGTGTCACTTTATGTATATGATCGTTCGTATAGTAGCTGACCGTTCGTATGACCGTGAAATGATCGAGACCAATTATACTCGTATTGGTCTCGGGACAGACTGGCTTTGTGCGCGTCGATTCCAAATTGTACTATAAGCCGCGATATGACTGCCTAATACTTATTATCTAACACTTAAAGTATTATTGAATGTCTCGTCTATTTGCTTCCACATCTAATTAAAGTAAATGATGCGTGCGGTAGTCATTTTTATAGCCAACATACTCGTATTTTGTGACGTTATTAGCTTTCCTTCCACTTTAGTTGAAATTTAAATCTATCCTGTCACCATACTCAGATAGCAGTGGTACTTACTAAAACATAATTACATATGTAGGTCTATAAAAGACACTACAGATGCAGAATGTAATTATGTAGTTACTAGTTAGCTATTTCTAACTCGTAAAACTGTATGTAAATAATTTTATTGTAAGTAGGCAAGTCCCGCTATAGTTTACAATAGTAAGGTAGCAGGTTCGATTCGTGCTGCGAATGAATTGCGAAGATTTATTGTTTTGTCAAAATCGTGGTGTCGCTGAACCATTGCTAGTTGATTGCTTTTAATTCGAATTATTCTCGAGATAAAGTAAATTGTTAGTTAATTTGACGTAAACAAGTTAGTCATATCAGCGTGTTCTGAGAAGCTGACCTTTCCCTCCCCGACTGGTTCCCGTGACTTTTGCATTTCGACACAACTTCGTGGTAAGTGAGAATAATTACTTATATCACAATATTGCACTTGGTGTGAGACAAGTATTTTCTCTGGCTCGTAAATTGAGCTTTTAATTTTTATATTTTAACTAATGAACCAAAAAACGTCAGAATGTGTTCTTACTTGAGTACCTTTGCTCTTACTACTGGAGTACTTAAAGGCAGTTTCGTCACAACGACAGCAGTAAGTAAGTAAGTAATGGCAACCTTTGGTGAAATATGTGCTCTCATTTCTCACGCCACTCGAGAGTTACTTACATTGTAGTGTTGGGCCCAATGTTGGAGCCTACGCGTTACGCTCCAAATTGGACAAATGTCTCGGCCGTATATTATTCGGAAGAAGAAAATCGTCATTAGTACCACACACTTTTGTTGCAAGAATACAAAAGAAAAAACAATGCGAAGAAAATGTATACTGAGAAGACTAGAGGAGGCAGATCGAACTGAGATCTTGCGTTACGAGGAATGCTTTACCAACCTACACCTGTAGTATATCTACAGCTTACTGCCCTCATTCGAAAGTGCTCGACGAGCAAGACCTGGTCAACCCAGAGTGATAATTTGTAAGTGGATCATACATACATACATACATATATACCATACATATTCGTAGGTACATACATTGTACATGTAAATCTCAACTGGGCTTGTGTAAGCCAAGCAGTAATTAATTGTGACACTGTATAAGATAATAAAATATGTACATATGTGTGTACTGTGTGTATATGTGCATATACAAACAGCCTACAGAAACGTCCAGGGGATTAATACTTAAACAATATATTTATCATCATTCGCACTAACAAGCTTTCTAAGCCCATATCTTCTGGAAATAATTTATTCAATGTTAAGAATTTTCGGACTTGATACATCCCAATATAATATTCCTATTTGAAGATCTAGGTTTTCGAATCCAGTACTTTCTCGCACACTCATCAACTAAGCCCAGCTTTACAAAAGTATACACGACTGAACCCAATTCGGGTATCACGACGCGCTTGTGCCGGCCATTTCATTGTTAGTTCCTCTCAACCTCAATACAGCGAGGTGACCGATGTACAATATAGCCTATATTTCTGTACAAGGTGTCATATATCTCACCACAGTGTAAGAGGTAGAATGTGCTCTTCTTATACAATATATGTGTACTATCTCTAGTACACATACGAGTACGTCACGCGTGGCGTAAGCTAGCGGACAATGGCCGTAATAGTGTAGTTATTACTATGGTTATGACTACACCGGCACGTCTTACGTCTGCGGCCGGTGGAAGAGGCCAGCAGTAGGCAAACTTCCAACTTCCGACATGCGAAACTTTATTAAGTAATTGAACCAGTATCAACAATATCAAATGTCTTCTTTATCTAGTACATTGGACACAGACAGTCTTGTAACATAAAGCTATCTCATTCAGCCAGCCTATTTATTTTATTAATCGCTCGAGTAGCTATTCATCGTCATTTTTCCGAAACAATAAGAAAAGGACGGCATGGGCGTTACAAGTGTTTATAGGCGACGGTGACTGCTTACCATCAGGCAGAACATCTGCCTTTTTGCTACTTTCTTGTACCGTATTGTTTTGAATAGCTATGACTAGAACAACCTTCTCGCCAACAAAACTCCTAATCATCCCATACCCAAGCTACTGCTCTCTACAACCCCGGTGTGGTCGCGTGACCTCTCGTCCATAATATACTATTACTGTTATCTACCACTTTCCCCCGCCCAGAGCAGCCGGCACTCGGCCTCAAGTATGTGTTATCATGATTTACTCCCTCGCCGTAACAGGTGGCGCTAGGCGTTAATTACTCCTCACTCTCTGCAGCCGTCACTAACCACTGTCATATTGTTGTAACGGTATATTTACCTGCCTCTTTACTTACAACTGTTTCCGAGTGCTTCATTAGATATGAAAGTATACAGGTGGAGGTATACTTACCTACAGCCATGAACTTGTCATACAAACGTCAAACACATATTATTTACAGTACTGTGTATATGTTAAGTTTAGAAAATGTTTCGTACTTAATTTGCCGGAGTGACTCAATTTGCCTACTCAAATAGACAACAAATTGTTTTATTAGTTGCAGCTATTATTTATTGAGTCAAACGACACTTTTCAATGTTCTTTGAAGCTGTAATATTAAGACATAAAATTGGTAAAAAATGTCGTTTCAATTTACACATCAAAATAATTAAATGCATATATTAAATGCAAATGTCCTATGCATATTAATATCAGAGATTGAGATGTCGCAAGCAGCGACACGCAACACGCGACACCACACCACACCGTCCTTCAGCCGCGCAGCGATATAAACCAACTTGCATTACACTCAACTCACGAATAAAGCTTCATTTTATGGTTATTGCTCACTCAAAACTGCGCTCGCGATGTAAACAAGTCACATTGCAAGCTAATATAGCCCTTATAAGAATATGTATAAGGCATGTTTTGTTAGTGAGTGTGTTTGATAAGATGCACGTATGTAAATGAGCGAGGTGCGAGGATTGCGCCGATAAGGCGCAGGCTGCATTTGGCTCGCGCGGGGTCGCGGCATACTTACTGATGCACTCTGCATGTATGCAGTACGCTAACTATGGATTATAATGATAAATTAAGTACCTAAGCATCAATAAAACTAAGCTAAAAATAACCAAATCCAAAGTAAACCAATTAAGTTCTTATAAGCACTAAGACACAAACCTTTAAACAATATCTTCATTAAGTTTTTTATATACTGTCTCTCGAACTTTGATTTTTGATGATAATTTGATTACCTTATCCAACTGCTATATTCTAAAATCGGCTGAGAGACTTCGCTGTTGTCTTCCTGCAAACGAGTGTTACCTAAGTCCAGTTGGAACATAATTTTCCGCTTCATGCACACCTACCCAGCCTGACCACCGTCAGTAGACGGTAACTGGTGTCCGTAATGACAGCGTGTAATAGCCACCTGTCACCTGTTACCTGTCTGGCTGCAGTACTTTCAGTGCAGTACCTGGGTAACTGCACCTCTGGCTGTGCAGTGAAGCAGGCCGCGTGACCTCAGCCCGTATAACGGCGCACTTGACTCCAGCCACTACAGGCATAAACCTAGATAGCCTGCACCGCCTAGACCTAGGGCATCGGAGTAGGTAACTCAGCGCTAATAAATATGCAGCTGTAGTTATTGATGTTGGTTAGTCTTCATGTTGGTTCTATAGCGCTAAATGCATAGTTTTGCTATTTGATTGATTTGTTTTTATTTATATATGGTTGGTAAACCAATACAGCACGATTCAATGAATAATAACATAAACAATTCAAAGTTTTCGTCAAGGATCATGACTACATTCAGTGGCTGTGGTTTTAATAAAAACTGCCCCAACCTTGCGTTGGATTGAATATTGTCACGCATTATTGCAAGTAGTTATTCAGTGTTACAGAGAGTAGGTATTATACATATATATGTATGTATTTCATCGTGGTCGGTACACAAACATGCGCCAGATGTCGCTCCAGCTGCAGATGAATGCTGCCTGAGTTCTCGACACTTGACTGGCACGCTAGGGCACGCCTCATAAATCTCGCGCAAAATTTGACACAATTCTTGGAATTTGCGCGAATACGACACAGACAAATACAAGTGCATGCAGTGGGAATAATAATAAATTCATATCTATAGTACTTTTAATATGTATGTATCCAGAAATCTTGCGGAGCTTCATTTTTCTTAGCTTTTCAGTGGCTACTTGCCTTTCACTAGTTAATGTATGTCTACCTCCCAACTAGCACTTTATATACTTTAAAGATATGTCTGCCTCATAGTGGGTCCCTTAGCCCTCCTGGCCTATACTGGGCCCTGTAGTTCCTCTATGCAGTGCAGTGTAGTATGCAGGTAGAGGTGCAGGGGTCAGGTGTCGCGCGTGCTTGCGACGCGACATGCTGCATTAAACACTTTCATTCGGTCTCACCTTGGCCCTCATTGTACGAGCTTTAAAAACACATTAATGTGCGGAATGCGAGATTTTATCAAATGGCGTCTACTCACGCAACCAGATATTATAATCGAGGCTGGTGTCGAGAGGCCTTTACAAATATAGGAAATCCGGACGACAATGTGGTATTCGATAAATTGATTTGATGCAATCAATTTCTTGATCGACGTGCAACGTAATATGATTATTCTGCAACAATTATTCTTGAACTAAAAATAAAAATAAATAAATAAAATAATAAATAAATATTTCAGGACATATCACACAGCGCCATCTAGCCCCATACTAAGCTTACGCTTGTATCAATATGTAATGAGTATATATGAATTACATTTCAATATCGCTTAAAATGTAAGTCATATATCAATACTTGACAAGGACTTGTACCAAAACATGTTTCACGTAGTTAGCTCAAGAGGTCCAACAAATTGCTTCAATTTAGTGTGCAGTTGACATTGCGTGGTGACATGATTGGAGCCATCTTCTCATTCTAAATCTAGACTAGTCAACATGAGTTTAACAACATTGTTGTACCTCAGGAGCAAAACGTACTAAGTAAACACATTGGAGGGTACGGAGGCTATCAGCCCAACCCAGGGGAGCCAAAAATTAAATGATGGTGTTGCAAGTTTACAGGCGTGCTTTCCGCCTTCTGTCTGACGTATTGTGAGCAACTGCTGGAAGGAGAGCTACAACGGCTACAAATTAAAGTTATATCCGACGTCACAGAATACAGCCGACGATATGTCCAATATGTCGGATGGAGGATGTCCAATATGTCCATCCAAAGACTGGCCGCAATGATAATTCTTCTTTAGAATTTGCGAAGTAATGCTAATTCGCTGATCCACAAACATTACAAGAGTGCAGTATAGAGATGCATGTACAATGAGTGCACGCATGTGTAGCTTGGTGTGGTGACCTATGAGCTCAGTGCGCCCTGTAAGGGCCGGCGCCGGCGGTCTGGTGGCGGCGGCGGCCGGGTGGTGGCGGCGGTCTGGTGGTGGCGGCGGCCGGGTGGTGGCGCAACCAGTGGAGCACGAGATTACTGATACCACTCGAGGCCACCAGCTGGTTGTAGACGCCACTAAGGATCAATCACAGAATTCGGAGAGACAGAGGTATTATCATTTGCAATAGGAAACAATAACTTACCATATTTAGTTTAGCTATTCTCGGCAGAGAAATCTAAATACCTACATTATTTAAACATGTTTTGGTACGTCTCACTTGTGTTAGTGCTACTGCTCTCGGGACTTGGTACCCAAACAAGTATGTGGAATATAGAGGGAATGTTCTTCCATCTATATTCCACTTGTTTGGGTACTAAGTATGTATTGTTGAGCAAACATTTTTACCTTCAAACATGCCGGATTCGCCATAACTAGCATTATATTAGAGGCTTAATGTTTTCTCTATGCTTGTAAGTACCTACTGAAGATGGATGAGTCGTTGGGTTTTTTTAGTTATTCTTAACTTCATCTTCTAAGAACTGCTTGTTGTAAACACAAATCACCTCCCGACCTCGTCACAGTACCTAGCTAGGTATAATTTCCTGTATCTAATCTGCGAATGACTCACTAAGGTCAGCTACCTTGGAGTATTGTTTCAGCCAGCATCTGACTTAGGTAGGTACACACTACCTACTACCCAGTACCTACCTTCTAGATTGTAGATAGCCTACTTTACAAGCTCTAGGTAATGTCCTAGCTTTAGTCTGTAGATAAGATAACTAACCCATTGCTAATACAGACATTGCGCCCATTGTTTACAAAGTGGCTCCTATAAAAATATAATCGAATAAAGCACGTCGACCGCAGCATTACAATCTCAGTATTTTATTGCTAAACTTTTCCATAACTCGTTTCTAATGTTTTATTTCCATTCGATTATAGGTAGTCTTGATTAGGTTCAGTAGTGCTGAAATGTAGTGCATACTAAGTACCTAGATAGGTATCAAAGTACTTGACAAACTTGGTATAAGACTCATCAGTAACGCAACATGTTTATTGTGAGCGCGTGCCAAATATTAAGCATTGACTTGATTAAACCAAAACTTGGAACACTGAGTTGTACCTATCTGGATTCCGAAACAATACTATCATAAGTTTAATTAACCGATGCACAAAGCAAACAAATTGTAGGTACCTAATGGGCACTTTATGCCCAACGTTATTGCCAATAATAAGTACCTACTTATTTAAAAAAAAAAACAAAAACAGAATTACTTTATTTTCAAAAACTTAACTTAAACCCTTATAAACTAATTTATATATACAATCATGCCATACCTGTAATGTTGGTGCATTGGGATCCTCTGCCATCTCACACTAGGAATCGAAGACGCTGTGACGTGAGATGGCAGTTTACGCCCGCGCGAGATATGCCTCTTTTGTTTATACATTTTTGAACATTAATTAATAATAATAAATAATAATAAATATTCCGGGACATTGCACACAACGCCATCTAGCCCCACAATAAGCAAACGCTTGTATCGTGGGTACTAGATAACGGATATAATACTTATATACTTTTCTTTTGTAAATACATACTTATTATATATAAAAACGGCCAGACTCGACACAAGTAACTACAAATTTTAGTATGTCATAATTACTTGTCTCATGCGGGAATCGAACCCGCAACCCCTAGAATAGAAGGCAGAGTCACTACCAACTAAGCTAACAGAGCAGTCACAAGTTTTTCACAGTCAGTTTTATCACAGTTTTTGATTAATTAAAGTGATAAAAACTAAAACATAATACAAAAATCTAAAACATTAACTAATTTCTCATCAAAACAAAACAGTAACATAGCAGCGAGTTTCTGTCATGACAAAAAAAGTATGTACTTATATATCTAAGTCAGCACTTACAATAAAATGATGATTTTTGCCTTTTTTGCACAGAAATAAATTCATAAGAAAACTTACTTCACATTCTTCCTTCTTTTAAAGAGAAAAAGTTAAAAGAACCTATTCCTGAACAGTGAACTCAAACATTAAATACATAACCGATTTTTATTCACCCAAAATTCCCAAAATACATTGCATTTGACTACATCTTTCCTCTACCTGATGCTCAAGATGTGCGACCAATATTGCGTAGAAATAGAAACCTTTGTATGAATATTAATGTAATTATATTTTTTTTGTTTTATGAAACCATGAGTGTAATGTGTGTCTGTGTCAATGTTCCAGTTGGAGAACGTGCAGGGCTGCCTGGACTTCCTCCACGCGCAGCACGTGCAAGGGCTCGAGCAGGTGACGGCGGCCGACATCAGGGACGCCAAGCTCAAGGCAGTGCTCGCGCTCTTCTTCGCGCTCAGCCGACACAAGCAGGCCACTAAACAACGCTCAGGTAGTTTAATAAACCATTTTATCTACACTAATGTTGTAACATTCTACTTATGTTTCCAATACTTGACTTATAATTACTACTGTTATAGCACAGACAACAAAACACTCAATTTAAGCAATTTCACATGATGTTATAATATCCACATCGATATCGTAATAGCTCATTATAACATCGGAAAAGCGTGACCAACCTGATTGCAGGGCCAATCAGGTTGGTCGCGCTGCACTCTCGTTGGGCAAAATCACTGTGACAATACACGTACGCGTGAATTTAATGTTTCGCAATGTGTTTTGTTTTTTAAATACAAATTAAAAGTTAAAAATGGATAGCGACGATGATATTTGTACGCCTCCAGATATTCTAGAATTGGCAACAAAAGTAACTCACAATCTTTTGCCAGAAAAATCTAGAAAATTATATGAAAAATTAACTATTGTCAGCTTTTACTTTTGTTGTTTGATTAATTGCATTAGTGAAGATAAAGTAGTGTATGCAACTGCATATAACACGGGTATTAAAACACTCGTTACTATTATGAAACTCACACTCGTGTTTTAATACCCTTAATTATATGACAGTTGCATAAACTACTAATTTAAATATGTAACAACAAAATAAACAATTTTATTTAATCTGTTGCTAATTTGTACCATTTTTGTGTTACAGCGCCATCTAGCGGTAATGCAGCGAACGGCGTCAGGAACTCCGCCGAGGACGCGTCGTTGAACTCCGTGCAACGTATCACAGGTGGCAGCAGCTGCGATGAAGTTTTGACGTCGAGGGATAGCGCTGCAGAAATGACGACGTTGACAGCTAACAGGTATGATTATTTAAAATATTATGTATAGGTACAATCAATTATTTTTAATGCCCGAAACAGATCACATTGGTTATGAAGCGCAATCTACTGCAAATCTTTGAACTAAAAAAACTTAGTTATACTATTCGACACAAGGTGGCAGTAATATTGTTGTGAATATTATAAATATATTATAAATTACTGACCCTAATGAATTACTGACTAATATAATTTACGTACGCAACTCAACTATTTCTTGCTGCTTAGTTGCTACTAAAATTTAAACATTTAAAATATAAATGCACATACCTCCTAATACATACGTACTCGACACATCTCGGACATACATACTTAAGTTTTTATTTACAAAATATTTTCTTATAAACAATAACCAGAGAATCAACTGTATTGATATCATTAAATATTTTTTTCCTGGCAATTTAGAACTTCAACTGAACTACAACATGTTCATTTAGCCTGGTTTATCTAATAATTCCTAATTGTAGGTACCTACTTCTAAGATTTTATGCACACTCAGAAAGTAGTTATTCATTCACACTTTACAAACTTATTCTTAGAATGAGAATGGAAAAATGATTTATTTTTATCATCTTGTGGCGAACGTCGCGCCACCTCAAAACATATCTATAGACTCACGCACATGAGCGGGAAGGGGGCGCGGGGATAACACCGCGCTTCTATATCACACAGGACATTGCGGTCGCGCCGGGCACACGCACATGAGTCGGTCCGAGACCTTCACAGAGATTCGCCCGCTCCCGCGCCAAGCACCAACGCACTCGCGGAAATGTTTATCGTAGCTTTCTAAGCTAATATAAGTCTTTAAGTCTTATATAATAATGGAGACGTTTTGTGTTGTGTACCTAGTGAATAAAAGAATGTTGTGACTATACCTACCAATGACTTTCATTACTACACCGCAAGGCGTCCCAAAATGGTGACCCCGGTGCAAAAACTTTCCGTGTTCAGTGCGAGACTATGTTACTTATCAAGTGCTTCAATTACCTACGACAACACAGTGCTTAAAATCGCAATAAACATCGGCGCACTTAGTAACTCATACTGCGTCAAACCGCCGATAACATAGGCGTCATAACGCTGCAATGCAAGCAACGCGTCGCGTCTACAAGTGGGCATAGCGCGGCAAACATCAATCAAAGCGCGCCGCCAGGAAAAACACGCAACGCAACGTACAAAGCGCGCCGCCTCACCCGTGGCCTCACAAACCGCGCTCAGCAACTAACTACCTACGAGCTACGTGGCTACGCCATCACGGTAATATTACCGTGACACCATGTTGCTCGGTAGCAACGTCGCCCGCGCCTAGCAAGCACAAATCCATGTGGTTTCACCCTGTTGCTATGCGGTAGCGAATCAACCACGCTCAGTTCAAGGAGCATACGAAACGACGAGATCTGCGAGCATCCTCGCCGAACCCGCTTCAACCGATCTCAGTAGCAGAGCCAGGAGATGGAAACACCTCCGTCACTCCCTTCGTGCCAGCACATGAGTATACCTACAGACATTTGGTGAGCGAACTTTAGTATTAGCTAAATACCTACTCGTTCAAAAAAATTTCGTCAACATAATAGTTACAGTGCATACCTACCTAAAACATTAGAACTCGAAACAACAGTGAAGTGAATTTTCGATTTCGTAGTTATTATTTTAGTTCTAATTATTTATAGGATGTATCTACGTACTTATAAAATTTCTTTGTGCTTATGTATAGACTACGTTAAGAATTTGTGATACTCTCAACTTACCTAGGCACCCATTTACGTGAGCTAATCATGTATTTATAAACACGTTCACGGCGGCCGGATTTTACCTACTTATTTTAACCCATTGCGCACCGCCCGCCGTCCGATTATTGTATTTTTTTTTGGTTAACTCACTCACTGTCGGTTAACTTATTTTATGTACTTACCGGTTAACATTTATTATAATATTGTTATATGTTTAAATTGATTTTATTTTCTCTTGTATTTGTTTTGTAATAATGTAAATAATTATAGATATTAAGTACAACCGTTATTTTTTAGTACTGATTATAATTTGTTATTTATTATTCCGGTACTGAAAGCGGTTGTTACTTTCGGTTCGTGTGACGTATATATATCTATATACTTAATACCTATTATCCTTATCTCTTTCGACTTCTCCCTTTCCGCAACTCAACATGACGGCGGAACAGAATAATAAGTTAACTCAACTTGCTCGCCTAGTCGAGGTACTTACAAATTGCGTAGATGCCCTCAGCGCGAGATCAGCAAGGTCAGAGAGGTCAAGTTCAGCTTCGCACCTGTGCTGGTTTCATTGTACCTACGGACATGAGGCACGTAAATGCACGAAACCGTGCTCGTGGAAGTCGGAAAAACTCACTTCACGATCAGTAGTCGCGGCGACTGATCATTCAGATATAACAAGCCGCCGGTTATTCGCTGTCGATAAAACGACGTGTTACCAATTTCTCATCGATACCGGCAGCGACATCTGTTGCTACCCGAGAAAATTATGCAAGGGTCGCGCGATACAAGCAACCGGCTATCAACTAGCTGCGGCTAACGGCAGCTCAATAAAGACATACGGGACTATCTCGTTACACCTGAATTTAGGCCTGCGTCGAGATTTTCACTGGCATTTTATCATCGCTGACGTAGATACGCCAATAATAGGTGCGGATTTCTTAAGTCATTACAACTTACTACCTGACCTTCGAAACAAGAGAATTATCGACGGAAACACCAAACTATCTACCCAAGCATCGATTGCAAATGTGAGCCAAGTCAGTGTAAGATCCGTGTCTGCTCAATCGACCTCACTTTACTCGAATCTTCTATTGGAGTTTCCTGACCTCACGCGACCTCCAGGTCTACCACGACAAGTGAAACACAATACGGTACATCACATCATCACGACCGATGGACCTCCAGTTTCCTCCCGCCCACGTCGCCTGGCCCCTCAGAAACTAGCTGCAGCTAAAAAGGAAATTGAAGACATGGTCACATGTGGAACAGCTCGACCATCTGACAGTCCTTGGGCATCACCGCTACACATGGCTAAAAAGGGTCAGGAAGGATGGCGACCTTGTGGAGACTACCGCGCTCTGAACGCTCGTACTGTTCCAGACCGGTATCCCGTCAGGCACATCGCCGATTTTACGCACAACATCTCTGGTTCAACAATATTTAGCACCATTGACCTCGTAAAAGCATTCCAGCAGGTGCCAGTACACCAACCAGACATTTGCAAGACTGCCATCACCACACCGTTCGGGCTATACGAGTTTCCGTTCATGACTTTCGGCTTACGAAATGCTGGACAAACTTTTCAACGCTTTATGGACGAAGTCGTGAGGGGACTCGACTTCTGCTATACATACATTGACGACATAATTGTATTCTCACGGTCACACCAGGAGCACAAGGAACATCTACGCACCTTATTCCAACGCCTGGCAGACTACGGCGTCGTAGTGAACGCATCCAAGTGCGTTTTCGGTGCCGAAGAAGTAACATTCTTAGGGTACTCCATCAACAAAGATGGAACTCGCCCTCCAACAGAGAGGATTGAAGCGTTGCGGAGCTATCCCTTACCTAAAACAGTGCAAGGTCTTCGCCGCTTCCTCGGCATGATTAACTTTTATCGCCGGTTCCTCCCAAAAGCAGCAGAAACACAAGCGCCACTCATCAACGTCTTAGCCTCATCCAAACTCAAAGGTGCTAAACCAGTGCCCTGGACGCCAGAACTTGAATTGGCATTCCAAAGGTGTAAAGACGCCCTGGTGAGCGTTACTCTGCTTGCTCACCCAAACAGTAACGCGCCATTAGGTCTGTTTACAGACGCGTCATCAACTTACGTGGGAGCTTGCCTACAACAAAAGGTGTCTAATCATTGGCAGCCATTGGCATTTTTCAGCAAGAAACTAACAGATAAACAAAGCCAATGGCCCGCCTACTATCGCGAACTCCTTGGAGTATACGAAAGTGTACAGCACTTCCGACATATTCTTGAGGCACAACACGCGACAATCTACACCGACCACAAGCCTCTCATATATGCTTTCAGCCAAAAACGAGAGAAGCTCCCACCAATACAACTGAACCAACTTAGCTTCATCAGTCAATTCACGACGGATGTCAAGCATGTTAAAGGTGTTGACAATGTTGTCGCCGACACCATGTCACGAGTTGAACAAATTTCACTCGGTGACGATTTCGCTTCGCTCGCTCGAGCACAAGCAGAGGACGATGACCTCGAAAACATTCGCAACAACTCCTCTTTAAAACTAGTGCCTACATTAGTTCCCGGGTCCGATATCACCATTCTTTGCGATGACACGACCGGGAAACCACGGCCATACTTGCCACCGCAACATCGTCGTGCAGCCTTTGATCGACTTCACAATTTGAGTCACCCTGGGGTGCGTGCAACTACGCGCCTTGTGGCTGATCGCTACGTATGGCCCGGCATTAAAAAAGACTGTCGCAACTGGTCACGCGAGTGCCTCGCATGCCAGAAATGCAAAGTCACACGACATGTATCAGCCCCGCTCGCTGATTTTCCTACTCCATCTGGACGATTCAAACACGTCCATCTGGATATCATAGGACCACTTCCGTCCTCCAACGGTTACACCTACTGCCTTACGGCAATTGACCGTTTTACAAGATGGCCAGAGGCTTGGCCAATGACAAATATAACAGCCGAAGAAGTTGCTGACCAATTTCTTCACGGTTGGATTGCTCGTTTTGGCGTCCCCACCACCGTCACTACTGACCAAGGACGTCAATTCGAATCCACGTTATTCAACAAACTAATGGATCTAGGAGCTACCAGAAGAGCGAGAACAACTAGCTACCACCCACAGGCTAACGGTATGGTGGAACGCTTCCACCGGCATCTCAAGGCCGCTATCATGTGTCATTCACAATCCTGGCACAAAGCCTTACCGCTCGTTCTTCTCGGCATCAGATCAGCACTTAAAGAGGATCTACGCTGTTCCTCTGCAGACCTTGTATACGGTGAACCACTACGCTTACCGGGCGAGCTCCTGGTACCTAGTGGCACACCACAGCATACAAGCGATGACTTCATGGCCCGGCTACAGAGCACAATGGCCAAAGTACGTCCAGCACCGGCGTCCCGACACACGGAGCCCAAAACTTTTGTATTCAAAAATTTGAGCGACGCTTCACACATCTTTTTACGAGATGACACGGTACGCCGCGCACTTCAACCCCCTTACACAGGGCCCTATAAAGTTCTTAATCGCACAGACAAGACACTCACTATTCAAATGCCTGGTAGGAGCGTTCAAGTTAGCATCGACAGAACTAAGCCAGCTTACATAGCTCCTCAAATGGAACCAACATCGAGTCAAACGGTGCCAACGTCTGTTCCTGTATCCACTGCAGACAGATCGGTACAGCCAAACGCAGCACTGCCAGTTCCTAGCACTACTTTTTCGCCAGGACCATCACCTAGATCACAACCACAATCACCCAATCCCTTACCTACCGACCCTCCAGCTAAGTACGTCACCCGATCCGGACGTCGCGTCCGCTTTAAGCTTCCGGTGGATGTGTAATGTTTTTTGTAGATATGTATACACTTTAAGGTCGGTTAATGTAAGTTCGGTTGTAAGTTTTTTAAGTTTTTATTTGTTAATGCTCGGTTTACCTTTCTCCGTGGGGGGGTGGTGTGGCGAACGTCGCGCCACCTCAAAACATATCTATAGACTCACGCACATGAGCGGGAAGGGGGCGCGGGGATAACACCGCGCTTCTATATCACACAGGACATTGCGGTCGCGCCGGGCACACGCACATGAGTCGGTCCGAGACCTTCACAGAGATTCGCCCGCTCCCGCGCCAAGCACCAACGCACTCGCGGAAATGTTTATCGTAGCTTTCTAAGCTAATATAAGTCTTTAAGTCTTATATAATAATGGAGACGTTTTGTGTTGTGTACCTAGTGAATAAAAGAATGTTGTGACTATACCTACCAATGACTTTCATTACTACACCGCAAGGCGTCCCAAAATCTCAATTATTAGTTTTATTTCATAGATAAAAGAAACAACAAACGCGTCGTTATTCAGTAGATCGGAAATGCCTACCGCACGCGCGCGAGGCGCTAGATTAATTTTACGCACGCATAAAATCGTAACTAAAAAGTTTTTACTGTGGTGATAGACATTACTTACTGATTAGCAGACGTGCTGCTACCAATCGCGTACAGTTATATTGCGTGAAGTTGAGGCAATAATTTCTTGTCGCATCCGAGTGACGCGTCTATTCTTGTCACTGGCGCCCTCTGTCTGTAGTTGGCGAGTTGCCGACTTACTCACTGTTAGTAAACAAAATACAACATACAAGAATCTAAGAGTTACTACGCGCTGCGCTCGTAACCGTGTATCTATGCGGGAAAGCTGGCGGTTAATTCATTGTAGTGATAATATTCTCGCTTCTGACTTAACGTATTTGATTTTAATTTGGGATTTCTGTAGATTGCATTAGCTTAGTTCTGCTTCCTCGTCGTAGACCTCATAATATTGTATTATTAAGTGTATTATTAAGTTATATGAATAAATGAACTTTGAACTTTGAACTTTAATATTGTAATCAGTTCATATTCATCTAAAAAAGTTTGGTGTTTGTTTTGTCGTCATATCTTTTGTCCTATCAACATAATATAAAACAACAGTACAAATGATCCCTTTGAAGTAGTCCCTGTGCCAGTAATGAGTGTTGTTGTCACCGTGTGAATGGTGCATGATTGCGCACATCGCGGGGCGCGGGGCGCGGGGCGCGGGGCGCGGGGCGCGGGGCGTGGGGCGCGGGGTGCAGGGTGCAGGGCACGGCAGACCCACACCACACCTCCGCCGGGTTAACTAGCTATTGTGTCTCGGTCATTGTCACTGTCACACCTAGCTTTTTGTATGTGTTATATTGTTATATGAGGTTTGGTTTGTTTTTCGAAGGGCGTATTGAAATTTTTCATAATGTACAAATTCATTATCAACTACAGAAAGATTAATTTTAGTTCGGTTCATCTGTGTTAACCTGGAATAAGAACAGCTTCAATAATATAGCCCTTAATTTTTCCTATTTTCATTCATGTGATCAATCAAAGTAACATTCACTAGTATGAGGTATCAAAGTTTGCAAAACCTGCAATATAAAAATACTTACATATTATACATATCTGTATTAGTCTACCCCGGGTCCAAGTTCAAGCCGAGTGAAGGTGGCGCAGTGATTCCAGATAGAGCCTGGCTTGCTGCTATGCAGTTTAGTTACCATGTAGAGAGTGCAAGTTTTTCCCCGCGAGCCTGCGCCGGCGCACAATGGCCGCCGCCGGGACGCAGGACCTCCTTATATGGCACGCGCCAGTCTCACAGGGGACTGCAGATGTTAAAATGTCATACGACTATTTAGCTAAATTTTGATACATTCAATATAATTTTCAACTCAAAAAACAATTAAGTAAAGCTACGTTAGCTTGTGAAATAATCTCTCACTGTTTCGCAACACTTTATTCGCATTGAGATTTTTGTAGTTATTGAATAATTAAAAAGAGCTTTTGCTATGTACCGCTCAGAGTTCATTACTGTAGATACATGATCGATATTATTATGTCAGTTTAATGAACTCATTAAACGAGTAATTATATTGATTGAGCTTTTAACACGTTTCAAGCCGCTCGATCCTGCGTGGGTCGACGTGGAATGTTCCGGAAAAGGTATACGAGAGCAGTAAACTACTTAATGGGAATATAAATAATCTTGATTCCAAAACAGCACGTGGAGGGAATCTAATGAAATAGCCGTAACGTTAAATACATCTCATTTGATACACGTTCAACTAAGCCGGTTCAAGATATTCTTCTGGTTCAATCGGTCGCGGCTCGGAGTACCCGCAGTATGTGTGAAGTACATACTACGGCTCGGAGTAGCCGCAGTATGTGTGAAGTACATACTACGGCTCGGAGTAGCCGCAGTATGTGTGAAGTACATACTACGGCTCGGAGTAGCCGCAGTATGTATGAAGTACATACTGCGGCTCGGAGTAGCCGCAGTATGTGTGAAGTACATACTACGGCTCGGAGTAGCCGCATTATGTGTGAAGTACATACTACGGCTCGGAGTAGCCGCAGTATGTGTGAAGTACATACTACGGCTCGGAGTAGCCGCAGTATGTATGAAGTACATACTGCGGCTCGGAGTAGCCGCAGTATGTGTGAAGTACATACTACGGCTCGGAGTAGCCGCAGTATGTATGAAGTACATACTACGGCTCGGAGTAGCCGCAGTATGTGTGAAGTACATACTACGGCTCGGAGTAGCCGCAGTATGTGTGAAGTACATACTACGGCTCGGAGTAGCCGCAGTATGTATGAAGTACATACTGCGGCTCGGAGTAGCCGCAGTTTGTGTGAAGTACTTACATACTGAAGCAAACATAACTCTCATTCTACTTGGTAGTAAACAGAAGTAATCCTGTTCACTATTGGATTCAATAGCACTCTCCTAGTTATGTGAGTAAGTGGCTCCACTGTTTACAGCATTGAATGCTCCCTGCTGCATGCTGCGAGGCCCTGCTATCAGTCTTACAGAT
Organism: Macaria notata; assembly: GCA_927399415.1. Taxonomy (NCBI): domain Eukaryota; kingdom Metazoa; phylum Arthropoda; class Insecta; order Lepidoptera; family Geometridae; genus Macaria; species Macaria notata. The sequence continues at coordinate 11,581,162 of OV656746.1, forward strand.
GCAGTGCTTGTGTGTACATATACATAAACTTGTCAGCTTGAATCGGTTCAAGTAAATTCAACTCGTCTGTTCTAAGTATTTTAGGTTTATTTACATTTGTGTTTAGCTAGAGGAATATCTTAGTCTTAAGTTTATTTACATGTATGTAACTAGAAGAAAAACTTACATTACATCAATGCAACAGATACTCCTAATGAGAGTCAGAGAGGATCCATAACTTAAGATAAAGATTTTATTAATGAAACTGAATACAGAAGTAAAAAAGAACGACAGCGCAGTGGTATATATAATATAAAATAGGTATGTATAATAATAATAATACAATAAAAACGTTTATTGGGTTCAAAAATACTTACATCTAGTTCACTATATTAATACATACAAAACTAAGTTAGTAATTTCTTATAACAGTGTGTTGTCACCCGGACGAGATTTTTCTGTTTCCCGGGTGACAACGTCTTCCCGTCAGGTTTAAGTATAAATTGTTAACCCTTACAAGGCAATCCATTTATGGATGTTATATTTTTAGGATATACAGGATATTATTTGATTTATTTAAGAGAACAATTTTCCAATAAGTACACAGACAGTAACATACATTAGTAGTAGAATAAAGTAGTATTACATTTTATATGTAAGTTATTCATTAGGTACTTAGTAATAGCGGTTATTATTAACCCTTACAAGGCAGTATATAGAAGTAATATTTTTCGGAATATTTAATTGGTTTAAGCAGTTTACATATCAAGGATTTTTTAAATCATCCCTCTCTTATGTTACATATACACAGTAACATAACAATATTTACAGTAGCAGAAGTGTAAGGTAGTATGACCATTTATAAATATATTATTGTTCATTAGTGATCAATAACAAATTATTCTTTTTTATGTTCTATTCATAGAATTATTATGTCAATATTTATTAGTTAGTGATTTGAGTAAGATGGAATCTGCTGAAATGTATATAAGATAGGTAAGTATTAAATTTATTTTAATTCAAGAAAACACGCTAGGTACGTCGTTTGTTCTATCAAGTTAAATTTATAATTGCTTAAATCCAGCAAAGCACATTTCCAATAAACTTGTATGTTTGTTTAGCAACATGTACCTAAGGGAAGTACATTCCATAATGTTGTGGTCACTACATTGTTACTACACCCGGAGATCTCTCTAGTAGTGCCTAATTGATTATGTACTACATTGTTGCTGCACCCGGAGATCTCTCTAGTAGTGCCTAATTGATTATGTACTACATTGTTGCTGCACCCGGAGATCTCTCTGGTAGTGCCTAATTGATTATGTACTGATAGGTATTTAGATAGCTGCTAACATGTGAGACTTTCATTTATTAATTACTACATTGGTGCTACACCCGGAGATCTCTCTGGTAGTGCCTAATTGATTATGTACTGATAGGTATTTAGATAGCTGCTAACATGTGAGACTTTCATTTATTAATTACTACATTGGTGCTACACCCGGAGATCTCTCTGGTAGTGCCTAATTGATTATGTACTGATAGGTATTTAGATAGCTGCTAACATGTGAGACTTTCATTTATTAATTACTACATTGGTGCTACACCCGGAGATCTCTCTGGTAGTGCCTAATTGATTATGTACTGATAGGTATTTAGATAGCTGCTAACATGTGAGACTTTCATTTATTAATTACTACATTGGTGCTACACCCGGAGATCTCTCTGGTAGTGCCTAATTGATTATGTACTGATAGGTATTTAGATAGCTGCTAACATGTGAGACTTTCATTTATTAATTACTACATTGGTGCTACACCCGGAGATCTCTAGTAGTGCCTAATTGATTATGTACTGATAGGTATTTAGATAGCTGCTAACATGTGAGACTTTCATTTATTAATTACTACATTGGTGCTACACCCGGAGATCTCTAGTAGTGCCTAATTGATTATGTACTGATAGGTATTTAGATAGCTGCTAACATGTGAGACTTTCATTTATTAATTACTACATTGGTGCTACACCCGGAGATCTCTCTGGTAGTGCCTAATTGATTATGTACTGATAGGTATTTAGATAGCTGCTAACATGTGAGACTTTCATTTATTAATTACTACATTGGTGCTACACCCGGAGATCTCTCTGGTAGTGCCTAATTGATTATGTACTGATAGGTATTTAGATAGCTGCTAACATGTGAGACTTTCATTTATTAATTACTACATTGGTGCTACACCCGGAGATCTCTCTGGTAGTGCCTAATTGATTATGTACTGATAGGTATTTAGATAGCTGCTAACATGTGAGACTTTCATTTATTAATTACTACATTGGTGCTACACCCGGAGATCTCTCTGGTAGTGCCTAATTGATTATGTACTGATAGGTATTTAGATAGCTGCTAACATGTGAGACTTTCATTTATTAATTACTACATTGGTGCTACACCCGGAGATCTCTCTGGTAGTGCCTAATTGATTATGTACTGATAGGTATTTAGATAGCTGCTAACATGTGAGACTTTCATTTATTAATTACTACATTGGTGCTACACCCGGAGATCTCTCTGGTTGTGCCTAATTGATTATGTGCTGATAGGTATTTAGATAGCTGCTAACATGTGAGACTTTCATTTATTAATTACTACATTGGTGCTACACCCGGAGATCTCTCTGGTAGTGCCTAATTGATTATGTACTGATAGGTATTTAGATAGCTGCTAACATGTGAGACTTTCATTTATTAATTACTACATTGGTGCTACACCCGGAGATCTCTCTGGTAGTGCCTAATTGATTATGTACTGATAGGTATTTAGATAGCTGCTAACATGTGAGACTTTCATTTATTAATTACTACATTGGTGCTACACCCGGAGATCTCTCTGGTAGTGCCTAATTGATTATGTACTGATAGGTATTTAGATAGCTGCTAACATGTGAGACTTTCATTTATTAATTACTACATTGGTGCTACACCCGGAGATCTCTCTGGTAGTGCCTAATTGATTATGTACTGATAGGTATTTAGATAGCTGCTAACATGTGAGACTTTCATTTATTAATTACTACATTGGTGCTACACCCGGAGATCTCTCTGGTAGTGCCTAATTGATTATGTGCTGATAGGTATTTAGATAGCTGCTAACATGTGAGACTTTCATTTATTAATTACTACATTGGTGCTACACCCGGAGATCTCTCTGGTAGTGCCTAATTGATTATGTGCTGATAGGTATTTAGATAGCTGCTAACATGTGAGACTTTCATTTATTAATTACTACATTGGTGCTACACCCGGAGATCTCTCTGGTAGTGCCTAATTGATTATGTGCTGATAGGTATTTAGATAGCTGCTAACATGTGAGACTTTCATTTATTAATTACTACATTGGTGCTACACCCGGAGATCTCTCTGGTAGTGCCTAATTGATTATGTGCTGATAGGTATTTAGATAGCTGCTAACATGTGAGACTTTCATTTATTAATTACTACATTGGTGCTACACCCGGAGATCTCTCTGGTAGTGCCTAATTGATTATGTACTGATAGGTATTTAGATAGCTGCTAACATGTGAGACTTTCATTTATTAATTACTACATTGGTGCTACACCCGGAGATCTCTAGTAGTGCCTAATTGATTATGTACTGATAGGTATTTAGATAGCTGCTAACATGTGAGACTTTCATTTATTAATTACTACATTGGTGCTACACCCGGAGATCTCTAGTAGTGCCTAATTGATTATGTACTGATAGGTATTTAGATAGCTGCTAACATGTGAGACTTTCATTTATTAATTACTACATTGGTGCTACACCCGGAGATCTCTCTGGTAGTGCCTAATTGATTATGTACTGATAGGTATTTAGATAGCTGCTAACATGTGAGACTTTCATTTATTAATTACTACATTGGTGCTACACCCGGAGATCTCTCTGGTAGTGCCTAATTGATTATGTACTGATAGGTATTTAGATAGCTGCTAACATGTGAGACTTTCATTTATTAATTACTACATTGGTGCTACACCCGGAGATCTCTCTGGTAGTGCCTAATTGATTATGTGCTGATAGGTATTTAGATAGCTGCTAACATGTGAGACTTTCATTTATTAATTACTACATTGGTGCTACACCCGGAGATCTCTCTGGTAGTGCCTAATTGATTATGTGCTGATAGGTATTTAGATAGCTGCTAACATGTGAGACTTTCATTTATTAATTACTACATTAACAATACATAACAAACAAAAATCATATTATCCAAATGAAACAGTGGCGGTTATAAAAAATGAAGACGGGAAAGCTATAGTAGATCCAGTTGAAATAGCAAACTGCTTTAATGATTATTTTGTAAATGTAGCTCATTCCAATACTAATTCAAAGAAAAACTTCACAGACACTCTTAATGAACAACAAACTAAATCACTTTTCTTACAACCAGCTATACCATTTGATGTATTGAAAGTAATATGTGATCTAAAAAACACCAACAGTGTTGGATTAGACGGTATATCTACCGCTGTAGTAAAAGAGGTATCAGTTAGTATATCGCCAATTTTGACCCACATAATTAATTTGTGTATATCTCAAGGTGTGTTTCCTACAGCATTAAAAGTATCCCTAGTTAAACCACTATTTAAGAAGGGTGACAAAGATCAATTAGGTAATTACCGACCAGTTGCAATCCTTTCTGTATTTTCAAAAATTTTTGAGAAACTTATTTATAATAGGATATATCGTTACCTGGAAAAAAATCAGATATTTACCAATGACCAGTATGGTTTCAGGAAGAATAAGAGCATAAATATGGCCATATATGACTTTCTACATAAAGTAATGACTAATGTTGACAAAAGAAAAAAAGTGATAGCAATATATATGGATATGTCAAAAGCATTTGACAATGTTCGGCATGATATATTGCTAAATAAGTTATATAAATATGGTATCAGAGGTAATGCACATGAACTTATAAAATCATATTTAAGCGGAAGAACTCAACTCACGTCTGTCAGTAGATTATGTCCAACAACAATTACCTTAAAGGCATATGAATCAGATAAAAAAGATATGCGATATGGAGTCCCACAAGGTAGTGTGCTGGGGCCATTGCTATTTCTACTATATATCAATGACTTTGTAAAAGCTACCAGACATCCTATGACATTATTTGCAGATGACAGCACAATATTATTCATTCATGACACATTATTTAATTTAGAATCTGACATTAGCTATACTTTGACATCTCTTATCAATTGGTTGAATAATAATAATTTAAAAATTAATATTGAAAAGACTAACTTAATGTATTTTAGAAATAGACATAATGACAAATTAAATTTCGATATTCTACATAACAGTAAAAAAGTAAATGAGGTAGACACCACACGTTTTCTAGGACTGACAGTAGATAACAAGTTGACATGGGAATCCCATATAAATACTTTATGTAAAAGACTGCATCAATTTGCTTATGCACTGTATCAACTACGGAAGGTTGCCAGTGAGAACACATTGTTAACAGCTTATCATGGTCATGCAGCTTCAATATTAAGATATGGAGTAATATTTTGGGGTGATGCCACCAATAGTATACAAGCATTCCGAGCGCAAAAACGATGTGTAAGAGCTATCTGCGGACTAAGCCGAAGGGCCTCGTGTAAGAAACATTTTAAGCGGCTAAAGATATTAACTTTACCATGTATTCAAATATATGAAATTTCAACTTTTATTAAAATGAATCCTGAACACTTTACAATGTGGCCAGCTGACAGTAGGCATGCAGGGAAAATACGAAACATACCTACCAATACTGCATACCTCAATAAAAGTGTATTTGGGATGGCTCCGAGGATATACAACCACATTCCCAAGAGTATTAGATGTAAAGATGACCTTAATGTTTTTAAATGTATGCTAAATGAACTATTATTTAAAAAAGCTTACTACAGTGTTGATTTGTTTTTCAAAGATAAGTTTAAATAAGAATGTATTCTAAATCAAATTATGTAACTTTATATTATTAGTTGTAAAGTCTGTAAGCCTTTCAGGTGGAAACTAGTGACACAATACGCTATAAATGTTTGTCTAGTTAAGCAACATATTATATACTGTAACACCTTAGCACCTTGTTTCACAGACCAATAAATCATTCATTCATTCATTCATTCATTCATTCATACATACATTGGTGCTACACCCGGAGATCTCTCTGGTAGTGCCTAATTGATTATGTACTGATAGGTATTTAGATAGCTGCTAACATGTGAGACTTTCATTTATTAATTACTACATTGGTGCTACACCCGGAGATCTCTAGTAGTGCCTAATTGATTATGTACTGATAGGTATTTAGATAGCTGCTAACATGTGAGACTTTCATTTATTAATTACTACATTGGTGCTACACCCGGAGATCTCTAGTAGTGCCTAATTGATTATGTACTGATAGGTATTTAGATAGCTGCTAACATGTGAGCCTTTCATTTATTAATTACTACATTGGTGCTACACCCGGAGATCTCTCTGGTAGTGCCTATTTGATTATGTGCTGATAGGTATTTAGATAGCTGCTAACATGTGAGACTTTCATTTATTAATTACTACATTGGTGCTACACCCGGAGATCTCTAGTAGTGCCTAATTGATTATGTACTGATAGGTATTTAGATAGCTGCTAACATGTGAGCCTTTCATTTATTAATTACTACATTGGTGCTACACCCGGAGATCTCTCTGGTAGTGCCTATTTGATTATGTGCTGATAGGTATTTAGATAGCTGCTAACATGTGAGACTTTCATTTATTAATTACTACATTGGTGCTACACCCGGAGATCTCTCTGGTAGTGCCTAATTGATTATGTACTGATAGGTATTTAGATAGCTGCTAACATGTGAGACTTTCATTTATTAATTACTACATTGGTGCTACACCCGGAGATCTCTCTGGTAGAGCCTAATTGATTATGTACTGATAGGTATTTAGATAGCTGCGAACATGTGAGACTTTCATTTATTAATTACTACATTGGTGCTACACCCGGAGATCTCTCTGGTAGTGCCTAATTGATTATGTACTGATAGGTATTTAGATAGCTGCTAACATGTGAGACTTTCATTTATTAATTACTACATTGGTGCTACACCCGGAGATCTCTCTGGTAGTGCCTAATTGATTATGTACTGATAGGTATTTAGATAGCTGCTAACATGTGAGACTTTCATTTATTAATTACTACATTGGTGCTACACCCGCAGATCTCTCTGGTAGTGCCTAATTGATTATGTACTGATAGGTATTTAGATAGCTGCTAACATGTGAGCCTTTCATTTATTAATTACTACATTGGTGCTACACCCGGAGATCTCTCTGGTAGTGCCTAATTGATTATGTACTGATAGGTATTTAGATAGCTGCTAACATGTGAGACTTTCATTTATTAATTACTACATTGGTGCTACACCCGGAGATCTCTCTGGTAGTGCCTAATTGATTATGTACTGATAGGTATTTAGATAGCTGCTAACATGTGAGACTTTCATTTATTAATTACTACATTGGTGCTACACCCGGAGATCTCTCTGGTAGTGCCTAATTGATTATGTACTGATAGGTATTTAGATAGCTGCTAACATGTGAGACTTTCATTTATTAATTACAACGTAAATTGCACTTTTCAAAATAGCAACGTTGTAAAACCATCTGAGTAAATATAACAAGGCTGGAAGTGTAGAAAGTGTTTATTTTGAGGTCTCGCGCAAAATACAATGTTTTGTTTGTTTTCTCCACATTTTTCTTATCTCCCCCTCGCATCCCGACAAATGTCACAAAGTTCAAACAAAAATATACTTTCGTAAGCTTGCTTATATTAAAAACATGCTGCCAAAGTTGGTTTCAAAATTTTCAAAGAAAAGCAAAGAAATTCTGACTGTATGTAGTTATATCTAGGTACATCTACAAATTAACAACAAAACATTTACGGCTTTTAATAAATTAAAGTACTACTACTACTACTGATATTTAATATGACATTGATATATAATTATTTAGTAACTGGTTGTAATGTGTCCAGCCATAAACAATCAGTTACAGCGGGACGTGACGTCATTATCGAGTGTCCCGTACATTACTAGGCAAGTGACGCAAGGACCCTCTCTACTTACCCCTTGAACTACAATACACATCATATTTATTGCAATACCACACGAAACCACCCTCTAAATCACCAAATTTAGCCTATCTATCTATTTTATTGCCTAGGGAAATGCAGAAAAAAACACTATGCAATTTATGTCATCTCCTGAGTTCATGTTTAGTACAGTAACTTTACGGATATATAATATGTTTTTACTTATTTGATACATCTTTAGTTATGTCCGATTTATAGCATAAAAACCCGAAAGCTATGAAATTCACAGTCGTAAACGCAATTTCAGACCCTTGCCCAAATTAATCTAATAGCCTGTAACTTGGATTATTGAAGTTACGGAACTCTCTTTGTTTAGTTTCTAAATCTAAACTGGTTTCTCTAGTGGAGAAATGTAATACTAATGCTAACAAAGTAAAGGCAGAAATAGCATAGAGTAATAACTAATATGCAAGTACTAGTCAAGCAGGAAATCTACCAAACTAGATTTGAGTACCTACCTAGGTATATGTTGCAGTAGGTATCCCACGCTAGCTCGCGGAGAGTTGTTTGCTGGTTCGGGTTTGCATGACGCCGTCCGAGGGACCCTCGCAGATGCCATCTGAGCCCTCAGTTTTTCATAATATATCTCATTGATATTAGGGCTGAACTATCTAGCACTACTTTTTACCAGAATTTAAAGTTTTTCCAACATCATCTTTTTTAGTTGACATTCAAATTTCAGTTAGAATTCTCCATAATTAATGTGAGCACAAGTTCTCTGCCTCATTGCTAGCTGAGCAGACAGATCATCTAATTGATCATATTTCTCATGTTATTTATATGCACTAGTTGTGCCCCGCGCTTCGAAGAATGAGTGGTGGCGCGTGCGGCGCGCGGCGCGCGGCGTGCAGTGCCACCCCTAGCAGCTGTGTAGCTGCTCTCAGCAGAGGGGCCCGGGCCCTCCGCCGGAGCGTGGTCGCAGGGAGCAGTCAGTCCCGAGCCGGCGCCGCGGAGCCACCTCGCCGCGCCGCCTGCTCCCGCGCACTCGCCGCCACCTCGCTGTACTCACGTGTGTGCTTCCTATAAATACTGTGAACCTCTGATCGGAGTCATTCAACTGGACGTCCCTCGCGCCTTTCCCTTCGCCGCCTATGTAAAGTGATTCCGCGGATCATTCGTTTAGTTCACGCGCGTGAGTCTCGTCCCAGCTCTGACTTAGCTCGAGCTTATTATATCTCGTGTTGCGTGAAGCTCATTAGTTATCCTTTCTCGCGATTTACGGCACCAATATTGGATTAGTTCGGCGTTTGTTTTGCTGCAGTCGTCACATTGCTGTGAACGACCGAACAACTTTGTTCAATTGACGGTTGATGTAGAACAGCTGCGAGCTTTTACTTGATTAAAGCTGTCGCGTGTAATGGATGTAAGCTGTAAGTAATGTGATGAAACTCGCCACGAAGCGATAGCAGCGTCGTTAGGAGCGGCAGTCCCGCGAGGCTGCAGCCTGCTACAAGCAAGCAGTGCTAAGTTATAGTGCTTGTACCGGCCCCCGCCCACGGCCGCGGCAGGCTGCTTTATACCTCCACCAACCACCTGATGCCTCACAATGGCTCCCTGGGGAGCGACACTACCTTCCCGGACTGTATCCATGACACTGGCGCAAATTTTATTGGCCTCCAACTTTGTTACGAGATTTGTAAACATTGCCATTTTATTAAAACTCCAACAAATTAATCAAGATGATAGATACCCTTCCTCGGATAGATCTTATTAGTTTATTCAGAAACTCCGTATTTAAAATGATCTTAAGGTTTATCTTAGTTTAGAAATAGTGACATTAAAATGTATTCAGTTGCATAGGAGACGCGGAGAGTAATTAATAAACCAGTCAGGCACCTGTGTAGGTCGTAGAAATGGAACCTAACTAGTAACTATTCTATTAATAGCGGGAAGTGATTAGCAGTAAAACTTGATTGAGCTATTCACGGAGTGTCTCACTGGAATATGCAATAAGGAATTATTACAGAACAGACAATATAAAATATACAGTCGAGTGTTATTCACGAGATAAAAAGTCCCATAGCTTATTAGCTATGTACTTAGAAATAACTCCATTACATTTATTCGTAAAGTTACCATACAATGGTGCATAATGATATAAACATGTAGGCGAGCGTGGAGCACTAACATTGCACGTATATTGTATCTCTGACATTTAAACCATGAATACATTTAGCTGAATGTTTCGCAACTTCAATAACATAATGTCATTCAAAGAGGTTGCAGCACTAAGCACTAACTAAGTAGACCATACATTGTGGAAACATAACAATATTGATCATAATATTGTTAGGATCGATTTTTTTATTTTAAATTAGCAAAAACTTTTTTACTAAAATATTGATGAACCAATAAACAGTTTGATTAAGTTTTATAGGACAGTAAACTTCTTAATGTCTGTCCAACGCAAAGTTTAAATTAAACTACGTTTATAGGCTGCAAACAGTCGCCATATATTTCCATTACCTGCCTGGCGCTTGCAGCACAGTGGTGACACTAAGCCAGATTTATCTCACCGTCTCCCGCGGAACCTTCAGAACCTTCCACATTGAGTGTTTGTTGTTCCTCGCAGACTCGCAGGATTTATGTCACGTCACAGTTCACGCATTTACTTTATTGGAGAGGACGTTGGTCTTTGAACTTTCTTTCAACGAATCCACTTAATTTAAACAGTTCATAACTTAAGATGTTTGGGAATTTGTAAGTTTTCATCTTGTCCCTCTGAGTTTAATAAGAATTCAATAATTTGCATTTTTATTGCTTCGTAATATTATGTTTGTCAACGTATGCGCCTGCTTACGTTGACAAAAATAATATTCAGTTTTAATCAATACGCGATGCCTTTGACCACATAATTTATTAGCAGCGATGCACTTCTTGCACTAGACAATTAACTAACTTCTTAACACTAGTCTCGTCTCTCCTGACACGAGCTGCGTCTAGTATCAGTGCTGCGGCGTGATGCATGTGTTCTGATAACACACATTATTCTTGTTGCAGATAACTTGCCTTTGAATATGCACATTACTGCACTCGCACGACTGCAAGGGTCATTGCTTCTCACCTCCATTCATATTTTAGAACTTGATTCCTTTTTTCCTTTTCCTAAAATATCTTTTATTTTATTATTCCTAGTTCGATGTTTGATTTAGATAAAAGCTTTGGAATAAATTGCGCTGATCTAAGTTTTATTCATTTGAACTGGTACTTTAATATTTAATTTATCTTTGCGTAGTTCCTACGAAGTATAAAGCACGTGGTGATATTTAATCGATCTGCCTAAGTAGAGTACACAATAGAAGTAGCGAGGGGCGCGTGTATCGATTGTTTGGTGTGAACCAGCGCCGCGGCCGCCAGCATCCCGCCGCGGCCGCGCCCGGCGCGGACTGTGGGGAGGGACCCTCCAACATTAGACACATCACATACAGTAACTAATGCACTGCCGGGCCTAGGCTCGGAGTTCTTATCAAATTATGGTTATGAATAATAAAATATGTAATAGTGGTTTAGTCTCATAGTGATCGATATGATTCTTGGAGACCTGATAAGTCATCAATACTTTTATAACCGACTTTGAAAGCAATGTTTGTAAATAACCTCATACGTAGGTATAAAACTGTAACTATGACGTAACAAATATGTTCCACTTACACAACTTCCGTAACTTTTCAGACAATAAAAGAAAATGGTCGCGTGACATTGTAACAAAATATTGGTACAGAAACTTGAAATCCACAAAACGACATGCGTGTCGTAACAACTATGAATGTAAAGTATTTGTCGGTGTTACTGCTTTATTGTTTGCTTTCGTGGAGGGTTACTATTGCTCTCCACTGTACCCACTACCCAGCACTGAGGGGAGCTTTGTTGTGGGAAGCGTGACTGAAGACCATTTGTTTTTTGTAAGCACTTAAAATACCTTCCGCTGAGACAAATTTAAAGACTCACATAAAGTGGTTTATTATTTCGGGGACTTTGTTTTAGTTCGGTTGGAATTAGAACTGCTGCCGTAGATGGAGCCTCTTGCCTAACTGCAAGTAGTAGTGTAATACAAGTATAATGTTTAGTGCAGGTGTGTATGTATAAAACTGGATACCTCACTCGGTTGCTCAAGTGAAGGGCTACTGTTCTAAGCTGTGCTACTTCAGCTACTTGCCAAATGTGCTCAGAAAGAGTTCATCCAGTCACTAACACTGTCTAAAGTAGAAATGGTTTCGCCACTAGAGCTAAAATAACTTATTGAAACTCAAAACATTTATTAGACCGACATTAAACTTAACACTACTCGAGTAAAAACTTTTAGGTTCGCTTGATGCTCAAAAATTAAAAAATATCAACAATGTTTGCAAACGTAACCATAAAATATATCCAAAAAGATAATGAGCAAAAACGTCGCAGTAAAACTTTCTCGACACAATACAGTGTGCTATATGTATGCAAGTCCTGGTTGCGCTGCGCCCGCGCCGCCCACTGCTCGGGAACTGGTTGCGCCGGAGTCTGCGTATAAATAACACCTACACTGCACCTATCTGCGATCTAAAGCACTAGCACCACAAGCCCCTCTGTGAGAAATGTTCACCTGATTTATAAACAAGGATATTTTTGTGCATCGAAATCTTACAAGCAGTTTACATACTTCAGTACTTAAAGCTTAACAAACTACGGTCATCAGATATAATATTTATCATACTTAAGAGAGTAAGAATAAAACGCAGACAATTTATTGCAGCGTTATTAAATTTAAAGTCAATAACTTAAAATTGACCCTTTTAATAAAAGTTCATGGAATAATACTTTGTATTACCTTATCGTCCATCAAGCACACGCCCCCACATTCAGCTCGGCTATCAAGCAAGCAAGCAAGCAATACCCTGCTTGCTTGCTTGCTTGCTTGTATGTATGTATGTATGTATGTATGTATGCAGCTCGATGCCAGTCCTGTGCAATATGTTGTGGTGTTTAGGCATAAACCTTTTACGAGTTCATGTCATTAACGGGACCCAAATGATATCAAACAATGTGCTCCGCGTCATTGACCGGATTATAGGACAGTTTTAGGCGGGATTGATGTATTTAGTTGTATTTTATTGCAAATCTATGGGCAATTTAGATAATATTACATTTTTAATTAGAACAGATTACTAATCGGAAACTCTCGTCGCCAGAAGTGGCTTCTCTTGCAAGCTTAGCTGCGTTTCTATCTCAATAAGTTAATTTAGATGCGAACATCAATCCCAAAAAAATTCACGTGTCATTGTTTTTCTATTCTCTCTAGGAAAATGCCTCACCATTTCCGTATGTTTTTCCTCCCTCCATTGTGTCCCTCGCAGCCTCCCCGCGTCACTCCCGAGGCACGCTCTTTGTACGCTCTCTGTTAATTAGCTTTAATGGTGAACCAGGGATTTGCTGAATCATACATATTGTTCATACTCGCAGCTTTACTTGATGGTTTATGATGTACACCGCCAAATTAACTGCAATATAAAGCTTCACCTAAAATGAAACTTGGTCACATCCATTTATTCATCTACTTTATCGTAGGGGATAATAATTTTTAACCTCATACAGTTCGAACATACGAGTTCATACAGGTCGAACTATAAAGTCTACCAATTGAAATATGAATGCACACTATATTATAGTTGAGTGCTCCACTAAGTTTTCCAGATTTCTTGCCTATTCCTTGAATAAAGTTAGTCAAAGTGCTATTATTAGTGATCTCGTAAATCTGTCAGAACGCGCTCCGCCGCTGCGTGCGCTGCGCGCTGCACCGCACCCGACATATTATATACTGCATTCACTGACACGGTGTTAGTATTCGCAGAATTACAGTTAAATTGACCATGTGAAATTTTTTTTTTAAATATTTCCTACTAACGAGCATAATAAAATTAAATTGATACCCTGTAGATACTATGTATTTCAACCATCGAAGTAAAATGTCAGTAGCAAAACTGTCAAAAAAATTACGTGGGTTTATGAAATTTATAATCAAGGTACCATACACACATTTTAGAAGTTCTCAGTCTTTCACAGTATCAGTCATTAAATTCGGTTCCCAATTCCTACTAAGTGAGTAAAGTTGTTTCCAATAAGAGTGTGAATCAATCACTCCGCACAAATGCACACAAAGCATTCTATTCCCGCGCTTCTGTGAACACTAACACCTCCACACTATGTATGTAGTATACTGACAGACAGAGCTTAGAGCTTTATTAAGCTCGCGTGACGTATGGCTGTGCTTGCGTTCTGTATACTCTGGAACTGTTTGTTTATTGCAAAGTTCGTTGAATGATTTGATCATTAGTCGATATCACTCAGTTATCAAAATAATTGTCCTCGTTACTAAAGTATAAATAATCAAAAATACTTAGGGTTCAATTTTTTATAACTACAAACCCCTTTTTGCTGAAATTTTGGTTGAAAGATATTTTAGTGTGTTCTGCCTATTGAAGCTAAGCCGCTCATTTCATCTTAGAAATGGTTTCAAAACATTTGATGTGATTAATGAGAGTACGATAAAAGCTGCAGTAGGCCAGTTTCCTTGTAAACATGACAACAACAATCGAGCGCGAAGAATGCAACAAGTCGATGGATCATAAAAGTGAGATCACTTCAAAGAATGCTAAGCTTCGTTCGAGTTTGTTTAATATTTCATCACATCGGGCTTTAAAGCTGTCCTCACTCGGGTCACTTCAAAGCTCCATCGCAGCTTCCTTAGTCATCTGTAAGCTCTATCATTGACAATATATCCTGCATGCACATACAAACACACACAAGGTACGTTATATGTCGGGAGATGACACACAGTTCTCGGTAAACCGATTAACGAGCCGAAAGGTAGAATGTACAATATAAGCAACAACTTATTATGCAAATGTGCAGATAATTCCTGTTTAAAGCCTCGCAGTGATGCATCATGAAGGCTGCGACGGACGGCAATGTAATTATAACTGTTTGTGGCGCCGAGACCAGAGGTCGACAGTGTTTAGGGATATTAAGATAGCTTTCGATACTGAATGCTTTCTTAACAAAAACATACCCATAGTGAGGTATTACCCCACTATTTTGATATATTTGACAATAGTTCAAGTATGGTGGAGTGATGTTTAAAATATCTATAAAACTAAGTCCCTTATCCTTGTATACTTCCTCGAGTTGATCCCGGCTTGCTGCGGCTATTGTGTAGTTCACCTCCCGCCAGTAATGCATTGTACTGTACTCCCGGCTATAGCATCTCAAGTGAGTGGATAATGCTGCGCTCATGCATTATTCACTCGTCTTCAGATCTTGGATCTCGGAAGGATGGATATCACTTACCGACACTACTTAACGACATAGCTAAGTGCTTACTCGACGTTAACAATCAAAATAAGTCAAGTGTTTTATAAATATCTATAGAAAGATTAAGTCTTTTTAGCTACTAATCCAAACAGCCGGCAGCGTGTGTCGTGTGTAAGCTCGGGGCAAAGCTCACGACTCGGCGGTGTCGGCAGTAGAGGCACGCCGCGCGCTGCAGGGCTGCCACTAACATGACTCACAGCTGGGTATTATAGGTTTCATAATATTATGTAGGCTAGACCTTATGACTAAAACCTGCTAATCTAATATACATCATATCATATAAATACGCAAATATCAATCAAATTGAAAATTTTCTTATAAAAAACTTTTATATTTTCAAACTTGAAATTTTGTCCTGAGTACCCATTGTCTTAATTTACGCCAAAGGCACTATTCCTAATTTTTTGTACAAAAACTGTATATACATGGCAACCCTGTGGAGGGTAGCATCTCGTGCGGTGTAGGTGTCGCCACTGTCGCCACGCGCCGCATTTCAATCGCCTTATTTATAGAAGCACAATTTATAGGATTTATTATCACGTATCACGTACAGATAGATCGCCGCGTGCTGTGATGCAACCTGACGGATGCCATTCTACATTTGATGGGGTGATGAAGCAGTGTGATAGCATCTGCACACTATTACTAGGTCAAGCATGGTTCTTACTAGGACAGTGTATCAAAACAGACATTAGGAAACTGTATTGAATTTGTTTCCAGGAGAAAAAACAAAAGAAACCCAAAACTTAACCTAACTAAAACCTCAACCCCTTGTTGCCTGTTAGTTCCGTGGCTTCCCTCTGCTGTTGTGGGTACTTAGTAGTGTTGCTGGCCGCCCCCAGCCTGCTATCTGCAGCACAGAATGCCGCGCTGCAGTCTGTGCTGCAGCATTGTGTGGGGCTTGGGATAGATGGTTTTGGGATACCTTTGTAAGCTTGATAATCCTGGAGTGAATATAAATCAAATTTTTAGCAGGCATGCACTTAAGTTCTAAAAGAGCCACGCCCTAATGTTCATATATAATAGTGTGCTGTGTGTATTTAATGTGTTCAATTAACATTGGATTATTATTTAAAAATTTAATGTTAATGAAATTGTTTCAATCAATTTGAGTAACCTTAAGTTACATTTCGCATTAGTTAAATTATGTACTATTCTAACTGAACACACATCTCTACTCAAACCATTCCCTGTATCACTAAATGCAGCCTATCTATGTACATTATACATATGTACATAGTACAACTATAGTGGTTCTGTATGTTCGTACACCGCGCACCGGCCAGCCTCCAGTACCTACCACGTTCACATTACACCGCCCCACTTACTGCACAATGCACTATTTGCACAGGATTTGCATTACCGATATCGTGCTGGGGATTTAGGACATCTACATATCTACAATACCTATCTCTCTATTGACTATACCATCTGATACCACATCTACGGTATCATTATTTCACCACATCCATGCTGCACCGATTTCATAAAATCATTCTTTTCTCAGCAACTAAAATAGATTTATCCTCTAAGCTAGAAAGCAAAGTTTATATTTTTTCCACTAGATAATAAAATAATTACGTCCTCCGGCCATAGAGCTATCATCCCATCCTTGGCGCTTATTCCCAACATAAAAGAAAACAACCACAAGTACTTTCCACGCAAATTATCCATCGCCTCGAAGGCCCCCGTAAGCTCCTTGTATGATGGTGATTGAAGACGTTAACATTTTTCTACATAAAATTTTCTAACATTTTAATATAGTATAGCTCTGCTAACGTTTAATTTCCCATTGAGTTCGGTGGACACATTTATTTTCATTTTATTGGAGTGTGACAATAACCAGGTCCTTGCCCCGAGGCTGCAATTAGGGTGTTTTTTCTATTGTCCCCGTGTAGGTACACGTACGAAGGTACGTGCTATGTGCATGTGTGCGTCACCTCTGAGACAATACCCGTGCAGTGTCCCCTCCATCTAGCGACGATTTACTTATTTTAACGATTGGTAAACTTCACGTTTTGATCGTTCAGATAGATTGGATGGACAAATTAAACAAATAAATATGGTTCGACTTGAACTTACAAATACGTTGAAAGCTTTGGTTGATTCGATTAATTGCTTGAAAAAAACACATTCAACGAAATTACCGCTCGCTGATACCTCTGAAGCATGTATTCAAATCCATGAAAAGTAATACGACGTTTTAAAGTATTTAAATTGTCAGTCCACTCATTTATCACTTGGTCCCGCTTATCAGGCCCGAATCAAGAAGTAATTGAAGCCAAGCAAAGATTGTTATCAATAAAATATGGCCGCGGTGGAACCGCAAACATATGTCTGTCTGAACTTTACGGTAGATAATAAATAAGAGTGTAAGATCGTGTGGTCTGTACAGGGTTATAGTAGAGGTATGTCCTGGCTCGGAGGCTGGTATTCCGTTGTTGGCCGCAGTGGGGCAGTAATGTCCTGATGGACGACCTGTGGCCGGTATTTAGTGACCGCGGTACTTACTGGCGGGGAACTTGGCAGCGTTGGGATAACTGCCTCCTAATATGTTTACTGGAATTTCTATTGTATTTCAAAAGATTTATTTTCTATGGTAACATTTGTAATATATATACAAATACAAATAATTTATTAATAAATGTCAATTTACAAGTCAATGTCATATAAATTTGTATAATTAATATTTACATTTTAAAAACTCATCTACTGAGTAGATAGTGTTACTTAATAGTAACAATTTCAATTTTGTTTTGAATATATTGAAGGAAGCTGCATTCTTGATATTATCGGGCAAGTGATTATAAAGTCGGTCCTCCTACATATACCGACTTCGACGACTTAACCAGTGAGTGTGTGGGTTGTACCAACTTATCCCTGTTCCTAGTTTGGTAGGGATGTGATTGTCCTGCGGTACTAAAACTTACTTTATTTTTATGTACATACACACACATTTGATACACATATATGGCTGGTACCGTCAGAATGTTTAGTTCAGCGAAGTAGGCCCTCGCTGGTGTGTTCCACTTCGCTCCAACGATAGAGCGGATGGCACGTTTTTGTAGTATAAGAGGCCGCTCGCACTCAGCCGCATCACCCCACAGCATTGTTCCATACGTGAGGATGGAGTGTATGGTGGCGAAGTAGCAGCTGAGCACGGCGCCGCGCGGGGCGGAGCTCGCCAGCCGCCTCAGCGCGTAGCATGCCGCATCTGAGGCGCGCGCACACGGCGTCTATGTGGCGCTCCCATGTCAAAGCGCGGTCCACGTCGAACCCTAGCAGCTTCACACATGGTGTTTGCTGCAGCGTGGCGCCACCTACTCCGACTGACATGTCATGTTGTGGTTTGTTAGCAAGGTTGAAGTGGATGTAACAGTTTTGTCTACGTTTAGTGCAAACCCTATTGTATATATCATTTATACCAAAAACGTATCATATGCTTCACATAATCTTATTGAATAACTCCGACAGAGTAAAGTGTAGAAGAACAATCAACAATGATGTTAACTTTCATGATCAGTGCTATATCCTACATCAGTGAGTGTCACAGTGTGTATGTGAAGTGAGAGTGTCGGGGATGTTTCCAACAACGTGTTGGTGGAGAGCGAGCTAGCCAGGTGCCTGGTGCTGGTGGAGGATGGGTAACTCCGGGTCGGGGCCGGCGCGCGCGCGCAGCCGCCAGTGCCGCTCGCTGCCCACCTCGCCCGAGGTACGCAGGTAAGCAACACACACAAATAGCGTATTTTATTATTCTGTAGTACCACCGGAGCCCCTCTCGCTCGAAAGAAATATAAAATCCACAATAGCGCGCGCCGAAGGTAGGCGGCGTGACCAACTTGCAATGTCCTAGAAGTGTTTCGTGACTCTTATCTTGCACATATCTATTTTTTTCAGCAGTGTGGAGCATCACTCGAGGTCGTCCCTTACAAATCTAAAACAAACTTAAAAGTTTTCCTTGTAACGTGTCATGTTTGTTGTTCATGTATGATCCGCGTGTGACACGGTGTATGATGCCACTCGCCGTCACTCGCCAGCCGCGACACATCACAACACTCCGCGCCGGCAGTAGCTTCTAATGGCGGAGAGATAGAAAGCACTTCACCGATCAAACGCACATCTTTCAACACTTATCCAATGCTTCCTTATACTCTTTGTTATATCAAAGAAAATTAAATGTTTGGTTGAGCTATTTCAAAGTGAAGCTGGCTGACTATTTCATATTTTAATGTTACGTAAGAATTTATATTTTCTTAGGCTTAGTCATAAACCATTTTATTACATATTAGGGCTGGTTGGTACTCTAGATGCTAGTTGTGAGGCGTGTCGTCGCCACCCCGAGTGCTCCACTGAACACTGTACTCTAGATGCTAGTTGTGAGGCGTGTCGTCGCCACCCCGAGTGCTCCACTGAGTTGTGAGGCGTGTCGTCGCCACCCCGAGTGCTCCACTGAACACTGTACTCTAGATGCTAGTTGTGAGGCGTGTCGTCGCCACCCCGAGTGCTCCACTGAACACTGTACTCTAGATGCTAGTTGTGAGGCGTGTCGTCGCCACCCCGAGTGCTCCACTGAACACTGTACTCTAGATGCTAGTTGTGAGGCGTGTCGTCGCCACCCCGAGTGCTCCACTGAGTTGTGAGGCGTGTCGTCGCCACCCCGAGTGCTCCACTGAACACTGTACTCTAGATGCTAGTTGTGAGGCGTGTCGTCGCCACCCCGAGTGCTCCACTGAACACTGTACTCTAGATGCTAGTTGTGAGGCGTGTCGTCGCCACCCCGAGTGCTCCACTGAACACTGTACTCTAGATGCTAGTTGTGAGGCGTGTCGTCGCCACCCCGAGTGCTCCACTGAACACTAAAAGCTCGATAGAACATACATTAATGCTTCACGATACATTAATCCCTAACATTTTTACTTGGCTGAAATTGATAACTAATGCGATTTTCCACCTTGCTGGAAAGTGATAAGGTTTAATATTCATAAAGTAGGGTTCTGAACACTGAAATATACAGCTAGTTGTAGTGCGATATTATAGCAGTATCGAACAAACTTTCACTGGAGTGCACTTCACGGAGAACATGACTCGACTTTACAGCCAACGACCGCTTTGCTCTAACTTGGGATCGCACTTGTTTACACTCGCTACGGTTCCTTCGGAAATTAGCTCATTTCGCTCAGAAGAATAAATTTAAAATTAGCGTTTCAAAAATGCTACAAATTACTATTTTAGCAGAAAAACGCGAGTAGACTTCAATTTATCTGATAAATGGAGCAAGTTATGATTCATTTCACCCGGCCGGGTGTAAATGGCCGCTTCCTCCGGGTGCCTTATTAAGAATCACTTCGATCGCGTGATTTATAAATAGCGCGGCCGGCGCAGGCTCGCAGCGGACACTCTCACAGTTAAAGAGAAATAATAGGAACTCGGAAGGAAAGAAAGGAATAACTCCAATAACATTTGGTTATGGTATTTACTAGGACCGGAAACTGTTCGTCTGCTTTACGTCCTACTTACAGGTATTACGGTGCGATAGCATAAGGTTGTTTGTAAATAAATAATCTTTAATCTATTTACCGTCGATTGGTTTGCATCTTTGATCCCCACCGGACCTAGTCCCGCACTGCACTGCCTTCTACGGGAGAGCTCCTTGTATGCAGTGTGGTGTGTGAGGAGAGCCGGGCTCGAGTACATGTGATGCTATCTATTTATCTTAGTATAATTTCAACACTAGCATATTCGAGGTATCAATCACTATCTATTGCAGTTTATATTCATGTAAATGTTCCCTACTCTTGTGGCGAGCGCTGTGCAACTGAAGGTTTATATTAGGTTGCTACATGGTTAGTTTCCAAAGCGTCCCAAATATGGCGGTGGTCTCGACAGGCTCTATTTCCGGTGCCACTAGCGCCGGAAGTGGCGTGACACCACTCACACTGCCACTGCGGAGGCAACACTTTACCAACTGATATTTTGGGAACTTTCACAAGCTCACGCCTTTCAAGAGCGAGCTTCCATGGAAAACTGTGGTATTTCATACTAGGAAGCATTTTTATTTAGCGCTCAGTTAGAATCCATAAACTTAGTATAACTATGCTAAGTAACTTGTATGGCTGAAATAATTACAAACATGAACATGTGATGTCAAACTATTTGGTCCCGTGTTCCCGCGAGCCATCTGTTTCATTTCCGCGAGGAGAAGGCTTCTTAGGTAGGAAGTCTAGTTTCCGACACAGCGAGTACTTTGACCTCACTTACTACATTGAACCATTTACTATTTACATTAAGTTCATTAGATTTTACTTTACGTCCCATGAGTCTGTTAAAAAATGGATACTAAACTTAAGATGATCTATTATAATGGCTTTTGTCACGCTAAATGTTTACTAAGAATTTAGTAACAATAAAAAAGTAAGCGACACGTGTCCTGTGTAAACCCCAGTCATAACGTTACGTCACACACACACACACATGGCACCGTCAGAATATTATGCAACTTGTAATGTAAACTATGTAAGCGTGTGTTATTGATTGCACCGTGTATGTGTATGTGTGTGTGTGTGTGATGGTAGCGCGTTGATAGTTGATAGATAGTGTGTGTCCGGCAGCAAAACAATGAACATCTGGCGCAGGACTGCCCCGCCAGGGCTGCCTCACCCGGTGTTTGTACGCAGATAAATATTATATTCGTGTTCATTGTTTGTGGTATTCCATTTTGGGCGCTTTCGTGGGTCAGATGACACATTAAATTATAGGTCCTGGCTGTTTGTCTAATACGGCAGTCATTAAGCCATGTCATGGCCCTTAGGGCGGCTTGAGAAACTCTCGACGCCAGAGTTGGCCACTCTCATTCGATAGTGATTCGTATTCAGTCCTCAACTAGTTGACAAAATCGTAATCATACGTTATTCATAATTATCAGGACACCTTCCATATTTGAAATTGAAAACAAGAGGTTATATGAATATATATTTTTTATTTTATAACAATAAACACCTCGTTGTCCCCTCGAGCCACCCCTGGCGTGGGCCTGACATGCGCACGCGCCGCCCCGAGTAGTGTCGCTGCACGCTCCAATACTTCACGCTGATAAAACTACTACATTTTAATATTTATTCTGATAAGCTTTTGTAAGCAAAAATAACACAATTCAGTCGTTCAATCAAGCTCAAGTGAGCTTTCGATATTTTCGTATCGTACATTAATCATAGAAAAAAATATTTGGAAATGCTGCATGGACTACATGTTGTTGGTAAAATAAATAGTCAATTGTCAGTTTGACCTTTCATGATGTATAAATCATTAAAGCAGTTTGGAATAGTGTGGTAATAGCACAGTATAAAGAACCCTCAAATATAAACTATATTAAAATTTATAAAATGTTAGCAGCGCCATCTATTGACAAGTAGCTAAAACATAACATAACATATATTATGACCATGTTTTCCTTATTATAGGTTATATATTATTCCTTGGTCATTATGATCTTGAAAATGGAAATAAAATGCGAGAATTTTTTAAAATTTATATTTATATTTGATTTCATGTCCCATTTATGTTAATTGAGTTTCTCTTGTATACAAACCGAACTCGCCAATGTTTAATTGGCCGAGTACCTAACTTGGAGTTAATGGGTGATAAACTTGGTTAGCTTACATACATACACAGTCACACTTACTTTCACCACTGTGGCAAAACAATGACATCAAGATAAACTCACACATCTGCAACACATGACAATAGTGACAGAAGGATCAAGTTTATACCTACGTAATTCGAGTGAGTGTCGGTCCGCCGGGGACGAGAGAAATGCGGCAGTGACTCGCACGACACTCCCCGGGGGACAGGGGCCCCGGGGAGTGGCTGTCACTTACTATCACTCCAAACTCGTGCTCAGACTTATACATAAGACTGTGGAAGTAGACGATGTGCTCTTTGAATTACTAAGAGGTTTGATTTGTGATTTTTGTAAGATTTTTTATTACAGCTATACATTAGGCATAATATTTTCAAAAGAAACAGCTATTTCTTTTACTTGAATAAAATGATATAAAAAAATATCAAATAATGAGATGAGATCTGTCCTGATATTTAGGAGACACAAACATTATAAATATTGATATTTTACTGTGAGTGTCTCGTCAGAGCTTCATTACGAAAGCAATTACTTATAATAAAGTCGGTCGACGACGTTTGAAAAGCTTTTCATTTGCGAGAGGCCTATAATGAATGTTTGTGAATATTCGGAGAAGATCACCGAGCCTTTTCCTGCTCCCCGGGGGAGTGGGAGGCGGAGGGGTGGGAGATACAGACTTACAGGGACTAATGTGTACGTGACATTGAACTCAAGGAGGTAGCGAATGGTATTTGTGATAAGTATACTTTATTGGCAATAAACAAGTATGCTGAATGTGATAGCTAAACATTGTGTCTGTCTTCTTTTTCTTGTTATATTGGAATGGCTTCCTTCAATGTCGAGTTTTCAAGCCGCCCCTAGAACCTCAATGATAGCATTTATGTACATACTTAGTTGCAAACTTTCATCCATGATTTATCTAAACAGTTCCATTCTTTATGAAATTTATTCGAGTATTTTCGTATGAAGGTGTTATAAAATATGAGTCGGTGTTACCTGAATATCATTTTGTACAGAAGTGTCACAAAATGAATTAATATTCACCTCCCTCCCCAATCCCGTAATGGAAGTACCTCCGCAGCCGCAGCGGCGACCTCTGCGGCGACGTCTACTGAGTAATGAAGACAGATACATGGACTGAATGGGAGCGGGATACAGCCTTGCTTAGCAGCCTTGCATGGCCGGGGTCAGCGACCTTGTAGTCAACGTAGCTAAAAGAAGACTTTAATACGATTAATTTAAGTATATCCATGAAAAGTTTCGTATAAAAATGGGCTCCAAACAGTTAATTACATTTACACACATAGAGAGACACGCCATTTTAATATTATTCATATTACATTGCTGCTGATATATCTATGAGGGACGACTAAAGCACGGTAATATTATCATAATTACCGTGACTAAAGCTATGTTGCAAGGTGTCTGTGATGACAAGACCTTTTGCCCTGTTCTAGACAGACGGTCCCTTACTCTGTGCTCCTGCTCACGCGGTGTTGTTGTGCTGTTGCAGACAGACGGCGGCGCTGGGCACATGCATCCCGGTGCCGGGCTCGGCGGCCGCGCTGCGCCGCGCGCCGCCCGACCGCCGCCCGCTGCCCGCCACGCCCACGCACGGTCAGTACCACTACACCTACTAACTACTCCCCGTGCCGGGCTCGGCGGCCGCGCTGCGCCGCGCGCCGCCCGACCGCCGCCCGCTGCCCGCCACGCCCACGCACGGTCAGTACCACTACACCTACTAACTACTCCCCGTGCCGGGCTCGGCGGCCGCGCTGCGCCGCGCGCCGCCCGACCGCCGCCCGCTGCCCGCCACGCCCACGCACGGTCAGTACCACTACACCTACTAACTACTCCCCGTGCCGGGCTCGGCGGCCGCGCTGCGCCGCGCGCCGCCCGACCGCCGCCCGCTGCCCGCCACGCCCACGCACGGTCAGTACCACTACACCTACTAACTACTCCCCGTGCCGGGCTCGGCGGCCGCGCTGCGCCGCGCGCCGCCCGACCGCCGCCCGCTGCCCGCCACGCCCACGCACGGTCAGTACCACTACACCTACTAACTACTCCCCGTGCCGGGCTCGGCGGCCGCGCTGAGCCGCGCGCCGCCCGACCGCCGCCCGCTGCCCGCCACGCCCACGCACGGTCAGTACCACTACACCTACTAACTACTCCCCGTGCCGGGCTCGGCGGCCGCGCTGCGCCGCGCACCGCCCGACCGCCGCCCGCTGCCCGCCACGCCCACGCACGGTCAGTACCACTACATCTACTACTCACTAGTGTCTACACTGCTCAATGCAAGCCCTTGGCACCAGCAGATATACCAGTCCTCTTTATTTAGACTGGATTCCTGCCTGCTGTTAATATCGTCAGCGGGAGCCTGTGCCTGACATACCTGCCGACATTGAAGTTAACTAATCAATGACGACAGAAAATAATAGAAAATTTAGAATAGAACGCTACCGTAGTTCCTTGAGGAAACCTACTTGAGAGATACTCACAGATCGCTGCAGAGGTGTTCCTGTTGCTTTCTGAAGGTATACCATCATCACCCATGAACTTAGCTTATCTTTTTCTAGGGTAAGTTAGAACACATGCCCTTGGTAAATGATCCTTGTATTGTGAAGGTATGTAGTATAAACTATAAACACACAGGTTCTTATGTGTATGTTCTACCTATGGAGAGTGTGTATGTGAGCACTATCCCCCGGTGTCAGCAGCTTGCGGCTTCGTGTTATTGTTCGCACGCTCCTCGTAAGGGGTGACACATTGAGAGTAATTGCATATCGACATTATCGACATATGTTATGTACGTAAGTACGTCTGGCACTGTAAACTGTAAACTTAATAATGGAAAACATTCTAACTAATCAGCCTAGAAACCTGTTATTTGCATTTATTTTGACTTACGTACAGTAAATGATTATTTTATTGATTTAATTAAAAACTGACATATTTCGTAAAGTACACACATAAATTTATTAAAAGAATCCCAAAAACGATTAGTATATTCTGAAATATGCGTGTCAGGTATTTTCTCAACTGTTCAACCAGCATTGCCTATTCCACCCCTGGCTGTGAGTGTGACGTCAGTACATACAATAACTCGGCAAGCAGCGAGTAGGAAGGCAGCAGCAGATGAATGAGATGCAAGCTCTCCTCAGTCGGCGAGTGTCGCTCGGCGCACGCACTGCGCGTCCTGCTGTGTATGTGACGTCAGTACATACAATAACTCGGCAAGCAGCGAGTAGGAAGGCAGCAGCAGATGAATGAGATGCAAGCTCTCCTCAGTCGGCGAGTGTCGCTCGGCGCACGCACTGCGCGTCCTGCTGTGTATGTGACGTCAGTACATACAATAACTCGGCAAGCAGCGAGTAGGAAGGCAGCAGCAGATGAATGAGATGCAAGCTCTCCTCAGTCGGCGAGTGTCGCTCGGCGCACGCACTGCGCGTCCTGCTGTGTATGTGACGTCAGTACATACAATAACTCGGCAAGCAGCGAGTAGGAAGGCAGCAGCAGATGAATGAGATGCAAGCTCTCCTCAGTCGGCGAGTGTCGCTCGGCGCACGCACTGCGCGTCCTGCTGTGTATGTGACGTCAGTACATACAATAACTCGGCAAGCAGCGAGTAGGAAGGCAGCAGCAGATGAATGAGATGCAAGCTCTCCTCAGTCGGCGAGTGTCGCTCGGCGCACGCACTGCGCGTCCTGCTGTGTATGTGACGTCAGTACATACAATAACTCGGCAAGCAGCGAGTAGGAAGGCAGCAGCAGATGAATGAGATGCAAGCTCTCCTCAGTCGGCGAGTGTCGCTCGGCGCACGCACTGCGCGTCCTGCTATCGTAATACAAACTTATCACTCTCGGAACTACGAGTAGTGTACGAATTATAAAAGTTGAGTGTTCAAAACTTTAAGTGGTTTCGGTAATAGAAAATAGTAATCGACAACAAACGTGATGTGAACTAAAAATTTAAGAAAAGTTATAAAATATAAGTTTAATTCAAACTATAAGTGGAGCATTATAGTTAGAGTGATTAATTGCTCTCCTAAATTATAATCCCAAGTAAGGAAGCTTGAAACTCGTCCAAGAATAGCCGAGGAAGTTCTCGGCGAGTTAATTACAGTAAGTTCATCAACATAATGTAGTGTTTGTATCCGCGCGTTCAGCTGGCGGGTACTGCTGGTACTGCTACTGGTGGAGTTTGTTACTTTCATATTATAAGTACGAGTATTTGCTGCTAAATATTCTGGCCTTTATTTAATGTTATTTTTGTGATAATACTTGGCAGGCTAGTGGTGTAATTATGCAACAATGTATCACTTTTCTTGGAGCAGATAACATGGCTTGTGACCCGGCTCCGGCGCGCGGCCTCCGGCTGTCGAGTTATGTCAATGAGTGTATTGTGTACTCGTTTGTTACATGTAAACAAAAAGGAGATCATTTTCTATCAATTTTATACAAAGTTCTATCAATTAGTATTAAATTTAATCATTTAATGTCTCATTTAAGTTTATTCTGTTCTATCTGACGAAAAATATGTCTATTGGGTCCCATGAAGCAACCCACGCAACCTTGGAGCGACTCCAGTTATTACTAGCTAGATATATTGCATTTATAACTAAATTGTAACAAGCAAAACAATAAATATCAAACGCTAATTAAGTAAGTACTCAATGTATAAACTGTCCACAAAACAGTGACGTTGAAAAGGCTGATTGGTGATTGGTTGATTGTAGAGTTCGCAACCTGAGGACCCATCTATCAATCGTGCTCGTTAAAATATCGTTTTGGAACGATTTTATTTGTAAAATGATTTTTAATTTATTAGCGATCGTCTGATATTTAACGGATTAGTATCAAATTTTTATATTTTCTGTAATGTGATCATATTAAACCATAATACGAAATTAAATCTTTACGCTATAATAAAAATCCCTAATATCCAAATACAGTTTAGATTCAGTTAAAAAAAACCTTCTAAACTTGATACTACTTCTACTCCTTTTTTGGAAGTCGGTTAAAAATACTCAAAGTTTATTTATTAATAGAACTCGTTTTGTCTTATATTAGCCAATACAAAGAGTAACAGTCTCCTCCTAATATTAGTAAATATCTTTATCCCAAAATAGGTTGCTAAACAATGCAAATACAATTTCACAAGCTAGCAAGCTGAAAACCTGAATTATTTCTGACATTTCAATCAGCTGCCTTGCCAATGTTCTCTGAATTTTCCACCTTTTACCTTACCTACACACTTACACAGACGTACATACAAGTACACAGACGTACACATGTTGGGTAACTTCGGATATAGTCGGTGAAAATCGGGAGGATATCCTCCAACGCGTTATCTTCGACATATAGCAAAGGGTATTTGGAATTCCCGACAACATCTGAAATAGCCGTAGATTTATAGATATTTCTAGACTGACTTATGAATTTTATTCACCAGGTGCACATTTCTGAAGTAGTATTTTGTAAGTTCATGTTTTATAAACAATTAATTTGTTGATATTAATTGTAAGTCAAATAATTTATACATATTAGTTTTGGTACTAAAAAAATTGCCAACTTAACGAGTTATCCGACCAACAGAAGCACCCAGATGTGAATTTTTTTTATCAACCTAACCAGAGGAGGTAGGAGTCTCGTCTTGGACGCCGTGACGAGCGGTCGCTTTCGGGAACGGTCAATAGAGCCTCGTCAATACAATTGATCCAGTAAACAATAGGCACAACATCTGCCAGCGGCTAGCGCAATGGCTGCGAGCAAATCAATTCACTGGCCCCGCGAAAAGTGACTATAATCAAGTGCCGTGCAACGCGTGTTTATAATCTTTACATGTATCAGTGAGTGACAACCAGTGTACGTGACCCGTCATCAGAGGCCACCGGTACCAGCGCCCAGCGCGGGGAAACCCACTCCAACAAAAGGAAAACTCGGTGAGCTTGTTCCATATTAGCCACACGTGGTCTAAACCCCTTTTCTTCGGTCTCTCCTTCCTCAATATCCTAGGATATTGTCTAGACGTCTGCCACGAGGGACAAGTCTGTTTTCAAGCAGCCCATACCAGCAACCAACACCGTACGGTCACATCGGTTACTTATAGATCAAACCTACGCGTAACTAGCTTATCCGATTTCAAAATACATATTTACACAAACTGCAGTAAAAACCTGCTAAATTTACAAGGGTATACTAGATTACGCGATATCATACCACGGACGTAATTACTCGTAACGTATGCGAAAACACAGACAATCTACTTTCCCAAGGCAAACACAAAAGCCTAAATACGAGTAAAAACTACACACATCTGCAGACCCGTTTGGACAATAACTTAAGATTTTAAAAAGGCGCGTGAAATATTACGCTATCCATTCCCAAAACAAATACCGAGTCGTAAAACTAACAACCAAAAAAACCCTTCTTAAAATCATCTGCTAATTCCCGCCACAGCTGGGAGCCTCTATTGTCGGGTGGGTCATCCTTTGTTAAACATAGCTCAAAATTTGCTTCTAATTGTAGTCATTTTTTCTACGTACAATAAAGCCCAGACGTTTGTTTTATACACATAACACACTAGTACATAAAGCGTAATTAATAGACTTATTCCAAATAAACAGCAGGTATTAAGTGCAAGTATTTAGAGTTGTTAGACGAGACCCAAGTACTCACTCGAGTGCTACTTACTCCCCTTTTCCGTTAAAGATAAAAGGGAACTAGTATAGTGCATGATATACCAGTTAACTAATAAGTAATACATAGTATATAAGCTTCCTTCACAGCCTCAAGCACGCGCATACCTGAAAGATATCACGAGCTAGCCACGACAACCCGTCCTCTGCGATACCGCCACGGTAAGGCACAAAGCCGATATGGAAATAGGGACCCTATCGTAAAAATACCAGGAGACGGCAACTGCTTGTATCGCGCTTATAGCCTACCAAATTAACGACTTGTATTTAACGGCCTAACCTTTGACCACCAACACATTCGACGAGACCTCGCACGCCACGTTGAGGAAAACCAAAACGATCCACAAATGTACCTAGCGATCAGAAGTAATCTAGATAGTTCAGCACAAAGCGAACAAATCAGGAACTACATTCTATCACAATACCAAGATGGCATATGGGGCGGCACAGACATACTTATAGCGGCAGCGGAATATTATAGTATTAACGTCAAAATCTCTCAAAAAACCCCGCTACAAGAAACAGTATGTTTCTCTCCTAAGGCACCAAACGACACCGCAGGTAGCATAGGTCTAATAATTACGGGGAACCACTTTGATTGCTTTGAAAATCACCTAGGAGTAATAAGTACAAGCACCACGCAAAATGACCTTAGTCTTGGAACCAGCACCCCAGAGGAGAATACCAGATGAGTCCGGATACAGACTTGCCCGCCCCAGGCCACACCAAACAACAAAAACAGGTAGTAAATAAAAACATAAACATTGCCACATGGAATGTTAGAGGCGCCGCAACGTTGACTAAAAAACGAGAGATTGACGAGTTTCTAGACGGAAAATCTATCCATATTGCCTGCCTACAGGAAACTCACTTAAAATCCGGGACCTACGAATCTAGTCACTATACGTGGCACCTAAGCGGAAACAACAACAGAAGAGGCCAAGCTATTCTCATAAGAAAAAGCAGCGGCCTAAGGCTGAACTGGACTAAAGCAAACACAAACAATATGGTTGCTTCAATAGATACAAGCAGTGGAGCCTCTCTATTCATTACTACAACGAACAGGTCCAATTCAACGTCACCAGCAGCAAACGACGCGACTCGGCTACTACAACTGACCAAGAACAAACCAAGAAACTCAATAACAATCATACTAGGTGACTTCAACGCCCACATAGTACTCACAGATACACATGAACTTCGCGATAAAAATCAAAGAGGCAAAAATCTCCCACACCAAACAAGTAACGAAACGGGAAAATCTCCGATTGGACACATCATTCGGCCGGCGCAGCTGTAAACTGACTTGGACGTTGGGAAACAAAACATCGCAAATATACCATATAATGACAGATGCCAAAAACAACCAGATTTTTAATTACATCAAAGGTGAAAAAACAATCCTATCTGACCATAGAATCATATGGGGAAACCTGAAGCCCCTCACCACAGAATAAATAATACAACAGAAACCTATCTCCCTGTTCCGAACACGCAGCGAGCGGAGGGTACAGTAAAGTACGATCGACAGTCGTGGGTCAAACGGCACAACACTCCCCAAAGTATGAAAAATTTGTTTTTATTGTATCAATAGGTATATCTAGCTACTTAAATAAGCAATTTATAGTTGAATTCGAGAAAAACAGGATTAATTTAGTAAACATTTTAGAAAAAAAAAAATGTTAATACATACTTTGTTATAATGACACATAAAAAATAATTACTGATAAAGTATTAATTTATGGAAATATAATTCACTGATGATTAAGTATAAACACTAAAATAATACAATTTTATTATTGTACTAAATCTACATTCCTAATGGCAACCATGATAACTTTGAGAGACTCGAACTGTATGCAGTGAAATATGAACCGTAAATCGAAACGTTAAATATCAATTTGGCTTGCGCGTAGGTTACGAACGTACGCTGCGCTGCGAACGTATTTTGATAGCGTGGCGCGTTTTTGTTCAAAGTTAGGTCGCCCTGCCCTCACGTGAAACTCCAATAGGGACTCTACGAGACCTCCAATAAGACTAACCAGGGCCAACGTTGCGAACGAGTTTGACTACAAAACCCTAAACTACGAGATGCTTCAAAGTAACACCACTCGAAAAAAAAAAAAAAACCAAGAAACTTTATTAGAGGAAACCAAAAAGAGCAGGAACGGCGAAAACCGAAAAGACCCGCTATCGTAGGAAGTGATAACAAACGTCATGAAGATGGCGGCCAATAAGACTATCAAACATGAAAGAAGGTACTCTAAGGCTAGAGAAGAGGCAATTACAAACCTACAGAAGGCGAAGTTCCATTATAAGCATCACCCTCAAGATATAGAGGCTAGAAATACACTTAAAGAGTGCCGGCGCCGTTTGCAAGAGATCGAAACAACGGAAGATCTTAAAGTTGGTAGACCTAACTATACGTGGAAGGATTCTTTATCTCATGATATGGACCCCAGGAAAACATCTGACTGGCAGGACATGGCGAAAAACAAAGAAGACTTTATAAGAGCTGCCAGGGAGATCTATAAGATGGCAGAAACCGACAGCGAATCTGATGAGGAAACAGAACGACATACCAACAGGCAAGCACCAACCATACCCCAGAAAAGGCCGTCAGATGACACAAGAACACCCCCTTAGCGACATAGGATCTATGCGACCCACATTTAAGATCCACCTACTACTCCCGACGCGGTTATGATTACTCACAGTAGGACCAACATTACACAGCGAACGTGTTAAGATAGCTCTTGCAAAGCCACACACTAACAAACCCCAAGATGGGTCAACTCAATAATCAACGAACACCAATTTTTACTAACGCTTATCCCTACCCCTAATAACAACCTTCTCCAAATCGGCGTCTGGCTGCATAGCCGGTCGACTACCATCCCGGAGCGTTAGCACAAAACCACGCTCCAAAACCTCGTGCCCCCTGGTATGCCGGTTTGACCGGAGCAGGCTTGTCCTGGCTGGGTGTGGTACCTATGTTCATGTTCATGTTACTCAATGTATAAACTGTCCAAGTAACTAAGTATTAATTTCTATATCACACCTGACAATGGGAGGATGCGACATATTATAGTGCGAGCGCCAAGGATGTGGAATGTATAAACAACATGCTTGCACTCGCACGCACACATTCTGCGAAGTATTGGCACTAGGTACAAGTATCGCCGCTGTTGCTAACCAACCAAACAATTAAGCAGCCGCAATGGGAACCAGCAGGTACCTGCACCATCACCATGCAGTACGGGGCCTACATTACGCACACGCATTCATTTCACCTAAAAAGCGAGCGATGACGTGATCAATTACAATTAGACTCGGACTGGGATCGATTGATACACCGACCAGCGAGCGCAGACCCCCGGCAGTGATTCACTGGCGCCTGGTCGCAGGCAGCTGGTGGGGTGCAGGGGTCAGGCAGCGCTGGCCGGCCGCGGCGGGCCGGCAGTCGCGCGCGCACCGCCCGATAACTTGCACTTATCTCACTCGGACTAATATTTACTCAGCTTGAGGTATGATACCACATATCTCCGTGGGAACTGACTCGATATTGTTTGTCTCCCTTATCCACACTTATAGAGAACTCAGTGCTATGTGTTGACGTGTATGTGTGTGTGCGCAGGTCGCGGCGTGTCTGCGTGCTCGAGCCGCTCCAGCAGCCCGCCCGCCGCGCTCAGCTTCATCCCGCGCCCGCCCTCCTCCACCGGGTATGTACTTACTCACTGCACACATCTCATGTCCTCATGCAATGTAACGCTCCCTCACTCACGTATGTTTCAGCTCCCGTCCGAACTCGTCTCTGCTGGCGCCGGGCAGCAAGCTCCCCGCCGCCCCCTCCCCCGCGCCGCACAATGGCACGGCGGTGCACAATGGCACGTCGCACGGCGGCGCCGGCAAGCACTCCATGCTTGACAAGTTGAAGCTGTTCAACAAGGACAAGCAGCTGGCGGCCGACAAGCAGCACAAGGCGGCCTCCAACAAGCGCACCTCCTCCTCCAGCGGCTTCTCCTCTGCCAAGAGTGAGCGCTCGGACTCCAGCCTCAGCCTCAACGAGGGCTCGCACGCCAGGACCGGACTGGCCGGGCCCAAGGTGCGACAGAACGACACCCTCGCGAAGGACAAGGCTGCTAAAAATGTGAAATCCAAGTTGATCACTTCGAAAG
This sequence comes from Macaria notata, assembly GCA_927399415.1. NCBI lineage: Eukaryota > Metazoa > Arthropoda > Insecta > Lepidoptera > Geometridae > Macaria > Macaria notata. The sequence continues at coordinate 11,615,200 of OV656746.1, forward strand.
CGCCCAAAGACTCGACGACGAACTTAAACAAAGCCAGCTCCAAAACTGGAAGCGGCGAGAAATCTAGAAACAGTCCCAAGTTACCTTCTAGAGATAAGGAATCCAAGTTGGCCGCGCCGAAGTCGATCAGCAACACTAAACTCAATCAAATAGATGATCACTCGAGGAACCAGAAGACGAAACAGGAGTCGAAAATGGTGAAACAATCTGGAAGTCAGGTGAAACTGAGCGAACAACGAACTGAAACGACGGACCCGAGGAACCAAGACAACACGCAGCAGAAGACACAGGCCAGCCAGCCAGTGCTGCCGCCCAGCGGCCAGTTCGGGGCACCTCACACCGGCATACCCAAGCCCACCGCCGCGGTCAAGGGGACCTTCAAAGTGTCCAAAGATGACAGACACATCATAAGCAAAAGTACAAATAGTCAATTAAGTCCTATACAGAGCAATTCTAGTTTAAATTCTACCAATAACGTAAGTGCACTTCCGTTCAGTAGAGAGCAATCTAATCTAAGCAAGGAGACGAGCGTGAGTCAGAAGCAGACGCTGGCGGTGTCTCCCATGCCGGCGCACACCCCCGCCATGTGGGGCAGCCAGGACAGCCGGCAGTCCAGCGCGGGTGCCGCGCACTCCACGTCCAGCGATGGCAGCTCCGTCATCTACCGCCCCGCCAGCGACGCGGGCTCCGACGGCGGCAAGCCCGCGCGCCGCCTCGACATGAGCGCCGCCTACATAGACGGCGTCATCAACGAGGCCGAGCTCTCCGAGAAGGAAGCGGCGCAGCACCTGCAGCCCAGGGGGTTCGACCCCACCCGCGCGCTGACGGAGGCGGGCAGCCGCGCCGGCACGCCGCAGCACGCGCGCGAGGGCTCGCTGGGCGAGGACGAGCACGCGCTAATGAGCGTGGTGCCGATGCGGCCGCTGCTGCGCGGCTACTCCAGCCACCTGACGCTGCCGCTGCGCGCGCCGCCCTACTCGCGCCCCGCCGGCCCAGACTACCTGGACGCGGCGGGCTACGTGTCGGACGGGGACTGCCTGCGCCTGCGCCCCGCGCCGCACGACGCCGACGGCTACCTGTCAGAGGGCGGTGCCTCGCTGTACGCGCGCCGCCACCTCGCGCCGCCGCCTCTGCTCGACGACAGGTGAGTGCTTCATCCTCCTCACTGCCACATCACAGCTTCGCAACCGCCTCCTATAAAGTCGCTCCCTCGGGCGAGATTCATTGCCGCGCTGGGATTGTGCCCGTAATGGCCGCCTTTGTACGCCCGCTGCCGGGGAGGGAGACGCTTTTTGCCATTCTATTTATTAATTCCATTTTTATTTTCAATTCCTAATCAGCTGGCAACTCGGCGGGTAAAATTATTTGCGCTCATAACTTTTAAGGGGGGAATGTTTATTATCCAATCAACGCGTCTTGGTTTTGTTTAGCTTTTTTTTGTGTCGGGTGTTTTCATAAATTATGTTTGTATGCAAATCTGATTATATTTGGCGCTCGTACTTTGAAAGGTATTCTAACAAAATGTGTCGTGAGTGAATCAATTCCCCGATACATAAAGCGAGCTTGTAGCTCCACAAGTGGTCGCTTCGCCTGCCTTCACTCCATTATACGTTGCAACGTCAGCGCTCGACGAATTAGACTGCCTCCAGAATAGGTTTACTGCTTACAATAACATACACAGGCTTGTTGGGTAAATTAAATTGAAGATTGGATATCAAAACTCTTGTTATAAACGACACAAAATGGAAACTGATCAAAATTAGAGCCAAAGATAAATTGACCTTAACCTTAAAATGCTGCACGGAGCCATGAGCGCAAAGATACTGCATGGCGTGTGTTTGCATGCTTCGTGAGTACGATTGTTCTGGCTGTCTTCATTGCTGCATCTTCAGGATCGTCATCGTGAAGTTCTCCAAGTGATCTCCACGTGGATAGTTGTTTGTGTCGCTGGAGAGTGTGGTGTGTGTGTGTCTGTGTGTGTGACAGTGTGTGTCGTGGCGCGCCGGCTGGCGGAGGACAGATCGATAGGCCGCCCCCCGCGCCCCGCGCCGCACCCTCGCAACCCTAACCGCCCCTAACAGTCAAACACCGTGAAGGACCTTCGCTTAGTGTGAACCACTTCGCCGCTATCGATCCCATTTCAACTCCATGCGTGTCGTACGCCGTTACACATTTCTGGTACTCGGATGTAGCTGCTACCATATCTGTAGGCTGTTTTCTGCTTATGCCTTTGTTATACACGTCTTGTGGAATAAGACCGGCACGATGGTGCGTCGGTGTGGTCGGTGCGCGATGTGAGCGCGCGCCGTGCGGGCAGGGCGGCGCGCGGCGGGCGGCGGCAGTCGGCGGCGCGCAGGCGAGCGTGCGGCCGCGACACGGCGGCGACCCAGCATCGATCCCGGCCTCGCCAGCCGCCGCACACCGCAGACAATACTCCACAGCTCCACATGCTCCTCTAGTCGTAGTCTAAGTATCAGTGATCGGTGTTGCCTTGCTTAGTGTCTTTGCTTCGCGGTAGACTTTGTAAGCTTACGTACGGTGCTCTATACTCGGTAACTTAGTAACGTTGTGGCTCCAGTGTACGATATTGCCGGAGCTGGATATCGGAGCGCAGTCGGTGAGACGTGGTGCTTGTCGCTTGTAATTGTGCTTGCCTGAAGGAGCGTTGACCTTGGCGGCTGACATCTGCCGGCCGGCCACATGTGCCTCGCATACCTACTCTACACCACATCGTACACTATTGTTGGCGAATTACTTGATAGTTTGAATTGAACTGTAACGTCTGAAACAGTCATGCTGAGAAGTGTGTGAGGCAGACTCGATATAACTAGTGTTAGTGTCCTCTTTGCATCGTCACTGCTGTAGTGAGTGTGAGTGGACATACTCTGTGAACTGTTGTGGACAATCTCGGATCTACAAGTGATATTACACATTAATGAACAGTCAGGTGAGGCTTCCTCATTATTTAGTTATTTAGTGTATCTCTCGGAATGTTGTTGGTGTGTGAAGCAAATATCCGAGACAAAGATGTTGTACTCGTGCGGATATGTGGTGTTGCTCTGGGCTGGTTCAATTAGATGCGGGCGGAGCTCCCTGTGGGCCCAACCGGCGCAGATGATGGAAGATCTAATTCAGATTATAAAAATTCTACGTGAAATTGATAGAAAACCATCAAATTATTTCATTTAAATTTGCACAAAACCTCATGACTAAGCAAACAAACAAAGTCACAGCGCAACGTAATAATAATGTTTATTGTGCACAAGCGAGGGCTGGTTATGCGAGCAGGAAGGTACATAACATCAAAACCCGGACGTAGATTTCAATTCGGTACATTAAATTCCACCCCCCATGAACATAAAGCAACTTGAACCCAACCGACTGAATCGCGACATGTGTTCAAGAAACAGGCCTTATTGTCGCGGCATAGAGTGCAGTCTCCCGTGGCACTAGCAACATGTTCTGTGATCACGCAGAATATATCGGAAAACAATATAAGCGCAACATTCAAAACATTGGAACGTAAATATGTAGCGCCAGCTCGACAATACGGTACCAGCGGGATACCTACCGTATCTACCTATCTAGTTGTTAAATTAACTTGGAATATTTATAAAATTAAGCACATTAATCAAAAAACTTACGCAAATAAAATTGGCATAATGCTATAGCCATTAAACGATTAAGTTTTCAAATGAGACATAGCAAGTCCCCTTCCTTGATTGCGACATCGGTCCCGCGCGAGGGGCTCAAATATTCATGCGGCCTGAACGAGGCGCTCCAATACCATTTACACTACTCATCCAGATCTTGGAAAACTATTTCGGTCAAATGGTCCTTTATCAACATAAAATGTTGTGCATCTACAATTGACAAGATATTAATAAAATTATACCATGATTTGTTTGTTGGGTATTTATTCCAAGTTGGGATACCTAAGAGCGCTGCCACAGGTTGATAACATGCAATTATCACCCTGTGCTCAGATGTATTTAATAATGTGAACTGTGACCCTCACAGTCCTGTGTCGTGTTCTTCCGTTATAACAAGACACAGTCCTTATCACGGTGGCATTTCACAATACGCATAAATAAGCCAGTGGAATAGAACCAAATAATTCTATGAATCGGCAAAAAAATTGCACCAGGGATTTTATTGCTGTAGTAAAGTCAGTTATTCTGTTTGTTAGGATTATTTTAAGTTGGAATGGTCTCTCTCTAGTTATTGTTAGTAACAAAAGCTTCGCATGTGTACCTACCGTGACCGGTACACATGTCCGCACAAGTCCTTATTAAATTGTCCAAGTGTATGTGAGTAATCAGATTGCTGCGGCGCGCGGAGGAGTGCTGCGCTAGACTCCACAGAGTACGTAGCTACTGCTGGCTGGGCTGTGGCCGCCTGTGGCTCCCTGCTGACTGGTTGATGCATGCATCTGGGCCAGCTCCCTGATTGCAGCCATCAGTCGCGTGTAGACCGCACCGACACACTGCACCTCGACTAAAAGAAGACCACCTCGTGCTACTCAAGCCAGAGTCAACACCACTTTTGCTCAACGCTTTCCAGAGTTCAGATTTCCTTACATCTACAACAAAATGTCTTCACTCTGCAACATCCGCGATAAAACTACCAAAGAAGCCAAAAATATCTTACAAAAATACCTCATATCACTCACTTACAATGAAACTGAACAATTACTTAACATTATTAAATAACTACTTATATGTACATACATAGAAACGCAACATTAACACTTACTCATCCCATACACTCACCTACACTCACACACATCTACACTCACACATCTACACTCATGCATACACACACATACATACACTTCCGAAATTGTGTCAACAAGTTATGAAACTACATTCAAATTAATCTCACACCGCATCAGTAATGCTCTCAAGTAATGCTAGATGTGGGCGCCTGCGATACAAGTTTCATACTTAGTGCAGGGCTCACAAGAGCACAAATTAACCTCTAAAACCCTATTATTACGCACAGCTATGTCTTATTGTAAGGTTTCATGTAATCGTTTATGTAAATAAATTATTTGAATTTGAATTGAACTACATTTGTGAATCAAATACTCATCCCATTCTATTCATGTTGGATCTAATGTTCATTGAATAATTTTGTTTGAATGTTATCATTACTCACCGCACATGCTCGTTACATCTAGTTACTCTCGTGCAGATCCAAGAAATAGAGTCCCTTCATCCAAAGCTGGAAACATGGGTCTGCTGGGCTGCTGGTTTTAGTTGTATTTGGTTACATATTCGTTGGCACATGTAATTTTCTATCTGAATTTACATACAAGAAAATAAAAATCCATTTAGCTTTCCACCGAGCTCGCTCGTTGCTAACGTGTCGATGTACTGGAGCTGCAAAAAATGGGCAAAAACAAGTAGACAATATGAAAGCTCGCGGCTGCAGTTTGTTTTCCGCTCGAATATTGGCGCGCCGGGCGCGCGCTGCACCCGCAGGGCTGCAAGCCTGCATTGCTGCACTCACTGCTACAGTTGTCTCTTTGTTGTTTGTTGATACTTCCTCCGTTGATTTGGATTTTTACCAGCAAAGAGCCGAATATCGCCGGAATCGGATCGTACTGCTGTTCTCTATTACTACGCTTGTTTATATTCAAAGTTTAGGGCTCTTATATTTTTTGTCATAGTTTTGGTAACTTTCCTGATATTTGGGCTTCTAAACCCGTGTTCTTAATTGTGTAAGTGTGCTGTATGTTTCTGTGGATACATATATAGGTATATGTTCTACATATTTCTTAGAAAGTAAAAGTTAAGTGACTTAATATAGCAAGTAATTTTTGAAATACGATTGTGTAGCCTTTCTGAAAAGGACTTGTTTTAATTCCTAAGCGCAGGTTTCCGCGATTACCCAATAAGGCCCGTACAGTGCTCCCACTGTGACGAGGGTAGACTGCTCTCGCTTGCGGCAGGCGGCCGGACTCAGGACATTCTCTTCTTTAGAGATTTTATTATTTTCGTATATATATATTATACAAAACCGCAATTAAACTACAACTAAGTACCAAAGTTTTCAACGGGCTGATGCAATGATACTCGGAAGATTTTCTTCAGCAGAAAGAACCGCACAGTGATTCCTATCTCATTGATATGTGGTGGAGGCCATCATTCTTAGGTTCTTGTTTTATTATAATGGAGTTTAACCCGTTCAAATGGAGATTCATGATATTCTATCATTTCTTCTCTTGTATTTTTTAGATGTAACTTAAACGTAAAAGTACTTAATAACTGGATAAATAATCAGCCCTCGCCGGCCCCTGTGGCGGGCGGCCTCTCTCGGTAATGAAGCGAGGCCGGCTTGAAGTTTCTTCTGGCGCGTAACTCGCTCCTACAACTTGGAATTAACTTTGTTGTGTTTTGAGGCCAACCTGCTTTCAATTATAAAGGATTATAAACTTTGATCCATTTATTTCTTCACTAAAAACGTGAAATTTACTTGATTTTTCTCTTTGACATGTTTGGTAAATATTATAAGGTTTATCTTCAACTGTCTTTTATCATCTAAACACTGGCAACACCTAGATAGAATCGGGATCTATCAACAGGCAGGCAGGGGCTATACTATGCATAGAAACATCACAGAAATGTACACAAGTAAGTCCAACTCCTAGTTTCTAATAGTTCCCTCGTGGAGTTGTTATCTCTGGCGCCGCGCGCCGGCAGCCTCTCGGATAGAGTCACATTCCGCCGACTCTACTCGGGAAATAGCTTTTAGTTCGTGAATGCTCTAATATCTGATGCGATTCTCGGAATAGTTCATCTTTAAAACTCGTTATAAAATTGTATGAAAGTACTTGCTGTTATATTATCGTGCCTCTGCCTGTGTATGTGTATCATATTGTATAGTTGATGCTTTAGAAAGGAGTCTTGTAGTGGTCTATGGTGGCAAATCAGTGTGAATAATAGCAGCAGTGAGATAATGAGGCGCTGCTCCTTTCAGACTCATCATTAGACCTCACCTGCGGGGCGGGGGGCAGGCGGGGGTGTGGGGGAGTCATTACCCGGCACCCCTGACTGTCTGTCTGTCTCCACCGTGTATTGGAGGGGTGATCTAACATCGCGGGAGGGAAGATTTCTTTCATGTTAGTTGCGCTTTCCTAACCTATTGTCTCCAGCTCGAGAGTTAATATGCAGGTTCATAGGTACAGAACTCCTTTTCTGGATGGTGATTCTGTATCAGTTGAGTTAGTTGTTATTTATCTTTGAAGTGGCTATGTGTATGTATTAGTAAAGCGGGCGCGGGCCACCATGCTGTGAACAAGTATTAGCTGCACGTAGGCACGCAGCAGGTACTCGGGCGTCACGCCATCACATCCATCATGCTTAGTCTTTACTTAGCTCATTTCTCAACTGGACTGGAACTGTAATTTACCTTATTACAACTACAAAGCCGCCAAGCTAAGTGCCAAGTTACGTAGTTACCAATTATTGATGGTTTGTACACTGGTTTTCATTTATTGTGCCTGATACAGTTTTTTATGCCTTTGCTTTAATAAAAAAAAACATGTCTATGCCTTCCATATCGAGTGAAAAATGCGGTTATATACATATTTCCCTGTTATTTTTATCAAAAAGTTGGCTCCCATTCAAGAAATATTTCATAGTTCGTCTGTGGAGCTCGTTTATATTGGCGCATTTTTTACAAAACTGGAGTTGCAATGCTGCAGCGGAGATTGCATCCTATGGAGGCACTGCACCACTCGCGCCATACATTGCAGTTTACTTTACTTTATTTGTGTGTGTGTGTGTGTGTGCTTGAATACACGGTCAGGTTAGATGAATGTTTACAAAGCAGCCCCACAAAATGTATGCTACGATTCCAACGAGATCGCGTAGTCCTGGGACTACACAAATAATATAAGTACTCTTTAGGAGACAGACTTAAAGAGACAGACTACTTTTGTGCTATGTTATAACGCAACAAGATATATAGAATAGCACAATATACCTTAAATAGCTATTTCCTGAGTGTATCAAAGTCTTATTTTCGAGTCATAGTTTTCTCCCATATTTTGCTTCTATACTAAAGAAGCCCCATTTCCTCCCTGTGTCTATAATGAGGGCACTCCACCTCGCGCTAAAAAACTTGAAGAACTTTACTTACTTACTCTTCATCTTATCGTAATCTTTATTGCGGTGAATTTCACCACCGACGCTATTTTAGTAAAAAAATGCTTTGTTTAGCTCAGCTTTTGTGTGCAAAAAATGTTCGCACATTTTTTGTTGAACTTAATGAAGAATTTGTTCGCACCTTCCTCTCTTATCTACGTTGAAGCACCTACCTGGGAAATGGAAGAAATTAAAATACATACCTATATGTAGGTACTTTTTTACATATTTTTCTCTTTCAATGAGTGTTTCAATGAATCACCTCACATGTGGTAATACCACTCTAACTACATATATCAGTAAGTGAGCACACACTACAGTGTGGGTGCAACGAGGCGGTACTCTAGTACAAGGCCTCCGTTGTGGCTGCAAGCGACTAGAATGAGAACACATCATGAGATTAATTATGTACAGAAATAGCCTCACTTAGCTGCCTTGTGAGAGATATCACACATACACGCTTCGTCAGCTCTGGAAATAGACACGAATAAACAAGCTACAAGAATATTTGGATGAGTAAAATAGTTAGTAGTGAAAAGTAAAAACAAAAATTCATATTATAATCCGTAATTTATTACCAATATTCAAAGTCATTTGGATTCATTTAGTTTGTATTTGTGCGTAAGGTTTGTTCATAAATATAATGTAATATCATTAGTACTACACTATGCATCACAAAGTCCGTTGTTGTGCTTATCTTTACCAATATCCACATTTGAAATATTTTGTTTGTTAGCATTGTTATCTCCTGCCGGCCAACAAGGAACCACTTGTTGTCAGCTGCAGTCGTGGGTCGTTGACCTCGCGCACATTGTAGTGTAATATGTCATGAGTATGACGTTACAATGGCATAGTTATTATATTTTATACTCACCTGTCTACGGCGTAGCTGCGTGACGTAGTACGTGCGTAGCGCGTAGCGGCTCTACGAGCTGCTACACGCTACGGTTTGTAAAGTAAATAAACCCATAGTAGGTATAATTTTTACCTATAGCACCTTACAATAATGATTTATCAACGATAAGAGTTTCCAGCGGATAGTTGAACTTAGAAAACTAACCACAGAGGAACTGTTAGTTATCTTTCTGAGCATAATAAATGCCCTCTACAGCGTAGAAGCGCTTTGAATGCGGTGCGATGAGCTGCAAGCGGTCCCATCTACTGGGCGCAGCCTCCCGCGGGGGGCGGAGTGTGTCAGCTACATGTTGCGCCTGGAGCGGGTCCTCGGCCACTCACACGCTCACTTGCACACTCACTGGCTAAACATTATCAACTGGCTTATACTAGTTTTCTTCATAGATTGATAGAAAATAAAATAAATAAATATTCTGGAACATTGCACACAGCGCCATCTAGCGCCACACTAAGCAAACCTAAATACAATAATTGTGTAATTAATTAAAACGTTGTGGACACAAGTAACACAATTATCTTAAAAAGGTTTTCTTTTGCTACATTTCCTAACACAGAAATCGATTCTGTACAAGATTGTATACACGATAAGTAGCGACATTGAACATACATATCGACCTATAATAATGTATGGAACCAAGTCAGTAATATAACATTTAAATAGTCATAGTATGCATTGGACGAGGACCCCCGGGGCACAAAGGGAAGTGGCTTCATCCGAGGAAGCCTGTGTTCATAGCTCGATATCCCAGGCAGCCTGTGAGCTTTGATGTCGGCTAGTTCAGACACAGTGTCGCGTGTCGCGTGTGGCCTTCAACCCGCGCTGTACGCTCGGCACACTTGACGGAGCACGCCTGTTGTTTATGCTAATGGCGTTTCCTAGAAAGTATGTATTTACTCGTATTTCCAAAATCAAAGTATGCAGTAATGTTTATTAATGTGACTCGTTCGTCGGCCTCTTCCAGGCCGCGAAGAGTTGCTACAGTATATAGATTGTCAAACCAGTATAATATGATTTCATCTTTTATCTTAAGTTTCAATTTATAATCCACAAGCTGGCGATGCGGGTTCTTTTTGTCTATAAATGTGGCAACTCAGTGGAGTGAGTGAGGGCGGGCGGGGCACGCGGGGCGGGGGCAGGGGTCTGCTAATCTGGTAACAGGAGCAATGGATAGCGCTTATTAATTACTTACAGAAGAGGGATGGACGGGGGCCTAGATATACAATACGTTATAATAGGTAGACATACTCATAAGATATATTGAAAGACTAGAAATAAGCTACGTAAGGTGTCAAGCTTAGGATTTAATAAAAAAAAAACTAAAATATCTTGGTAGAGCTGCCACTTTTTGTATCTTTTTGGAAGATTGGTGCAGTACATTACAAAAAGGTGTAAAAAGCTACTAATGATTCAACTGCACGCCGTGACTCACATACCTACTGCTCCAGGCAAGTGTTTCCCCTGCTTGGCTTCCCCTCGCAATGTTATACACGATGTGAAGTACACCTGCATTGTTAGTCACAGCCGCGGTCAAACTCTACAGACACGTCAGATAGTAACCGGTTTAACGCATACTTTACAAACTTTAACTTTTTACTTTTAATTGTTGTTATGCTCTTGCAGTGCAACAAAGCGATAGCTCATTTCGTATTTTGATATGGAGATTGTACAGTCTTGTAAGTTATTTAGGCTACTATTTGTCACAATACACACACTTATTATGATTTGATCTTTCTTTCCAAGCATTATGTTAATGAGCGGTTGTGTATGGTAATTCCAGGTGTAGCGGCGGGGCGGGCGGGCGACGCGGCATGGAGGGCGGCGTGGTGTACCGCGTGGTGGGGCGCGCGCGCTGCAAGCAGGACTCCGCGCAGCAGACCGAGCGCGCGCGCAAGTACCCCGACACGGCGCCTGTGAGTACCTGGTATATGTAGGTACACTAAACGCAGACGCATCACCAGTTACTGATGTCTTGCCACACTAAAGGGATATTATGACACTGATTGATTCACATGTATTAGTGTGGTTGTAATGAGCACTCCCCGGTGTTGCAGACGCAGCCCCCGAGCCCGGGCGGCGGGCGGCGCGAGCGCCGGGACGCGCACCGCCGAGACAAGCCCAGCGCCGCGCAGCAACTCGGCATCACCGTGCACCACCAGGTATACACTCACCACCAGGTAATCACTCACCAACTGGTATACACTCACCACCCGGTATACACTTACCACCAGGTATACACTCACCACCAGGTATACACTCACCACCAGGTATACACTCACCACCAGGTATACACTCACCACCAGGTATACACTCACCACCAGGTATACACTCACCACCAGGTATACACTCACCACCAGGTATACACTCACCACCAGGTATACACTCACCACCAGGTATACACTCACCACCAGGTATACACTCACCACCAGGTATACACTCACCACCAGGTATACACTCACCACCAGGTATACACTCACCACCAGGTATACACTCACCACCAGGAATACACTCACTGATACATCTGCTGCATACTGCCACCTACCATCCTGGTTGAAGGAGGTTTCATTTACATTCCTTACACTTTCTAGCAAATTAATGATAAACAGACACATTTCCATCAACACTGCTGAACACGTAGGTACTTTTAACTCCCTCCTAAGATAACTGTCTGCCAGATACCAATATGAGATCACATCAGAATATAATTTCGTGTCACTGTTTCAGTACGCGGCCAACTCTCCCAGTCAGCACTCATCAAGAAGCGGCGGATCACAGGTGAAGTAGCTACTTTATGATAAACAATAATTTTAGTAGTGTTATTATTCTAGTACATAACTATGTTACGGTAGCAATCGCGACCTTAATTATAGCACGCATTGTCAAAATGAGCAAATCTCCTACGAAGTTAGACGAAAGTCACAGTGTCTCATGTGATTACTTGTTGTACATTGCAGCCTGCGTCCCCGGGCGCGGTGTGTCGCTCGAGCAGCGCGGCCAGCAACGGCAGCGAGGCGGGGGCAGCAGGGGCCGCGGGGGGCGGGGGCAAGGCCAAGGTGCCCGCCTCCTTCGGCTACGTGAAGCGGCAGAACGGCACGCACCCCCCGCACACGCCGCCCCCGCACGCCAACGGGGGGCCGCAGCACGCGCAGCCACAGGCACTCAGTGAGTCATAGCCTCTTACAAACATGTCAGAATATAGTCAAGTTGCATAATACGAGGCCATCGACAAAAGAAGTGAGAAAGGATATTCATATAGCCTCAGATTACGTTTAAAATTTCATTTGCAGTCGCATTTAAACTTGACTATTGAGTCAGTAGCGACATCTATAGGCACGTAGACACAAAAGTTAGTTTAGAAGTAAACTACTCGACGCTAGGTGGCGTGCTAACAAAAATCATTAGTTTGATAATTTGATGACAACGTCCGAGTGTGTCCGTTAAATTTTGCATGCAATTTTATAACAATTTATTTGACCTATATTCCAGATGGAAGGACAGCGCAGGTGTCAGCCGTGCCGCGGACTAAAGTGAAAGTATCGGGAGGAACTCAAACTTGCACACAAGATCTGCAGAACTTGCAGATTCACAGTGAGTATAATACTGACTATAATACGATTCGCCGAGATATCGGCTGTATTTAGGTAGTAACGTGTTCACTTGAATCGAAGGAAAAAAATTGACAAGAATACATTAAAATCCATCAATAAATGATAGCGTTATGGGACTTTAAAGTTGCTCCCTCCCACCCAGCTTGCTTTATACTCGTATAGTGCAGAGCGGAGTTTATTTTTACGTGGGATATGTTAACGTTTGACTACAGGCTGCCTGATGTTAAGCATTGCTGCAGCCTTTTTTTATTTTTTTATTTAGTTCATCAACAGAATTGTACTACAAATTAAGACTTATAACTAAATACACAAATATATAACGATATTGATTAAGAAGTCGATGGTGGGGCGAGTTGTACGATTGTGCGTGTGTGAGTGACTGCCTACATTACTTGCCTACACTGTTTGTTGTCATACCACTTGAATTTATACACAAATGGAGGGTAGTTAGATATTAAAACAAAATAAAAAAATTGTTTGTGTAACCTAGCTCATAAGACGTTATTATAATTAAATTATGAACATACTGGGAGATGACTCTGGCCTCGTAACACAGCCTAACGGCTACCACGAGGTCAGAGGATTCAATAACATTTTGTGAAAAATATCTTTAAAAAAATAAATGATTTTGTATTTTTGTATTTGTATTTTGTATTTGTATGTACGCTTCCTTAAACGATGAACCTAGCTAACTTAACATTAGTAACAAAAATGAAACCTACTACCACTGTAAAATAGACATACACAAAAATATAATACAAAAAACATCAACTCGTATTTAACTAACTTATACAATTCCAATTTCACCGAAGACAGAGAACCTTTATTAAAGACGTCAATAAACAGCCTGATATTATCTCTGTTGTATACATCACACATATAGGTACTTGCCTTGCCTTGGATGTAACACGCTTACCTAGAAGATGATAAGATGTTACAAATACCCAAAAACCCAGCAAAGCTTTGATGGCATAATATTGTTATTTGTACTGTGCACTTGCGTCGAATAATTCAAACGTGGTTCTAAGTGTGTACCTATGTCCCCTGTTGCAGAGAATGGCATCGGTCCGAAGTCGTTCTCTCTGGGCGGGTGCGCGGCGGCGCAGCTGTCCGCGTCCGTCCGCGAGCGCCTGCTCGGCTCGCAGTCGCTGCCCAAGCCGGGCTCGCACGACTTCGCCGCGCTCTTCCACCACCACCGGTACATCCACCTACTTTATACATTACACTACTAATACTTCCCACAGCACTATACTGAAACAAGGATGCATCCAGTGTAAGTAAGCAATTGATAGGTACTTGCACTTTCTTTCCTCCGTATACTTACTAATATCCAATTCTGCTGTACAGAAATATCACTTTATATTTACTGTACAGCCAGAACTCGTCGTCTATCGAAGCACCTGATAATTTATGAGAGCAAATCTCTTATTGCAATTATGCTAATATTGTTAGGCGCTTAAAAAAACTACATATTAATATCATATATTTGTTTTTATAATAACTACTAAACATTTTTGCATTACATTTTTTTTTTTTTTTATTTCAGCATTTTTTTATGTTTCATAGCATACATCTAAATAGTTACCTACATGAAGTTCTTATTGTATTTTGCTATTTTTTAAGTAGGTAACAGTGTTTAATAAACTTTCCAGAATACTAAATTAAATAAAGTAAGTAGTTGAATGACTATTTGAAATATAATCTTTGATTACCACTACTGTGTTTGTAACACACAGACAACAACACTAGTTATATCAGCTGCTGCATGCAGTGTTGCAGTGAAGCAGTGCGCAGATGTTAGTGGAGCGTTCATTACTGAAGTGTAACGATGAACCAACACTCGCCAGCCTGGGAGACGTTACGTTATGTATACAGTCACGTGTTTAGTACGTACAATATGTAAATAGTAACTATATACCTTCACTTATGTTATACTAGTACATTGGACTAGAAAAACATATTTGAAATCTTGTTGAAAAATTTGAATTGACTGGAAGAACACAGCTGCGCAACAATTAATCTTTGTCCTGTTTATTTAATCCAAATTGGATTGTTTATTTCTCTTTATGTAAGTAATTTGATTAATAAGGTATATAATAATACAAGTAGGTGATAACATTTACCAATGAAACTAGTTAAATACTGTTTTGTATTATTGATTGTATGCTCTTAATGTAACCTGGCAGTGAGTGGTCAGTCCTGTTGTCAACGCATTGTTGGACGATATCTAGTGCGGTACACATGTTGCAGGCGTATGTACACACTTCTATATTTGGATTAACTAAATTGGTTGTGATAGTTATACAAATGTGAAACTTGGAAGATGATCCACACATATAGGTAGTTATACTTTATTGTCATCTGTATGATGGTTAAACAAATAGATTTATTATCATGTCCAGGTGTTGATATAAATATCAACATTAATATCGGACGAGCGGGATGGCCTTGAAGATATAATATTTTTCTTTTTGGTGTAACACGTTAACTGGCCTACCTCAGGGCGCAGTTCTATCTCCACCTCTTATTGCAACAGTGGTTGTAGTGTACCTACATAATTACATTTATTGATGTGGTTTTTACAGATACATACATGTTACATGTTGAAAACATATATAGATTTTTGTATGGTAACATACTTAATTTATTTTCCATCTAAATAATATATTGTTGGCTTGCAGCGGCGGCGGCGGGTCGCGCGCGCTCAAGGTGTCTGACGGCAGCCTGTCGGACACGCAGGCGTACGCCGAGCCAGCCAAGCACGAGTACCCGCCCTACGCGCCCTGGCACCGCCACAGGTCAGTGTGTCCCGCCACCACACACCACACTGCACTACCGAGAGTGCAGCCGCCCGCACGAGGTGAGGTGTCTGACGGCAGCCTGTCGGACACGCAGGCGTACGCCGAGCCAGCCAAGCACGAGTACCCGCCCTACGCGCCCTGGCACCGCCACAGGTCAGTGTGTCCCGCCACCACACACCACACTGCACTACCGAGAGTGCAGCCGCCCGCACGAGGTGAGGTGTCTGACGGCAGCCTGTCGGACACGCAGGCGTACGCCGAGCCAGCCAAGCACGAGTACCCGCCCTACGCGCCCTGGCACCGCCACAGGTCAGTGTTTCCCGCCACCACACACCACACTGCACTACCGAGAGTGCAGCCGCCCGCACGAGGTGAGGTGTCTGACGGCAGCCTGTCGGACACGCAGGCGTACGCCGAGCCAGCCAAGCACGAGTACCCGCCCTACGCGCCCTGGCACCGCCACAGGTCAGTGTGTCCCGCCACCACACACCACACTGCACTACCGAGAGTGCAGCCGCCCGCACGAGGTGAGGTGTCTGACGGCAGCCTGTCGGACACGCAGGCGTACGCCGAGCCAGCCAAGCACGAGTACCCGCCCTACGCGCCCTGGCACCGCCACAGGTCAGTGTTTCCCGCCACCACACACCACACTGCACTACCGAGAGTGCAGCCGCCCGCACGAGGTGAGGTGTCTGACGGCAGCCTGTCGGACACGCAGGCGTACGCCGAGCCAGCCAAGCACGAGTACCCGCCCTACGCGCCCTGGCACCGCCACAGGTCAGTGTGTCCCGCCACCACACACCACACTGCACTACCGCCCTCTCTGTGTGAGAGAGTGCAGCCGCCCGCACGAGGTGAGGTGTCTGACGGCAGCCTGTCGGACACGCAGGCGTACGCCGAGCCAGCCAAGCACGAGTACCCGCCCTACGCGCCCTGGCACCGCCACAGGTCAGTGTTTCCCGCCACCACACACCACACTGCACTACCGAGAGTGCAGCCGCCCGCACGAGGTGAGGTGTCTGACGGCAGCCTGTCGGACACGCAGGCGTACGCCGAGCCAGCCAAGCACGAGTACCCGCCCTACGCGCCCTGGCACCGCCACAGGTCAGTGTGTCCCGCCACCACACACCACACTGCACTACCGCCCTCTCTGTGTGAGAGAGTGCAGCCGCCCGCACGAGGTGAGGTGTCTGACGGCGCTACTACTGCAACTACCTAATACCGAGGCTGCCGCTATAGACTGCCCTCAAGCCATGCTTAACTAGAGACTCCAATCCACATCTGGACTTTGACACAGATATCACACAATTGATTTTCAAAAGGTCAATGAAAACTAGTTATCAATCATCATTAGTCAATTATACTCACTATGGATCTACATTCGAGAATGGACCGGGATCAGAAGTGCCGCAGAATTGTTTCGCTTGGCAATGAACAAAATAAAGTATGCAGAGCTGACTGCCAGCCTTCACTAGTTGGAGAGGCACCATAAGAAGAAGAAGATGGATCTAAGGAAATTCTCAGAGACCCTTAGGGCGGTTTGAAAATTCTCGACACCAGAGTTGGCCACTCTCATTTGATAAGAAGACTATGGAGCTGAAACTGCATGCTTACTTAAAGTATTACTGTTATGTCTGTGCAAAATTGTAGGTACATTAGCAAGTTCTTCTTTGCTGGAATAATAGCACTAACATTTACTAAGGATGCTTGAATGAGTTGCCTGTTTGAATTTAAGCTGAAATATATGTAACTAGGTACTATAGGCAGTATGTGACCTCGGCGTGTGAGTGTGTTGATGCGACCCACGTCGCAATACTGCCCCTGTGTATGTGTGTGTGCATCGATCACATCATGCTTGCCTTGTTGCCGCCACGTCCGCGGGCCAGTCGCACTACTTCTTACAATGGGGAACTTTGAAACCACACAAATAAATAACATATTAATGTTTGGAAAAATATACTTAGTGGTAAATTCAATGAAAATGCTAAAAAATCATGGTGATCGTAGGAGCTTGAATCGCTTCTTTGAAAGCTATATAATTGACGAGGAATAATTAATATTGTATAATATATTTTGAAGTGTTATACTGTGAATGTATTGGTGCGCCTGGCCCGCTCTGTCCTGTCACGTCACGTCACGTCCCGTTGGTTGCAGCAACACGTACGGGGGCCGCGAGGGCGAGGAGGGGGGCGGGGGCGGGGGGCGCGCGCACGCCAAGCAGCCGCCCAGACTCAACCGCAGCAACAGCATTAGGTACACCTGCATTGCACTCATTGCTTCTTCTCATTGCACGGTACACTCTACAAGCTGGTAAATGACGTATAACCTTTCAAGAGCGGCTTTGCCACGTCACGAGCAACCACTTTTGTTCGCCGACTTTTGGAAACTCGTGAAAGAAATCAGCTCTCCTATACTAAAAGTTCACTGCCCCTTGACAAAATATGTGAAGAACCAAATTTTCGCGAATTATAAAAGTCGTAGAACAAATGTTGTTGCTTTTAACGTCCTATAGCCGCTTGTTACATTACCATCACCATCTGTTCTCGCTTCTTTACATTGTTCCCCCACTGACTGTGCCGGGCTGTCTTCACACTTGTGCTATGGTGATGAGAAACTAAACAATAAGTAGGTACTAACACTAAACATTTCTTTTCAGGATTTCTACAAAAACTCACATTCTACACCATTATACTCGTAATTATGAGTAAATCGTGTTGTATGCCCCACATCCATGCACTATAACTTTATTTTCTCTACAGCTACCTACATGTCGTTTCTTACTTCTAATATAATGTGACTAACCTTCACTTACATTTACTCATGTATAGTAATATGTATAACTATAACATATGGGCTACGGTGGCATGTATGGGTATATAAAGTGGTTGTTGGTGTTCTAGCTACCTGAGAGATAGGACGTTTCCAAGGTACGGCGCGAGTGATGCTTGGCTTGCTGTGGCTCGCTGCACCGACACACACTGCTCACTCACGCACACGTCATGTATCACAATACATATAACTGAAATCTACATTTTGCATGACTTTAACACGGCACGGCTTTATTTAATGTACATCAAACAAATGACATTCATTGGCACACTTTTTCACAAAAGAACATCATCATCATTTATAGCAGTTAAGGAAATCTGCATCGTAATAGAAACAAAACAAGATGTACTTAGTATTTTATTACTAACGTACACGACGCTTTTTCTGCAATATAATCATTGAAATTTTGTTTTATATCTAAGAGATTCATATTTATTTAGTATCAGCTAGAACGGCCGCGCCTTTCTTCGCGTAATAGAACCCACCTTTACATCATATATATATTCACAGAAGGCTTTTATCGTTCACTTGCTAATTGTATCCAGTGCCGTATCGCGAACTGCAACATCACACGAAGCTCTCGCAATGCAATGTACTCGCATAGGTTTAAATAACCACTTGTCATGTATTACAAATACGCGGTCTTAGTAATTGATGCCTGAATGAGGATTTTACCTACCATTTAACCATTTCAACTATAGAATAGCTGGTACAATGGTGTCTAGCTAAGTGGAGTACACTGTGTTGCGAGCCCATGTACTGTGTCCGTATCCCGGCGGCGCGGGCGCGGGCGCGGCCGGCACACGCTGTGACTGTAGAGTGCATGTTGCAGGTCCACGAAGTCGGAGAAGCTGCACGGCGGCGCGCGCGAGCCCGACTACTCGCCCTACTACTGCCTGCCCGTGCACTACCAGCACCACGGTAAGGAAATACAATGGATATATATTTCATTCTCAACTGAACAATCCCCCGCCTTCTTTGACTATATTAAGTATTGGAACACTTTTATAGAATTCATTTATTGGGGTAGTTCTCGTGGGAGTACCTAAGTTGAGTGGGCGCCTAAATTCTTCCACGGATAATCTCAGATTTTTCTGAGTCCATAGTGCATACCAGTTATAAAACACCTGTGTTTGCAGGCGGTGGTTACGGCGCAGGCGTGTCGGAGCCCCCCTCCCCGGGCGCGGGGGCGCGCGGGACGCTGTCCCCTCCGCCCGCGCACCACACCCCGCGGCACTCCCACCACTACCCCAAGAAGAACGATGACGGTAACTTAAATTATACTTAACATGTGCTGTAGGTATACAAGTGAGCCTGTGAAGGTTTTATGTAAAACAGGGTTAATCAAACAAAATAAGATCATCGAACTAAAATTACGTGTTCATTTCGTAAAAACTCGCCCAATAAAGAGGAGCATGTGTATAACCCAATATTCCCAACATGCTGTGTACCTCGACCGGCAGCTGGGACAAGGTATCGTGTTCCCGCAGTGGCTGGCAGCTGGCACCGTGCTGGCTACTTATATTTTAACAACAGTATTGAAATTACGTGCGTTTTCAAAAAACAAAATATCTATGGTAGAGACCTATCTAGGTACTTTCTAATTTCCATAGAAATTGTTACGCATACTTACGTCACATGAAGTCAAGTGCATACTGTGGTATCCAAGTACATACATATGTTCATCTGTATAATTGTCATTGGATTGGTATACATTGTGCTGCGCCGCTACAGAGTACTGCTGCTCTTCCAGCCGACATGTGCCACATGCCACTCAGTGCGGCGCTCAATGAATGCTTCAATTCAACGAGCACTAACAAAAACAAATATTTCATTCGTAACATCGTAATTATCTGCTGCGCACGATTTCGCGGTAACATCGTAATCAAGAGCCGAAAATGACTTGAACAATTTGAACATTGTCGCGTCATTACCGCAAGGTGGCGTTGGTGGCGCGCGCAGCCATTACACAGGTATTGGGACACTGATTATTTGCTAATCTTTTCTCAGAACGTACCTGGAGTCGTGTGGACTCCAGTGTTCTTTGTTCGCGACAATGATACAACGAAGGATGAATTATTTAAATCAAATTGACACGGATATCTTAATCCATTGTCATTTTGCTAATTGCATAAAGTTTAAAATGCAGGAAGCGGAAGAATAAAGCGATAATTGTGTGAAAGTAGGACTCGCGCCGTCGCAAAAGCTTAGAATAATGCGCATATTATCCATCACGTATGTTTATATTTGTGTTGTTATGTTACATAGCAGCCTGGCCGAGTGTGTACGTGTGTGTGTGTGTTGCAGCGCACGGCTCGAGCGCGTCGCTGGTGTCGACGGCGTCCTCGCTGGCGGCCGGCGCCGGCGCGGAGGAGAGGCAGCAGCACGAGGTACACTACACGAGTCATGCTACTCTTACCTGTGTCTGCAACTACTATACATGCGTGCATGCATGCTGTTTGGAGCAATTGTACAATTAAAACAACATAAAACATTGAAATATAAATACTTACCTACTTAAAAAAAACCTTATAAAAAAACAAAGATTATATTTTATAATAGTATAATAAACAAGAAGGTGGTATTTTGACATCATTAGTTACTTGGTGTTATCTACCATTCATTTTTTCTACATTGTCCAGTTCTTGGTCTTATAGCTATGCTTGAAATGTTTTTGTGGCCATACAATATCTACATTGCCCCATCCTGCAACGTGTACTGTGCGTGGTGTAAGTGCCCCCGCGGTTGCAGGTGCGCAAGCTGCGCCGCGAGCTGGCGGACGCCAAGGAGAAGGTGCACACGCTCACCACGCAGCTCACCACCAACGTGAGTACCACACTACACTACACACTATACTCGTATACGCTGTAGGTACCATTTATATCACTTGTCTACCGGCCCCAACGAGAGACCGGCGCTGGGTGCTGGCTGCGTCCGATACAGGCTGACTGGGGCCGGGTTGGAACACGAAACGTTTTTTTTTATTTTTAATCATCGGATTTAAGATTGTCACGGTGCATTCAAATCAATAAGTACAGTGTTTAAGCTACAAAATATTTGTAATAATGTTCCAACTATAAGTAGCGAGAGTGTATGTGCAACTCGATTGCGAGATTCTACAAGCATTCAAAGTATATTTTTTTTATATTAAGTATAATTGAGTAATGGTTGCAGCAATCCAACACAATAAAAAGTTATCCTCGATGTATATACAAACAACACATGTAAAGTAAATGAGTGTGTTACCTGCATGTTTATATATATATAGTGTACTCGTATGTCAAGTGAGCGCTGAGCTCCGCGCGGCCGCGTGCCGCGCGCCGCCCGCCGCGCCGGCGTCTTGCGATGTCACGGTAACACATCATAGATCTTCATTATATACAACATACATTGACGATAATGTTATTTTTATGTACTTATGTGATATATGAGACAAATTACAAGAAAGTCATTTAAAGTTCGTAACACAACTTTTACTTATACCGTTACTAAGCCGCACAGCAAGTAATATGGTCCGTTGTGATCATATCGCTGCGGTGGTCAGGCCACTTTCCCCCGCGGCTGCCGCGACCGACACCTTGTCTATAAACTAAACATACTCCAATAACAGCATCGCATGCACTCACATACCGCGTGAGAACATACTCAGTTGTACTGGATCTAGGACAGAGGGCGCGAGACATAACACCAACTGACTGATGCATTATTTATGTTCCCCTACTGAACACCGAGCCCAGTAGTATGTATGTAGTTAGTTTTAAAGCTTCTTACACAGACGAATATTTACCAGCAGGTTGCGATGCCATTACAAGCGACACTGAAGCTAAAAGAGTAATTGCCTAATATGCCTAGCTCGTACTTGTAGGTACGACGCAGTGCGGGATACAAGTCATTGGAATCATTTACTTGCGTTACTGTATCTCTCTTGTCATTGCTGTTAGACAATTATTGTTTCCTCGCAGATATCTGCGCTACCTTGTTAACTCACATGACTCGTCCACGACCGCTCACTTTCATTCAATACTCATGACATACTCGTACATTCATTAACTGCGCGTGTACGTAATGTACACAGATACATTATTATTCTCTTCTAATCATTACAATCTAACCAATAACAAGCGCCCAATACATTGAGAGAGCATAGAGTAGATATCGTACACGCCAGTGCCACGAGTCGGGCTGCATTCCCTATACCTGGCTACTTGTAGTATAGAGCCCGTTAGTCGCGGGAAGCTCGCGCTAACGGAGGCAGCTGCCGGAGACTCGCGGAGGCGCGCCATATCGAGAGACAGGGCTCCCGGGTCGCCGCAGCACCGCCGGGGTCTCGGTGTACGTGACTACACTAGGAGCCGATTAGAAAACACCTTTCACGGATACACATAAAACATCATTAAACACGATGCTTGAATCTAACTCCTAGCGCAGGCAGCCAAATCGATAATTACTTCACACCCATCTTTGGGGATAGATTCACAAGGCGGCAGAAGCTAAATCTTAAGCAGCAACAGGAATCTATACCTAGTAGTGAGTTGATAAGAGTTATTGACATGATGCAATAGTCAATATATAGTCCCAGACTATAAGCCTGGTATTTCCTCGCGACTGTAATAGCCGTTCTCTGCGTCCGTCTCCCGGCCCGCAGCGCAGTAAGGCGCCGCCTGCCCTTGTACGGCCAGCACCATGCTACTACTTGCCTCCAACTCTCGCCGCTGTCGCTCCAACGTCACAAGTCGCCGCTGCTTAGTTTAAGGTACTTATAGAAGAGAGAGCTAATTTTTTTTCAGTTTATATTATTTTGATTCAGTGTTAAGACAATAAAAAACGCCAAAACACGATTACGTATACTTTGCTCGATAGTTTTATTTTTTGAAAAATAGTTGTTTTGAAATATTTTTCACCTTTTTTTCCAAAAGTAGTACAGAAATTTAAACCAATTTAATTATATCTAAAAAATAATATTGTTATTTAGAGGAGTAAAGAGCCATAAATAGAATATTCTGAATTTCATCAAAAACGTCTGCATAACTGCTCAAATTGTGCAAAATTGTTTGCGTGTGGACAAGACTCGTCGGCCGGAGCTATGCGCGCGATGCTCGCCCTTGCTTTCATGTTAATACGGCGTGGAATGGCATGCGATAAAGCAACTGTAGGCATTTTTCCAAGCGCAAAGCGTTGTCGGGTGAAATATGGTGGCCTATGTTCTTATCTATACGCAGCGTGGTGTCTGAGATTATTTCGGAACAAGATTTTGGTCAATTATGACGATGAATAATTTTAATATCACACGACGAAAAGCAATTTCTATCAGTGTAATAAAATAATAGTAGAGATTGGCTTGGATTCCTGCGCGACCGGCGTGTACCTCATAAAGTGGTAAATGGTACAGAAATAGAAGAGGTTTTATTAGGGGCAAACGATATAAGTGAACACTTGTAATACAGTCGCCACTCGTACTCGGGCTGCCGACACGTGCTGGGACTCGACTGTATTAGAGAGAAACATACCTTGTCATTTCATATGTAGATATATCTAAATCTTTTATCCAATTACTAATTGACTCGCACGTATTTTCGCATAAATGTTGGGTTCACTCTGCCACCGAACCAGCGGTACCGATATTCAGACACTTGGTGCATCTAGCGCCGTATTCGCCACATTCAATACAGTTTGACGACGACTCCATCAATTCACTTAAGCTCCCATTAAACAAACACATGTAATGAATTCATTGCACAGACTAATGTGAGTAATCCCTCATATATACTTAGGTATACCTATGCGGGACAAGTTTGTTGGAGTACTCCGAGCGACCGACTAGACGCCCATCTATTGAATGAAGTAATCACGTCTCCATGCATCCAGCATACACATTGCATATAGCTCCACACATATTGCTATGCAGTGATATTATTATCATACACGTCGCTGTATCGCATCCTAGTGCAGATCCATGTGCGCGATATGTTTATATACCTCTCACGTTATTATCGCCTTCACAGGGTCATTAGGTGTTCTTATCTGTTTAGCATTGAATTAAAACGATGATATAATGAAGCTGAAGTTTTATACCAAACATAAATAACTTTTAAAATAATTTCGTTTGTCATTAACATTATCTCAAAGAATACTATTACCCTTTTAATTGATTAGTTGCATTTAAAGAAACTGGTCGGATACAAAGAATGGGAATGACCTCCTTCGTAGTAAAAAGTTGTGCTTTATTTGTTGCGTGCAGTATAGATGATTGATTGTCGGCGAGCCGATAGCGCAGGACAAAGGGAGCTGCTATCAACAAGCTGGTGTTTTTGTGACTCGCAGCCATACATAATGCAAGCCACTTCTTGCCGCGCCATTGTGTTGTGCCTTTGTAGCTCGGCTCTGCTGTGTGCTCCCAGCGCTACACATCCTCGATGTATATCGTTCCTGCATCATCTTCCGATATTGTACTGAGATGTTTGGCCTCCAGATGATTTATTTGATCAGATATCAATTTAGACAAGTTTGTTCTCATTCATGCGAGTACCTAGTTATCGTGTAGGAATATGTGCGCCGTGTATGCTACACTGACGGGCCTGCAATTGCTCTCAATGGCGATTTAATTAGATGTATTGATCGCACTTGCCCTCTTCTCTGAGCCTGCTCGGCCGCTCCCCGCTGCTCCCATTCCTGCCTGATATGCGGCCGCGGAGCATGTTTAAATACCGATATAAGTCATAATATCGACTCTCACAATCATGATCTCATATAAGTCGCAGGCAACTACACAGTTGTTCACATTTACTGGAAATGTTCATATGATTGTATCCTTCTACAACGCGCTCTCAGCCTCGATCTAAATGCCATCGCGATATTTTATTTCCATGATTGTTTCCGCAGGTACTTATTTGTCCTCGCATGACCATTTTCTTATAATTGACTCGGTTTATGATATTTAGGTACTTGTGTAATTATTGAGCAAATAGATTAATTAATCGACATAATGGCTCGATTACTTTGTGCCATGATGCAATATACTTGATTGTGAGCTCCGAGTGTGGCCCGAGCAAGCAGTGTGTGATGTACCTACATATTCCTCGTTAGTGTTTCCTGGCACTCTGCCAACTCAAACAAAGCGCAGTCCAAGTGGACAGGTTTGATTTGCTGCAAACTAACTAGATAGTAGGAGTGAGTCACTGCAGTATATGTAGTGTTGTACACTGCATGCCTTGTTTATTGATTCCTAATGTACATAGGTACAATTTGGATTTAATTGGCCGCGAGTGGAGGGGCATCGCCCGATAACATCACTAGAACATTACTGCTTCGATACAGCACTGCCGCATACTAACGAGACATGTGGACGCAAATAGTGAAGGTGGACTATCGAAGCATCTGTGTGAGCTTCATTAGTAGGCACAGCACCATGTATGCACCACATACATACACACAGGTACATTCTGTTTGTGTGTTTAGTTAGTCCGTTATCGCCTGCGGTCCAACACCCAGCCTGCTCTTGCGCAACTGCCTGCTACGATAATGATCTTCGCTCCCATTTTTTGTTCCGTCTATTACAACGACTACATCATCGTTTTAATCTCCACGCTCGACGTTTTCGATTACTTTTGAATGTCGATGTATTGCTCTATCGTGTTTCACGCGAGTCGGTAATAGATAACAGCCCTCATGTTGTTGCTCTTTTATGTGGTTCCCGCACCCTCACAGGCAGCCCCTTGGGTTTGTCAATAGTCAATAGCGGTGGTTCGACGTGCCGGCTCCCATGCTCAGCTTGTAGAGCAGCACAGCATGGTGCGGGGCGCGGCGTGGGACGCGGAGGCGCTCCGCCCGCGGCCCGCCCGTCAGTCAGTCATGACATGAGTCAGTGTGCATGCAGCCTCGAGCCGGGAGGCCGCGTCGCAGCCCGCCGCCGCGCCAACCACACGCGAACCACGAATGTATACAAACAACAACACTTCTTCTAACCCAGTGTTTATAAAGTGTGTGATCAAGTGATGCAGTGTCTCCCGCCATGGTAGAGTGCACGGGCCGAGTCCAGCTCGGAACGAGTTTGTTGTTTTGTTGCGAGACATCCGGGTGGAATTGTGTTGTTACTTCCCCGAGCTAGCTCGATCCAAGCCGCGAATGATCGATACATCGTCTTCTTTAATTATGATCGAGAATTGGTAATGAAAAACGTTACAATAAGGCTCCGTCAGTTCAATTAATTTACAAACGTACCTAGTAACTCTTATTTATTGGTCAATTGGACATTCTTTCAATTATTAATTGATAACTTAATCAAGCAATAATTCTTTACTAACTTACGATATGTATACCTAAACATTATACTTCCCAAGCCACACTTGACATATAAAAGTTTAAAGAAGTCGCCAGGTAGGTAACAGGGGCGCCCATTTTTTACGTGTGTTTGCGTCCCCTCCAGCTAACTACGGCAGGTCCAGTGACAATGTACTGTTGTTTCAGTCACATTGTGAGGAGCCCTTCTTTGTCCCTCGTTACTGCCAGGAAGTGCTGACCGACGATACAATGGACCCTACACTTTACTACCTAACCAAGTAATACTCGGTGTGTCGTTTGTATTGATTCATACAGATTCATTTACCTGAACGTCGACACGATTAAACCTTTAAAATACTCAAGTCGTTGACTTTGAAGAGATAAGTCGTATCGAATCAAACAAATAGGAAGGTGACTTTGGCCAATAACATCGTAATGAAACTCCAACAAACAATATTTAATTAGCCAGAGTAAACAAGAGGTTGCATCTATAGCTTCAAAGCTGTCTACCGACCGACACTTAACATCAAACGGAGCGGTGTCGATGGGGCACATCAAACAGCCGGCGCTGGCGCTGGAGTCAGCTCGTTGCATGACTGCAACCAGCCTGACAGAGTTGGACTAGTTAGTTACCAACTTTCGCTTCACCCGAATATTAATTAATAGTTTACACATCGGTACATATTTTCATAAATCTGTTCCTATACATTTTGGCGGTCTTTTGGTGTTTAGATTGTAAACTTTCGCCTTTCATATTATGTTCTGTTTCTTACGGCTCCGCATTCGCGTACCAGTCTTAAAACGTTTTGTATTCAAAATGTAAAGTATCACTGTAGTCATCCGCATAGTAAAACCTAAACCATATGTCCGTCTGTAAATCATTATCTTTACTACATCGTCCACGTAGGCGACGGCCTTCGCCCGTATCTCATACTTTTGTATGGATACGTATTTCTTTGTATCTAATGTCTAACGCTATGTTTATGAATGTTGTAAATCAGTCACCAAACAACATAATGGTTACTGTGATGTAACTCAAATTGAATTCTGTATGCATTCGATCATCGTAGAGACATAGGTACATTATTTTCATCATCAATATGGAGTGCAAGTCCCAAGTGTCCTCCAAGGAGTAATCCAGTCCCCGCGGAGTGAGCGCCGCGTCCTACTGTGCAACCCGCGCCTCCACGAGCGGTGATTGAGCCTGGGAACATACACTCGCCCTACTTACATCTATCATCTATGTATGTGGTCTATGTACAATACAGATAACAACTCATAGAACATCATCTGGCCTGCCTCTTGTAAATTCTTATGTACCTATAGTGGAGTGTGCAATAAACGCAACTTTCGCGGTTTTATAATTGTTTGGTCACACATAACTAGAGGTACCTCTACCTGTTGATTTGTTTAGCTGTGTTGTGTGGCAGCTGATAAAACATATTCTATCGAGACTCCACTCCCTATCTACAATTTAAGAAACTGATTAATAAGTCTGCTTTAATCCATTCATTACGAAATTACACCAGCAATCGTACATCGATAAAATTCCACACAATAACATTGTACTATACACACCTTATCGACTTATCAACTAGTCGTCGATTCCAAAAATATTTCAACTATTGAAGAATTGTTTGTTGGTCCGATACATTTACGTATGTGTATTGTAATCTCGGTCCAATTTCTTGCTCTGCATCGCGCCATCAGTCCCAGTCCCAATGTAAACACAGACAGATTTCCCAGTACGTAATTAATTCGCTCACTCGTCACTGTATCGCTGACTGACTGTTACTGCGCAGATCCCGTCGTCCAAAGATCCAACTGTATCTGAAGGAAGTGTACTTGTAATGCAGCGAGCAAGGAAAGGGGCATTCACTGGCAGTTGACTACAAGCCGCCGTCGACTGTCAATTGAGGTTAATTCGGTCGGCGGATCCTTGGAGCAGCCACTAGCGCCCCCTAGCATCTACTTAATGTTCAATAAGCTAAATGGCCTAGTGAATAGCTCTCAGAATAGACGCTGACAATTCGCAGTCACCACCTAGTTACTGGAGAGTGGAGCCATATCTGCCTACTTACACTAGATGTTATTAATACTGTTGCCTCGCCTCTGATGATCCTCTATACGATGCCGACGAGTGCAACAGGCGTGTTTATTCTCTGAGAACAACAACAATGATTCGTGGCTTTATGTAATTAGACGCGCCAATGTCACTAAGTAGGTATGTAAGGAACACGTGGCAAATCACGACTTGCAATTCAAATATGATAAGCCACTTTGACTTGAATTGAAAAATTGAAATCAATTATTAGATAGATAGATAGATAGACATGTTGGTAGATTTGTATTGATATGTTTCGTACATGGACCTTGATATCAGTTCATGGTTGGTCGGTGGTGCATGGGTTGTGGCGGCGGCGGCGTCCGCACACACAATGAGAACTCGAATGTTTACTGGAGGCCTCCCAGCCAGTACGAGTACAAACTGAAAATAGTGTTCACAGAGAGACAACGAACTCGTAAAAGTCACATAAAGGCACGTTTCAGGTGTAAGTATCAACACACCTCGCCGTGCACCGGCTGATGTGCCACGATTATGAAACATAGTAGAGCGGTTGCTGAAAAACTTGTATCAGGTTCAGGCAAGTGGTAATGATGGGTATTAGCTTACATACGCAGCCACGCGTGTCGCTCTTTCCGCCGATACCTGCCCGCGGGCTAATTACTGCGGCTAATTATTGTCGTCCGCCGACTTGATGCATATTCCTCCTTTATGTGGATACGTAACTGCCGAACATGAACTAGCTAGCAGGTTACAAGTCTACAAAAATACAAGTTAACAAATCGTTTTTGAAACAGACAGGCTTACAATGCTTACATCCTCTATCATGGAAGCTACTTACGAGAGCCACCTCTGGACGACAGATAAATAACTAACTAAATGTTACTTGCCTTGCGTCTAATATAAAGTCAACAAATGTGGTAGAGACCTCGTGCGTGCTATCTGCGTAGCGCGGGTTACAGCCGGCGCGGGTCCACACCGCGCCTCGATCCCACTCCAAGCAGTCTGTTTGACTACCGGAGATAATGTCTGTCTATCTGCTCGACCTTTGTCAGAACATTTCTGGTACATACATAAGTATCAACTAATAGTTTCGTTTATATTTTACATCATAGCTCTTCTGTGGGTGTTCAGTTCAAAAACATCATTAGGCTAAACTTGAGCGAGTTCAAAGTCGTTCACTTGACGTGATCGATAACTTCTGTATGTATTTAGCATTCTATTAAGTTTTTGTCGCTTGTATTTGCATAGAGTCATGATACCTACCTAGTGGTCGGTGGCTGCCGTCTGCCTCAAGTGGCTCTAATTGAAGTCTGCTTCATACATTGTATTCCGTCTCTAAATTAAACGAACAATTGTCTGATGATATAGTAGGTATGACTTGCCATATTTGTATTGTGGTTGTAGTTATGACCAACTGCTATAGAATGATAGTCGTTGATATCATGAAATATTACGATGAACTGTTTAGAAAACAAAGAATAGCCTACGACACCTTTCCCTTGCAATATACTCAGCGATCGCTCTATCTGTATAGCAAGTAGGTATGGTAATACAGCCTTGACAGACAGATCATGAGTATTTGTAACGGTTGACATTTTGACCCGGCCGCGGCCGTGGCAGGAGATTTATCAATGAAACGTACACGTTTGCAGAACCCGTTTGGCGGGGGTTGCGGCACCGCGCTGACCGCGCAGGATCGCCGCCAGTACATCGTGTAGGCGGGACTTACACATACGAGTACCTATACACTCTATGTGCTATAAAAACTGTATCACCGGCTCCCACGTGCGCCCACTCCATGTAAACTACTCCCCGGTGCTTGTTCTGTGCGTAAGGAAGCTCTACAAGCAGGGAGCTATCTCCCCCGGAAGCACCAGTAAGTGGATAAGCCCGGGATCAGGCTCGAGTTACCTCCCTGTGTACTGAGTACTTGCATACACAACACACGCAGCATTCTGCCGCCGGTGGTCTCTGACTCGGCACTGATAGCGACGTCCGCCGGTGGCCCGCCATGACTCACCGCATTGTCTCTACCTGGTAAACGGTAATGAGGCACTATCTAACACTCAAAAGACGTAAGCTTTCGATAATTTCGGCTAATTGGCTTGAATATCCATCGGTAATAGTGGTGACGTCGTGGAGCCGGCCATCATTAGCATGACAATGGATGGGTATGTGTGCCGCAGGCCGCGGCGTGCCCCCGACAGCACTACAGTGCCCCTCCCAGAGCTCCTTCTCTCGCTGGAACCGCTCGAGTGTCACATTACAGTTTGCAAACACAGATCATGTAGTATGCGGCGATTAATCCGTTCCGATTCACTTGTTTCCGGGCTTGTCTTGCGACCGCCTCTCCTAAACTCGATCTCAGTAATTAGATCAATGTGCGAGTACATACTCATAACTGTAATTTGTATGTAGAGTGATAACGAGTCTCATTGCGCCACTCCCGAAAGTAGAGTAACGTGATACGAGACTTTGGAAATGTTTGTCCAACACACTTTACCAGATTAGGCGGAGTATGTCTGATGGTGGAGTGTGTACATATTTGCGATCCATCGTGTGGCTCCTTGACCGCGTTGTTGCACTAATTGGTGTGTAATGTGCACACGGCATGTTACTGCCCGGCCCGGCCATGTGCGCGGCAGATGCTCCTTGCCTTCAGTCTCGCGACACTCGCCTGTTCATTGCTACACGCCTATCAAACCGTCCTCGATCATCCGTTCAACAGTATATTCGCAAAACTTGTTCCACTACTTATTAAACAACAATCACGCCGATTTTATTACGAATCTTAAATATTCCATGTTCGAGTGAGCATTGAAATGAAGGACTCTAACAAGATACGATGCGAGCATAAATAATTGCGACTTTATATCATCGAGTTGAGATCATCTCTATTTAGGATCAGTAACGCTGGTGCCCTTTTGCGCATCGTTTACATCGAGATTTACGACCCGACGCGACATTCTGTATCGAAATTTTATCCAT
Source organism: Macaria notata (assembly GCA_927399415.1). NCBI lineage: Eukaryota > Metazoa > Arthropoda > Insecta > Lepidoptera > Geometridae > Macaria > Macaria notata. The sequence continues at coordinate 11,646,837 of OV656746.1, forward strand.
ATAAAGCGAAAAATTATTCAAAACATTGTACTATAACGCGTGATGTTATTTTCAAAGTCTCGAACGTTTCTATTAGCGTGACATTTACATTAAACCGGCAAACGAGTCTTTCGACGGTTATGCAATAAGTCTCTACTAATGGATTCTGTGAATTGAGTCGAACTCGTTCTAAACTTTCTTTCGGGTGTAACTAGTAGAGGTCGTTCATTCATAAGGATTGTGGCGAGTGGTGCTGGCAGCGCTGGCACGGAGTACAGGAGGCGATAACTCGGGGTTATCTCCGAAGTGCATGTGATGGTGGTGTGTGGTATGCTTGCTCGTCTCTGTAGGTGCGCCTGCCTCCTACTATCTACTACTGGTGGCATGTTGGCCCTGCTCCGGCATTAGATTGCATCGTCCCACGTTACCCGCTCTCTATCTCGACAAATTGGATCATATTACTGCCTCGCTCCACCTCTACTTACAGCCGTGATAACCTGTGCCTGGGAAATTATTTTAATGCTACTGCATACATACACACATCCATCACGTGCAGGTCGAGCGATCATACGAGCAATTACGTGTGTATGTGTACTCGTAAGGTAACTAAAGTAGTTTCTTGGTTAACATAAATTATGTGTAGTAGGAAACTAGCTTCTTTCAAAGCGATTGAAATGAGGCGTATTATGCCGGCAATATTAGGCAGGTAGGTAATGGAATGGGTAGAAGCACGCACTAATGTGTCTGGTGGAGTACCTACTGGTACCGGAGACGCTGCTTCAAGGAATCTTCAGTTTCTCATTCTTTGCAGCGGTGCCAGGTGCGGTGTTGCAGTTTCCCGCGTGAGAGAGGCCGCGGTGCATGCCTCGGTTGGTCTCCAGATAATGTTGTTACTTGTACACTATGTTACCGGTGTACTGTGTTGCTGGTGTGGTATAAACAAAGCCCCGCGCCCGTTAGGGCTCCACACGAGTCCCGCGAACTTACACCTATACAATATAGGTACATTGCCAACCGTTTGTCGACCCACATCGTATTTATTGATGGTGTCGATTGCACATCATTGATCTTCATTTGAATGACTTCTTTGCTCATTGAAATCTGACACTCGTACGGAACATGTACCCATTATGCGTTGCGAGTTGAGAGAATGTTGTTACATTGTGTTAGTTAGTTCTATTCGCTCTAACTAAATTTGTAATCAGTATCTTTAACTCTTCCAAATTACTAAAAATTGCTTGATAAGTACCTACTCACACATTTGGCGAAAAAGGTACCTACGTATCCTACATATGTGAGGTCATCATTAGGTATACAAATGTTATTATAGTAATCGGATTTGCACTATAATTTAAGCCTATCAAGCAATAATGAATCCATTACATCGATATTCGGTCCCAGCCTCGGCAATCGAACGATCGGCACCCATCTGGCGATTTTTGTATTAGTAGGTACTTATTTTATTGTAACCGACAGTATGTGAGTCCTCACAAACCGCATGGAGAGCATAGTAACTCGCAGGTTATTGAAATGTTACGGAATGGGCGTGAAATTAAAACACACAATAATGGTGAATGCACGCCGGGGCCTAGGCAGGTCGTTGGTACCGCGTGCGTGCGAGCGAGACGCACATACAAACACACAGCCTCTCCCGCTCGCACCCCGGGATACTCTACCGAGCCACTGTGTTCCATGTGTGCCACTTACGTGTGTGGGGTTTAAACAAAAATATTGTGCCATAATCATTTGCTATAGCACCAATCAAATGTGCTCTAAAGTCAAGGGCCTTCGAAAGTGGGGTTCATAATATTCTTTCTTCAACAGAATAAAAAAACTGACTAACTTATTCATAATGAGATGTACCTAGAGCATTTGGAAAAATATTAAGTATGTCCTTGTTGTTATCAGCTACATACCTAATGTGTAAAGTTTAGAAATAGTAACAACCTTCTTTACTACTGCGGGTCTCATACGAGCACATTACGCGTCAATAATAGCTAGTTATGTCCTGCCATCTGCAATAACCAATGTTTTTTTATCAACACTGGAGACGGCTCCAATGTCCTGCCGCGCGGTCGGTTCCCGACCCACACATGTGCACGCTGTCCCTTTTTTGTACGCAGGTAGTATTGTAACTAAGTTTAGTTTTAAGTATTGTTTTGTAAGTTAGTATTAGCGTAGCCATGTAGGCGAATAAACGTCCTTGGTTCATATAAAAATGTTTCATTTTTGGAACCCCTGCTTCTACCAGCTCAGCTGAACCGTGCGTACCTGTCTGGCGCAGCCGGTGCGGATAAAAGGAAGTCCAGACTTCTTTAGTGACATCATCAGCCGGTGTATGTCACGAAGTTCTGGAACCTGAATCCGCGAACCAAACAAATACGACTCCTGGACGCGTGTGCAGCTGTAGAAGAAACTGGTTCGAGGTTGGAGCAGAGGACGGCGCCGGCAGCTATACTCATGGAGGGTTTGCGACGGCATGTGAGTAGTACCCATCACTAATCCCATGACCTCCTACCTATTCCACGAACTTTGTAAGTGGGACAAACATCGCTCGCTTACGAGTTGTCGCTGCATTCTGCACTAGAATCGGCAGAATCAATAGCGACTTAGATAGATCTTAGGCTAGGGAGCTTGTAACTGAGACTAGCATCGCTCGTGTTACAAGTTGTCACTGCATACTGCACAAAAATCGGCGGGATGCATAGTGACTTAGGTAAGTTTAGACTAGGGAACTTGGGAGTGAGACAAGCATCGCTTGCTTACAAGTTGTCACTGCATACTGCACAAAAATCGGCGGGATGCATAGTGACTTAGGTAAGTTTAGACTAGGGAACTTGGGAGTAAGACAAGCATCGCTTGCTAACAAGTTGTCGCTGCACTCTGCACTAGAAATCGGCGGAGTCAATAGCGACTTAGCTAAGTAGAATTAAGCTCTAGCATTAGATGAGGCTACAAAATCTAGCCACCTTAGTGAAGTTATAATGTGTATAATGTAATTTTGTGTGTTAGGTATCAATTTAGTTACATACTACTGTTTTGAGTTAGTAATGTCAGTATTTCTGTCAAGTTGAGATCATTATAATTACTAGATGGTTGTCCCATACGTAAAACAGTTTATGTTCCAAAAACCTACCCAATCCTATCCTCAAAGTGATGCAGGTAACTCTGCCTGTCGCCTTCATGATGTCTCCTGATACATCAAATAAGTTCCAGCTCTGGTGGCGGTTGAAACTGCCCTACATAAAAGTGTTTGTGCAAGCCGTTAAATTAAAACTAGTGAAATATTTAATCTACAACAGTAAAATCCCAATCAGTGTGTGATAACGTTACTGGAGTGATTAAACAACGTTACATAGGAGTGAAAAAAAATTGCGGAACAGACAATGGACAATATAACAGATTATTGTGTTCGTCTTCTAAAATTTAAAATATAAATTTACTTTAACTAGGTATTTAATTTTCTTCGTCATTACATTGCCTATGTGTTTATTTGCATATCCATGTAAAAACAATGATTTGTTAAAATTCCCCCATAAAATGTTGAAATGCAGTTTCTAACAAGTAACTTATAATTTTATTTTACGTGTAATTCTATTAAAATCGTTTAAGTAATACCAATAAATTATAAGTAGGTAGTCTTGCGGTTACAATTTTTCATATGCAAAAATGTTGAGCTTTTATACGTTGATTTATTCATTATGTACAACCACTGAAGTGAAACTATGTGATTGATAACAAGTTGTAACAAATAATTTTATAAAACCGCTATCTGTTAACACATATACCATTTATAGTAGATATTCAATTTCTGAATTAATCATAAAAATATTTAATTTGCCACATCTTAATTATCATGTCATTTTAAAACATAATTCATTTCAATTAGGTATAACTATGGAATATCACATTAATTGATTTGAATCAAATATTTTGTCTCAGTGTTATAGTCAATTTTAATTGAGTTCGTTTTTTTATATTTTGATACAACCCTGTGCGTTTTCACTAATTTCTAATTTAAATGTTTTACTTTACTGTCATCTTTTATAGTCTTTCTTTGTTAATGTGGTGTAACACTTTGTGTAGACAGATTTAAATGATTTTTATTGTTTCTAAAGCTATTAAGGAAAAATATTAGTTTATATACATGTCATTGTGTAATATTTCTATTCATGACATTTTAGTTCTGTGTAACTATTATTTGTATTATTCTGTTAAATTGTATAAAACTCATTTTGCTATTCAAATATGTGAAACTGATTTTTGATTATAATTGTTGAAACGGAACACATTATAACACAGATATCTATTTAATGGACATTTAAAAAAAATGTTAATGTAATTTTCCTCTGATTAACTCATCATCGTAAAATTTCATTCTTATGGACGGAGGAGTTATGTCCTGCCATCTGCAATAACCAATGTTTTTTTATCAACACTGGAGACGGCTCCAATGTCCTGCCGCGCGGTCGGTTCCCGACCCACACATGTGCACGCTGTCCCTTTTTTGTACGCAGGTAGTATTGTAACTAAGTTTAGTTTTAAGTATTGTTTTGTAAGTTAGTATTAGCGTAGCCATGTAGGCGAATAAACGTCCTTGGTTCATATAAAAATGTTTCATTTTTGGAACCCCTGCTTCTACCAGCTCAGCTGAACCGTGCGTACCTGTCTAGCTAATACCTACTTAGTTCTAATAAGCCCCTATATTGTAGCCGCCTCTGGCCCGCGGCGCTGTTGGCATATTATTGGCACCGGTGAGAGACCTACCTTCGATCTCCGATGGAATATTGTTACATTGCCACATCACAGACAACAGGCAGTTGGGTTGCTTGATTCATGGCGCCATCTACAGGCTTGTTCCATCTGATACCAAGTAATAATATTCTCTGCATTCCTATGAAGCGAACAGAAATTCAAATCAATTGCATTGCATGACAAGGCTGTTTCAACTTTATGAAGCATCATAAGTGTCCATGCGTTTATGCAGCGTTGCAGTGCATGTGTGTAGGTATGTATGTGGGTCGCCCGCGTGCATTACATGACTGATATAACTGTTGATGTGCGATTAGCAAGTCAAAATACAAGAAATACGGAGTGAAAAAGCCAAGTTCGTTTGGTACGTAGAGCGCCAGCGCGCGGTCCGGCGCGGCTGCTTGCTTACACACGTGTGCACGGCATGCATTGACCTGTCAGTGGGGCTGGCGGGAGCACGACATGCAGCCCACAGGACTCACTACACATATAAATATCTTTGTAATGTACGATGTAATGTCCTATCACGCTGAACGAATTTATTAAACGTGTTTATAAAGGTTCACATTGTCGTGTTTAAGCTAAGCAATTTTGCTTTTAAGTTTACGTTAGTACTTAAATAATTATTGGTTAAGTAGTCTCGCTCGACCTTCTATCATAGTTTAGTACGGACCGAGCACAGCGTTGTATAGTCTTGCAATGCAAACAATAATTAACACGTAATTAAACGGATGTGAATTGCTTAATTAGAAAGTTCATATCACATCCTATAAGGCCCGCCGGGGCGTTTGAAACCTGTCTGCAGGCCTACTGCTGCTACATATGGAACTATTATTATGACCATGCTCAGAGGAAAATTAGTGTCCGTGTGGCATTATATTGTCCGCATGTAGGAGCAGCCGGGGCAGGTGTGTAGGAGCAGCCGGGGCGGGTATGTAGGAGCAGCCGGGGCGGGTATGTAGGAGCAGCCGGGGCGGGTATGTAGGAGCAGCCGGGGCGGGTGTGGGCGCAGTCGCACATACATACATGATGCAACAGATCCGGCCTCATTCCCTGAAATACAACTAGTTCAAGTATGCGCCACTTGAGAAGTATTCCACCTCAAAGGGTTCTCGCGACGCATAAAAATAAACTACGCGTAGTGTATCCGCTCGAGTGGCTCCTCTGCAGCGCCTCCAGCACTCGAGCCTCCGACCCGCCGCCCCTTACACCACTCGTAAAACTATATTACTTTACTCTAGCTTATATTACTCAATGCACGTCTATATTTATATCACAAGAGCCGAATAATATTGCTTCGATTTTAAGCCTGTAACGTTTTTCATTGCCCGTAGGATTTATAACTACGACGGAATTGTACCACGATATAAAAGGATGTCTTCGCGACAAAACATTGCAATAGGGTAGTGTTTTCAGAAAGCGGATCATAGTTCACAATGTGCTGGATTTGGACTAGTATCGTGTCAGCAGCAGTGAGAGTGTTGTCCAGCAGCGCGTAGTGATGAGAATGCCGGAGATGGCGGTGACGTCCCAGCTGCACCCCGGCTCGGCCATCCACGACGGGTTCGCCACCATCCGCGCGCCTCGCTCCCGCATCAAGATCCGCAGCCTGGTGGTGGGCGCGCCGCCCGCGCCCAGCCTGCCGCAACACCGGCACTCCGAGTACTTCACGCTCAGCCCCGCCGCCACCAGCTTCCTGGACGGCTGCAAGGTGTACGCGCCCGACGCCGCCGACGCTAAATGCCAAGAGAAGCGGCTGAGCTTCACCGAGCCCATCTATGCGAGAGTGAGTCCGCCGCAGTCGCAGCGCAGCTCCCCCGTGAAGAGCCGGCCCGAGAGCCAGTATGACCGCATCGACACGAAGCCGCCGCGGCGGCTGCGGGCGGAGGCGGGCGGGGAGGCGCGGCGTCGCAGCCACAGCGACAACTGCTCCGAGTCGTCCGGGCTGACGGACGAGCGGCCCGTGTCCTCGTACTCCGACACCTCCACGCTGCCCTCCACGGACACGGAGGACGTGCTGCGCGAGCTGCCCCGCGCGCCGCGCGCCTACGCCACGCTGAGCCTGCGCCGGCCGCGCCACCTGCCGACGCGCCCCGCCGTCCTGTCCGAGCCCGGCACGCCGCTGGACGACGACCCGCCCATACTGAGCGAGGCGCAGCAAGTGCCGCGCATGGCGCTGCAGAGCCACAGGAACGGCTTCCGACGCTCCGTGAGCGAGACGGCGGGGCTGTCCAAGCGGCTCAACTACCGGCACTCGATCAGCACGCCGAGCGCGCGGCGGCCGCACCAGTGCTGCGAGTGCGTGACGGGCGCGCCGGCGCCGGAGCCGCGCGCGCTGGGCACGCTGTACGAGGCGCAGGACCCGCGCGTGGGCTGCCAGTCCATCCTGCGCGCCAAGCCGCCCGTGCCCTGGTGGGAGCTCGCCATCAGGAAGTCGCGCTACAACAGCTGCCCCATACTCGACGAGGTGAGCGTACTGTCGCACCGCTGATAGCTGCAGGCCGACATGCCAGTCACGTGCGAGCTATAGCACTGCCTATTAATGTGTCGTACTCCTGGTATAATAGCACACACTATTATTTTCTAATAACCGACACTTGCGTAAATTATGCGCGTTGTAGGTACATGTTTGCTGCGAGACACACGACGTGTCATCGTGACCAGCTTGCTATGTGTTTTTCATTAAAGGTGCGGTCGGGCCCCCTGCGTTTTAAAGTAATGTTTTGATAGAAAACGGAGGGCTGGCCTTTCCAATTAGCATACAGAGGAAGGGAGTGCCTTAATAGTTTGATCGCGTGATTACTTCACAAGTTGTAACGTAACATTCTTGCAGACCCTCATGACGTCGACCTCATCTTCACTACATCGTAAAGCATTTCTTCTTAAATAAAAATTGTCTGTCTTTGCACAATACGTTAGTTGTTTGAATCGTTTGTTCCCATGCGTGTAACAAGTGCACACATTTTATAACCTTTTAGCTATTATTTCGAGTAAAAATCGGGTCTACTATTAAACCGAACGCATCGTAACTGCTCGTGGGTTACTACAAATGCATAAAAACTCTTACCTGTCCAACTCTCGCTACCAAAAAAGTCCTAACCTTTTGTATATCTGGTCAGGTGTTGTGTTAATCTTCTATGAGAGAAATATCTTGCATCGATCTGACTATTATTCAACATCCTTTCCCACGGCTATTAAAGGAAGTCAGCCAATAATCGTTCATTGGAGATAAAGCTTGGTCACTATAATAATAATATTATAATCATGCGTCTGTGTACACAACCCAATATCTCACAAGCCGCTGCTTGATTGAGTTGAGGCGACACTGTGGCTGGAGGTAGTACATCAGCCGCTGCTTGATTGAGTTGAGGCGACACTGTGGCTGGAGGTAGTACATCAGCCGCTGCTTGATTGAGTTGAGGCGACACTGTGGCTGGAGGTAGTACATCAGCCGCTGCTTGATTGAGTTGAGGCGACACTGTGGCTGGAGGTAGTACATCAGCCGCTGCTTGATTGAGTTGAGGCGACACTGTGGCTGGAGGTAGTACATCAGCCGCTGCTTGATTGAGTTGAGGCGACACTGTGGCTGGAGGTAGTACATCAGCCGCTGCTTGATTGAGTTGAGGCGACACTGTGGCTGGAGGTAGTACATCAGCCGCTGCTTGATTGAGTTGAGGCGACACTGTGGCTAAAGGTAGTACATCAGCCGTTGCTTGATTGAGTTGAGGTGACACTGTGGCTGGAGGTACTACATCAGCCGCTGCTTGATTGAGTTGAGGCGACACTGTGGCTGGAGGTAGTACACCTGTTCTTGCACGGAACTTGAATATTTTTTCGCGTGAAAATTTACGCCTAGTTCGCTATTTACTAGAAATGCTTTAGGTACTTACCTACTATAACAACATATATATACAATTTGGTCGCTGCTTCAGATCTTATTGATCACGATAAAATGTCCTGCAGTAAGTACTTAAGCACTAGGTTATCTCTCAACTACGTTTCACAGCTCCTTGCTAGCAGCATCGTAGAATATTGCGACTATGGTGTATTGTATTATCCCATGCGTAGGCCTAGCCATTGTTGCATGTCCGCAGCGCTCCCAGGCCTGTTCGGTGGTCAGTAGGTGCTCTCCTCCCACACTCGGCAAAACAAACGTCCAGGACGACCCCAACTGCAAACAAAGGGAAATATTGTCGGTACCTGTGTTTGTAGAGTTCATTTCCAGTAGGATGTATCCAGTAGTGCGCCGGGTAGAGTCATTAGCGCGGCCGTGAGTGTCCGGCGCGCGTACAAGTACATGCGGCTCGGACGCTGCCGCAGCGCGGCGTACTTGTGTGCTACATCCGCCTCGGGTGTCCCTATTGTTGCAAACAAGCAGCTGCCGTATCTGAACCACTCGTTACTCGGATTGATCGTTAGCTTGCCTTGTAACACGTGCTTACATTTCTGACCTCGTGCACTGATCCTTTTACGGTCCCATCAGTATGTGTACACTCTGTAAGCAGCACGCGCTGTATCGTAAATCATTACTGTAACGACTTGGAATTGAACGTCCCACAACTGAGTCAATAAAACTCTTAAATTGGGGCTTTATTCATTTGTGACGGTGTTATTGCGTCGTTGGTGTGGTTCAACAATAATTGGTCGGAGGCCGTACAACGATGTAATGTTCAACTGTACTTGGTATCTTCTCGAATCAGACACTTGAGTGAGCAAGTAGTACGTCCGCCGACACACCCCCACCGCTGGGACGCGAGTGGACTACAACTAGGTACACAACACACCTGCTCGACCTGGATGCACTAACACAAATATTTATCTCTAGCGATGATTTGAGCGTTATTCATCCAGCGTCATGTCCTATGAGTCCGAGCCCGTTGTGCGAGGCTGATATCTCGGCGTGCTTTCACTACAAGTTAGCTCCCGACACTACTCAGTATGCAGCACAGCCTTGTTGTCTGTACACTCGACAACTGGCCGACTACTCCATACACAATACAATATGTTCTAAACCAATACTTCGACACCGATCTCTTGCTGTCTAGCGACCGACATTGAATGAAAGCTCAAATATTGTAGCATTGTTGTGTATGGGTAGACAGGGCAGTGAATGAGGCGCTGCTTGATGCCAGATTATGGTGTAACAGATAACGTGCGGAGGGCATCGACCTCTGCAGATGTGAGCCTCCTAGATGTATCGAGACACCTCGGCTCTGGCACTGCTAACAATAAGTGCCCATACTTACTCGGGTGGCCTCCAATTTGCTTAAAAACATTGGACATTTAGTTTAATGGGCGTAATTATGTTAAAGTGGTTATTTAAAGTACGTACCTGCAGCCACATGTGTCTCATGCCAACAAAAAGTGTCCCGCTCTGTGTATGGGCTTGTAGGTGTAAGCATTGTTTGTGGCGAGTATCGAGCTCGGTGCGAAGCTGCAGCTGGACATTCATCAATAATAATGTCCCACCTGTCTCAGATACTGTGATCTTATGGGATCCATCTCAGAACTATCAGCTGACACCCGTTTAGTGCGATCATAGCCTGCAGTTGGCGAGCATTTTCGACAGTTTCCATAGCAGCGTCCGCATTTTAGCATCCAAATATTTGTTAGGTCGCGGAATGCAGCCGAATTACCTCACGCCGTAATCCGCGGCTAGAATCCAGTGGAACAGGTCAAGTGTGTGGCAACCTGTCGCGTGTGCACCGCCCCGGGGGCGCAAGGTGTCCGGCAACATTATTAATGTCGTTGCCGGCAACAGGTGGACTACAACTACAATACAACTATGCGCGACGCACGCCGGGTCGCTGGCATACAGCCGCGCGGAATATTGGCGTTACAAAAACGAGAGTGTGGCATGTGTCAGGTCGTCGCCCCAACGCGGTCATTTAGCTAACAGCCTTCCCGTGACGACTAACAAGGGGTCCGCCGCCCACTTCGCCTGCACCTATACTATACCACAGACTATATGTACAGTATATACATACATCAGACGAGGTGATTCACGCCACAGTGACACGAGCCATGAAGTCTGTAATCCCGTTATTGAGGTTACATCGATGTAGCCATCATGAGTACTCTCCAAGGTCCGCGACCGGTTCTTGCGGCCTGTACTGCAGCCCGCGGGGGTAGCGGAGAGCTTCCGGCTCCCACCGCCAGATATCTGGTCCAATGTTAGGAAGTAGGGTGCTGCAACCATTACTAGTAATTGAAACGTAAAAGCTCACTGATCGAGCCGCAGCCGATCGAGAACACGTTTAATTGGTCCGTTTATCGCGGATACAACTTTACGATTATGAAATGTATATCGGCATGTTTGATAAGCAACACTCATCTGTTCTAAACTAATTGGTTGCACGAAAGCTGCGCCTGTTATGGCTCGCCTCGGGCGTGGGTGAGGCCGGCCCGGACATGGTCCCTAGAGTCGCCACATGCAAGTGACGTGTGCGTGTTGTTGCAGGCGCACGTGGTGTCTGCGTTCGAGCAGAGCCTGTCCAACATGACGCAGCGCCTGCACCAGCTCACCGCCACCGCCGAGAGGAAGGTACGTCCCGACACGTCATTCAACCCGCCACTATCACTACTGACATGAAGGTAACGTACAATCATCCATCGACTGACCTGCATTCTGTAGCCTTTTTCACATCGTTCCAAAAATGCTAATAGTAACTGTTAAGAAAGAGCAACTCGATTTCGGCGTCGTTCCATGTTCTGTACTTCTGTATTCGATGGTTACAGAGAGCTGAACAGCCTCTAGTATATCAAGCCCAGTTTGATGCATTGCGGCGCGCGGCGGTGTGGGGCCGACCGCCTGTCGCGCCACAACCGGTCAAGTTGCTTTACTCCACATTCAGGATGTCGAACTAGAACTGGCGACCATGCTTAGCACACAATGCATAGCATAATATAGCTATACTTATTGCATCATTGATTTTATTGGTACAGGTTGTTTTTATAATTACATGATAAAAGCGAAGCGAAAGTTACCGGATTTTTACTTTTTCTACAAACATTTTTCGAGAAATAGTGTACAAAGATTATTGTTATAGGTACTACTCACAAGTAGAAAACTGCTAGGTACCTAGGGTAGAGAAGTATCAGACAAATGCGAAAAATATAAACTTGTCCAAATGCGATGTCGGCACGTGTGATGTTAATAGAAGTCGCACCGCCGCGGCAACAAGCTGCCAAGCTAACCAACTGCGTATCGCATCGTTAATACGATAGAGGGCCCATGCAAGGCGAGCTACCTCGTGAATGTACTCCTCATGTTAATGTGACGTCGTGTCGTGGAGCTCCTGTGAGGCAGGCGACACTATTGGCATCTGCATTGAACGATAATAAACGCAGGTCGCGAGAAATCGCGCGTTTACCCACTGCCTTGAAACACTCCGCTAGTAAAATGGAAATTGTGTGAATAGTTTCTCGCAAATACTCTCGCTGCCCGGATGGTGTCAATTCGCCGGATTGTACCTTTTCACAGTTATGTTGTGCTTGAATTGCATTAGGACAACTCTCGGCTCACGCGAGGCGCGTGTGAACGCAGCGCAGGACCGGTCTCGCCGATATGCTAATTGCTTTCTTTCGGACCTTGTAATGTTTTAATTGGCGGGGCTGTTGAGCGCTGCCCCCGTACATGTACCTAATAGCTGGCGTGTTGCAGGACTCGGAGCTGACGGAGCTGCGGCAGACCATCGAGCTGCTGCGCAAGCAGTCCATCCAGGCCGGTCTCACCACCGCGCACATGCACTCCATGGGCATCCCCGCCGAACTCGCGCACCAGGTGCGTACATCCACGCATTGCCAGCAGTGCCACTCATACGTGTATAGTACACCGCAAGCCTTACCAGTATAATGTGTACCTAGTTGCACGAGCTGAGCGCACCCAAATTGTGAATCGCCGTGTGCTACGTGCTGAAACAAGGCATAGCGAATAGTCAGGAAAACTTTGGCGATGTCGTTAATCTAAGCGTAAGCGCCCTTAGTTCTACCAGTATGACTGTCAGCGTGTAAATTCAATTACAATATTGTCTACTGAACGTAAAACTCATTTACGATACTAACTCGACGATACCATCTGGTATTTCCCAATGAAGCGTGACGTGACGTGCATGTGTGTGTATGTTCCTTTAGGGAGTGATTTCCGCCTGTAAGTTAATTAATTGGGCTGACATGGGAACCATCGCCCCCGTACAGTCACTTACATTTACAACAATGCTTTCAAATTGGTATGATTCATACCATGATTTATGGACATGTGATAATAATGCGATAATATATATAAAGAAAGATGGAGTGGCTGCCACATTGGTAATGCAGGTCACTAGTTCGTTAGTAATTATATTAAAAAATAAATACCCGGAGCCCGGCTGACTGGCGAGCACCAGCTGAGTGCATACAACACAGGGAGCTATCTCATCACGCGTGTAATATCACAGCCTCAATGATGCCGAGAGTCCTTCACGACAGTCGGCAAGCAGGAAGTAAATAGGATGTAATGACGCCGCCTCTATACAGACGTCTGGTTGTTTTGTTGGCACATTTATAAATTTATGGAACGATGCATCTTGTCTGTTATTTTCATGTAGGTAGCAGCGTTACCTACTTACCTACTTATTATTGTAATGCTCGAGCAGACTTTTCTCCAGTTCATTATAAAAAAATCATTTCGTTTTGTTAAAGAAAGATTAGGTACACCTTTCCATCGAATTCAGCGTCAGAGGCGGTGCTTAGAATGCGATCTCACCGTACACGGTATTAACAACAACATGTTGTGTTTGAAGGCAGCCATTCCATAAATCATGCTAAAATTGCCGGAGAAAGCGGTCATATTTAGATAGTAAAATTGCCGGGTAGCTCCGACTGCTACTAGCTCAGGCAGAGAGTGAGCACCGTGTGCGGGAGCGAGCTATCCATTCTACTCCATTACCTACTGTGGAGATATTTTACTAAGTAAGTCGATCAAGTTAAGCGCGGTCAGTAATGTAATCACGCTCCCTGCGTGTCCGCAGGAGGGCGGCGCGGGCGCGGGCGCGGGGGGCGCGCGCGCGGGCGGCGCCGCGGGCGGCAGCATGTCGCGCCACCTCTCCACGGACAGCGTGGCCAGCGCCACCTCGCTGTCCTCCGGCTCCTCCAACCTCGACAAGAAGCTCAAGAAGAAGGGATGGGTGCGTACTATACTATGCGTGCCAAATAAGAATAGGACTGTCAAGACGCCATTTTGTTCAGCAATACGCGCCAACTTAATACCCAAAGTAAATGGTGTGCAAAAAAATAATTACATAAATTTTATTCCGTTTGAATCTTTAATGTACGTTTTTTTGGTAAATCTTATACATTTTACGCTAAATCTGATGTAGATTTGGCGTAAAATGTATAAGATTTTTTTTTATTTTTTTACACTATTACTATAAAGAGGAAAGATTTGATTAATGTTTTGTTTGAATTGAATAGGCTCCGAACCTACTGGGCCGATTTGATAAATTCTTTCACCATTGGAATCCTACATTCACCTTGACAAACATGGGGTACTCTTTGTCCCGGATTAAACTTTTAATCCTGGATTGACGCGGGTGAAACCGTGTAGCGCTACTAGTTAATTATAAATGAGTAGGATTTGAAAGAAAAAGCATTATATATAAAATTATTAATGGCATTAACTATGTAATATATGTTCATACCTATAGAACTAATTTTACAAATATTATTCATTAATTAAATTGAAGAATAGTATTTTTAAATGAATAAAATGATTATACAATAATTATTAATATTACCTTATTAATCTTAATCTGTACCTATCTATGAACAATAAATCATTGCACAATATGAATAAAAAAAATATTATGCACTTTTTTTTGCTGGCACTACTATTTTGACAGTTATCGTGTGAAGTTGGCAGCAAACGCGGTCCTTTTCTTATTTGGCACGCATAGTAGCTGCCTCTGCATGCATGCTATCTAGTCCCACTGATGTACGAGGTGCCGGTTACTAAGAGGTGCTTTTAATACGTCAAAAGCAACTATGTATTTCTGTCCTATGACTTTTGGATATTCTCAAAAAATCTGCTATTCCATACAAATAGTTGAAGACGAAATGTATGGAAAACCAAAACATTTAACCCAAAAAATTCCAAAAATCGTACTTAGAAAATAAATTTGGTGGTTTTGATGTACTGTGGCCGCCTCTTAAATATTTTGCGTTATTTAACAGTGCCAGTAACCCACAGGTTCAGATTCTTTTTATCGCGTAGAACAGGTTAGCATTTGACGGCAGCCCGCCTGATGGTAAGCATTAGCTGCTGTCTCAGGGGCTACTCGTTACACACAAACCCAAGAGATCTTCTGGAACGTCAGAAGCAATAAACGTCAAGTTTTATACGGGTTTAGTCCCTGGTATATTATATTACTCTATGGTTTAGTCAATTTAGTTGCACTCAATATAAGTAAGTCGAAAATCCGTGTAGGTAGGCGATACAAATGTCCCGGCAATTGGTCTCAATCGAGCGCCGAGTGAGCCATTACATTGATGTCTCTGCTTGTGCGCCCGGCCGGCGGTGGGCGGGATGCAAGGCATATTTTATATATTCATCTTACATAGGTATATATCTTACAATTAAGCATGTCAACTTTGAATGTATGTACACCATAGTGTACCTACATTCCATTCCATGCGCCATACATTTCGAATAAGTAGGTACATATATTTTTAGAAATTATGGCGATGTCTTAATAATGGCCTGAGTAAATATTGCTCAATTCATAAATTTTCGAAATCACAATATAGCTCCGCTTGCCTACAAGAAAGGAGGCGTGGAACATGATACCTACATCTGTGCAAATATGTATACCTAACACCTTCTATGAATATGTACCTATACCGACATACATACGTAGCACAAATCTATCAGCTGAGTACAAATGGCCGCAATGTTCCAGAGGTTTGAGTAGCAAGTATCACTGGCGTCAACATCCTCGAACTTATTTTGAGTAAGTAGGTATATTATTTGTCTTTTTACATAAATTTGAGGATATCTTCTAATCATAAATTACCGATTATTATATTTATTTGTGTTGCAGCTTCGGTCGTCGTTCACGAAGGCGTTCTCCCGCAACGCCAAGATCTCCAAGACAGCCAAGCACGCGTCTCTGGGCGCGCTGGGGGCGGAGGGCGCGGGGGGCGCGGCCCACCTGTACGACGACCCCGCCACCATCCGCGAGGGCGAGCACGAGGACTCGCTGGAGCCCGAGCCGCCCACGCCCGCGCCCGCGGACGCAGCGCTCGACGGGAGAGGTACTCACTCTGCGGACACTCGGCTGCTTGCGAGCGCGGGGGCTGGTGTGAACACAGTACTGTGTGCTTACAGAGAAGGAGGAGTCGCATCTGGTGGACGAGCTGAAGCGGCAGCTGCGCGAGAAGGAGCTCGTGCTCACAGACATCCGGCTGGAGGCGCTCTCCTCCGCGCACCAGCTGGAGAGCCTCAAGGACACCGTCACCAAGATGCGGGTATGTGTGTGTGTGTGTGCCAGGTGCGCGGGGTACGGCGGGCGCGCCAGTGGCTGACCGAGCCTGTGTTGCAGAGCGAGATGATGAACCTGAAGCAGAACAACGAGCGGCTGCAGCGGCTGGTGACGTCGCGCTCGCTGGCGGGCAGCCAGAGCTCGCTGGCGCCGGGCGACGCGCGCCGCTACAGCCTGGCCGAGCCCGCCAGCGAGCCGCTGTACGGGCCGGCGGCCGAGCTGGCCGAGCCGCTGTACGGCAACGCGGCGGCGGGCGCGGCGCTGTACCCCTCCCCGGCGGTGGACGAGCTGTACGCCGCCCCGGCAGTGGACGGCCTGTTCGCCGACACCTCGCGCGAGCACGCCGCGCTGCCGCCTCCCACCGCGCGCGAGCTCGCCATCGGGGAGACGTACCACGACCTCGGTCAGTACACACACTCAGACCACTGCAGCGCTATATCCTTCCCATGGCTCTCTCGTATGCTTGTGAAATTCGATCTAGAATCGGCCCGTATTGTAGCCCTGGTATGGGTCGTAATGACGAAGTCAGTTGCAGAGTTAGTATTTACTCCAAGTCTTACGCGTCGGCTGCTTGGAGAGAGTATACTCGCCGAGGATATCGTTTGTATCCTCAGCTTATTTTGGTTTTAATAAAAGACTGGGCTATCATGTGGTAGATACGTAACATAACGCAATGTGTGTGCGACGCAGGCGCGGGCGAAGCGGGCGCGGAGGGCGAGGCGGAGGGCAAGCGCGTGGCCATCGCCGTGTTCCTGGGCCCGCCCGAGGCCTTCCCGCGCTTCCTGGAGGAGGTGCAGGACACGCTCACGGAGGCGGAGTGCGGCCTGCCCGCGCCCGAGCCGGCCGCCGGCGCCGCCGACCTGCCCGTGGCCTACACGCGCGTGTCGGGCAAGACCAGCTGGCAGGCGCTGGACTACACCGTGCGCAAGGCGCTCAAGGAGTACCTGGCGCGCGTGGACCCCGGCGCCGGCCTGGGGCTGTCAACGGACTGCGTGCTGTCCTACCACCTGGGCGAGGCCACGCGCGGGCCCGAGCGCGCGCTGCCGCCGCTGCTGCCCTGCGGCTACATCGTGGGCACCGTCAGCACGCTGTACGTGTGCCTGGACGCCGTGGGCAGCCTGGCCTTCGACAGCCTCATCCCGCGCAGCATCGTGCACAGGTGCGTAAGTGCCGCCGTGGACACAGGAACACAGCGAGCTCCCCCTCTAACCCCCCCCTCTCCTGCAGGTACGTGTCGCTGGTGTCGGAGCACCGGCGCGTGATCCTGTGCGGCCCGAGCGGCACCGGCAAGTCGTACCTGGCCGCCAAGCTGGCCGAGTACCACGTGCAGCGCACCACGCGCCGCGGCAACCCCGCCGGGGCCGTGGCTACCTTCAAGTGAGTGTGTGTGCGTGCGTGCGTGCGTGTGTGTGTGGGGCGCGCCACTGACGGCTGCGTGTGTTGCAGCGTGGAGCGCAAGTCCAGCAGCGAGCTGCGCGCCTTCCTGGCCAACATCGCGGAGCAGTGCGCGGCCGCGGCGGCCGGCGAGGAGGCGCCGCTGCCCTCCGTGCTGGTGCTGGACAACCTGGCGCACGCGGCCGCGCTCGGCGACGTGTTCGCGGGGCTGCCGGCCGCGCTGGGCGCGCGCATGCCGCTCATCATCGGCACCATGTCGCAGGCCACGTGCGACACCACCAACCTGCAGCTGCAGCACGACTTCCGCTGGCTGCTCACCGCCAACCACCTGGAGCCAGTGAAGGGCTTCCTGGCGCGCTACCTGCGTCGCAAGCTGCTGGCGCGCGAGCTGGCTGGGCGGCGCGAGCCTGCGCTGCGCGCCGTGGTGGAGTGGCTGCCCGCCGTGTGGGCGGCGCTCAACGCCTTCCTGGAGGCCGTGGCGGCGTCCGACGTCACCGTTGGCCCGCGCCTGTTCCTGGCCTGCCCCATGGATGCGCGCGCCTCGCAGGCGTGGTTCGCGGACGTGTGGAACTACAGCGTGGTGCCGTATGCGGCCGAGGCCGCGCGCGAGGGCGCGCGGCTGTACGGGCGCCGCGCGGCGCGCGACCCCACGCAGCACGTGCGCGCCACGTGGCCCTGGCCCGCGCGCACGCACGACGCCGCGCTGCGCCCCATCCTGCCCGAGGGCGCGCCCGAGCCGGCGCCGGAGCCCGCGACGCAGGACCCGCTGCTGGGCATGCTGCTGCGCCTGCAGGAGGCGGCCGACTACGGCGCCGGCGACCAGGACTCGGACGACGCCTCGCTCGACTCCAACCTCACGCACGACTCGTCGCTGGGCGCGGAGCCCTAGCCGCTCGCAACGCCAAATATTTGCCATACTTATCCGATATTATTTATTTCTTACACCGAGTGTACCGTTGTGTTAGTGTGTCGGGCGGCGCCGCTCCGCTCGCTTGCCGCGCACAAGCGTGTGGCGAGTGGCTGCGCCCGGGCCACTGTCCGGAGCCTCGTACCTATATTGGCCGGAGAGGGCGCGACCTGTGTATAGCTACGACGATAATAATGTATATCAAAGTGTAATTTTTATACCGTTTTCGTATTAAAACTCGTGTACCTACTGAACATAACTATAGATAGGTGTAAATATGTTTAATATATTTTTCGTACGCTACGATAGTAAGAGACGCCGCGCGCCTGCGCGCAGGCAACGTGATATCTACATCTATGCTTTACACAAATTGTCTAATTAATAAAATGGAACATAACTCCCGTCTTTCATTGGGCACCCTGCAGGTGGTGGGTATATGAAACGAGAGTATTTAGCGAAATATAGTTTATTGTTGGGTCGCGGCGGCTGCGTGCTGCCGCTGAGCAAGTTGGACGGAACCAGTTCTAGCTAGGACTACCTTACATACATTAGGCAATAATACACTCACAAGTAGGCACATACAACTAGGACACTCCGCTCCAGACAGACTCATGTGAACGTAGTGCCATCTCGCTCGCACAGGCTCTGGCACGAGTGTGACGGCAATATGTTTACATGAGAACAACTCTATCATATACACATTACACAGTCATCTGAAATTCTTTATGTTCTGAGACGGAAGGTTCTTACCCTGGCCACGCTTTTATTATACTTTTGACAGACCATCTTGTAATGAGGGTATAATCCCGGCCAATATTGTGCAATTGAATCGGATCAAAGGTAATCTAGTACATTTAAACCGACTTTAAAAAAGGAGGTTATCAAGTCTTTTGAAAGAATAGATTATGGATATAGAATAAATATACTTTTATATTTGTAAGTTGGGTTTTCAAATTACATTCCAGAGAATAAAAAGTTTTAGTCTTGGTAAAAAATGTGTGAGTTTTAGCAAAATTCATAAATCATTTAATTTATTCATCCAGTTTCTTGTAAACCTTCTTTAAAAGTTTGTTTGGTAAGGTTTTAGTTTAGCAAGACTCAAAAATATTGAATATATACCACAAGTAATCACAAAAAAGTGTTGAATTTGTTGTACTGGAAAATAACATTCATTAACAAGAAACTTCATAGGCAGTGGACAGAGTATAGTGAGCATAGTACACTTTACAAACAAATATTTTGACAATGTCATAATGTGTTCCAAACTGAAATTTGATAAATTTTACAAATACAATATTCTTGAGTAAATGACACAAAATAAGATCCTCACTCCACAGATCAAACTTTCAAACAAATACTGATGTTTGTAAAATAATCCGCTGAGATTGTTTGGAACAGCTCACACACAATAAATGCATCATCATTGGTATTTTAACAACTTTCACATTTAACAGCAAAACCAAATTAACACAGCTAATATTATAACAATAATTATGACATATAAATAGACATGAGTACATAACATGAAGCAGAGGCAAGCCCGCATCACTGTCTCAGTACATGGTGAGGATAGAGTTGATTTGTACCGGTCTTATTGCTAAAACTACCTCTGTAGCTGACTATTAGTATTTAAAAGGAACTGCAATTTCATTTTTAGAATATTGTTATCACTAGCGTGTAAGAGAGCATGCCCTCTGCCGGAGTCAGTCGCTGTGCAGGTCCAGGCTCAGGTTGGAGAGGGAGGGCACGGGGGACTGGCTGGAGGCTCCGGACTGCTCGCTCAGCTTGTAGACACTGTGTGAAGACCTCAGCACTGGGCTCTCTGCATGTGACTGCAGTGGAGAACGCTCCCCGCTGCTCTGCTTGTCAGACACAGAGCTCCGGTCACTCACCAGGTCAGCCACGTCCGACAGAGACACGGAGCTGTGTGAGTTGTGCACCGGGCTCCCGCCAGGAGGGGACTTTGCATCCATACCATAATGTTTTGGAGAATTGAGCAGCAGTTTTCTATCTGAATTCACATTATTTTTGGACTCCTGGGAGGCTGAAAAGTCATAGCTGTATTCTGCCATCTCCCCGTTAGACTTTTGCATCTCTTGTGATGTTTGCTTCCGTGTGCTGTCATGTTTCTCATTCTTGGTGGACAGAGAGGGTACGCTACTCAAAGTAGCAGACTTGCTGGATTCAGGGGAGGAGTGGTCAGTGTGCTTCCACGAGGGAGTGTCCTGCTCGGGTGGGGTGTCGGCGGCAGGCAGGCCCGGGGTGTTGAGCATCTTCTCATCCATGGAACTGAAGGGTTTGAGGTCTATATATGAGGTGGAGTCACTGCTGGTGTTGGTGCCAATTTTAGTAAAGTAATTAGGAAGACTCAGCCCCGGTGGTGGTGGAGGGTCGGGCGCGTGTGGGCTGCCAGTGTGCTGTCTGTTAGTATTCTGGCTGGTGGAGTATTCGTTGACAGCGTGCTGGCTGGGCACGTACTCGGCGCTGCGGCCGCGGGAGCCCTCGCTGGACGAGTCGGTGTCGGAGTGGTCGAGCGGCAGGCGCAGCTGCAGCCGCGTGCGCTCCGCCGTGCCCTCCGAGCGCGCGCTGGCGGGGCTGCCCGTGCTGGCGGGGCTAGCGCACTCCGAGTGCACGATGTATGAGCCGTCGTGCTCCTCCTTGGCGCCGTCGCCGCTGTCCTGGCCGCGAGCGAGCCCGCAGCCGCGGCTCTGCCCGGCGGCGGTCCTGATTAGCGCCACCAGCGCGGGCTCGCGCTCGGCCCGCTCGAGCCGCAGCTGGCTTCGCAGCGCCCGGCCGTCGTACTGGTAGTCGCGCGCCTGCCGCGTCTCAGACTTGTACACAAACAGCGTGTTCTTGAGGTTGCAGAACTCGAGGAAGTCGTGCACGACGCACAGCGCGGCCACGCCCTCGGGGGACTTCAGCACGCCGTCCAGGCTCAGGTTGTGGCGGAGGTTCTCGCACTCGTCTTCGAAGGCGAGGAAGATATTCGCTCGCAGTAACGCACGTATTTTTGCGAGAGACCCGTTCTTCTCCAAGGCTTCTATTACAATGTCGCGAAGTTCAGTGTCTTCTGTCTGGGCCATGTTATAACTTATACGAGAATCACTTCACTGTTTTGACTGGTTTTAGGACTATAAAATAATATATAAACATTCCGATAAGAACGACTACAAGCGTATTGAGATTGTATTATTCAATGACAACGACAACAACACAAAATTTCAAAGCAAAGCAAAAGCATCAATGCGTCATACTTCGAGCATCCTGCATCCATCAAATCATATAGACACTAGCCACAGACTACAAAAATTATAATAATGTCAAATAGGAAGACGCCACAGTCATAATGCCAGAAATTAGACAGAAAGAGAGGGATGAAAATCTTTGGAAATTACATATCATTTGATTTCCAGGGTTCCAGATTAAATAATACAAACCAATACATATCTCAAGTCTAAAATAGTCGCATACTTACTCGCACAGCGCACAGTCATGTAATGTAGTAATGTAGTGTCCATGAAGTTAGAGGTAGGTAGTGTCGGTTTTATGTTCAAACATATTTTGACAACGCCATCTAGTATCGTATCGTAATACATTGTGCTGGGTTTTTTAAATAAAGAATTTTATCTAGTTACACTAATGTTTTAACATTCCACTTATGTTTCCAATACTTGACTTATAATTACTAGTGTTATAGCGCAGACAACAAAACACTCAATTTAAGCAATTTCACATGATGGTATAATATCCACATCGATATCATAAAACCTTATGGTGGTGGCCCCGTCGCGGGTCACCAATATGGGGAGCACGAGCCCCGGGTGACGGGAATGCTACACAGGTGATTTACATTGAATGTTTATTCGGTATCGTCACAATCGGAGATATGCTCCCTATATATTGTTGTACATAGTACAAAAGTTAGATAGCACAGAAGTTACATAGTACAGAAGTTAGAGGCACTACTTTGCGAGGCGCGGGCGGGAGACCGCGCGGAGGGCGCGGATCACGAGGCGTGTGTCGTGTGCGAAACGGGCGGCAGACTGACTGCCCCTCTGGTGCGGAGATGTGTTTATATTCACGCGACCGCGCGCTCTCCCCCCGCTCCCCTCTCTTCTTCGAGCAGTATATTTGGGATTGGGTCCGTGTATCGACGGGCGCGCCGTAGTCGCATGGTGGCGCTTTGTGTCGCCACACCACCCACCCACGGAGAAAAGTGCCCCAAATTATTAGGTACATTAAATTTGTCTTAATAGCTAGAGTAACATCGATGATAACGCAAATTATTTACAAAATAAGATCTCAATACGGCTCAATGGTGCCATAAGGTAACCCCATGACGATCGAGTGACGTTGAGTGGAATGCGCAAAGAAATTGTGATGTTAGATTTAAATCTACAGGTCGAGGATGTCCCGGAATCTGACTCTGCGACCAGTGCGAGTGACGACTGGTGCAGGCGATGGGGGTGCAGGTTGAGCGGGTGTAGATGAGTGAATTGGTGATGGTGTTGCTGTTGTTTGCGCGGGTGATGAAAGCGTTATGTCGTCGTCTACTTCTTCGATAAATGCTGGCTTCACACGGTCGAGACTTACTTGGATTTCTCTGTTTCCCACGGTAATACATATGGTTTTGTCATTCCTTTTTGTTACCGGATGGGGCCCCGTGTAAGGTGGTTTCAGTGACGGCTTTACTGAGTCATCCCGGAGGAACACGTGTGTGCATGTTTGTAGGTCCTTAAACACGAATGGTTGGCGTTGGGTGTGACGTGATCCTGCAACAGGTTTTAAGTTTGCCATGTGCATTCGTAGCTGTGACGCAAAGTTGTGGACGTCTTCCAGGCGTTCGTTGTTGGATGAAGGACTCAAGAATTCCCCGGGTAGTCTCAAGGGTTCACCGTAAACAAGTTCAGCGACTGATGCTTGTAGATCTTCTTTTAAGGCTGCTCGCATGCCAAGAAGTACGAGTGGTAAAGCAGTACACCAAGTGCCTCCATGGCACATGAGCGCTGCTTTTAGTTGGCGATGTAATCTTTCTACCATGCCGTTGGCGCACGGATGATAGCTGGTGGTGCGCGTGCGAATCGCTGAACACTGCTTTAAAAGAGCATTAAATAACGCGGATTCAAACTGTCGGCCTTGATCTGTAGTTACAATGGACGGAACGCCAAAACGTGAAATCCATCCAGTTGTGAATGTTTCGGCCACTTCTTCCGCTGTGATGCCGACCATGGGCCATACCTCTGGCCATCGCGTGTAACGGTCTACGGCTGTCAGGCAATATTGAAAGCCTTTACTGGAAGGCATAGGCCCTATGATGTCCAAGTGGACGTGGCGGAAGCGTTTGGTCGGAGTAGTAAAATGTCCAAGTGGCGTTATAGTATGCCTTGACACCTTGCTCCGTTGACATGAAGTGCATTCACGTGCCCATTTACGACAATCTTTGTTCATGGATGGCCACACAAAACGCTCAGCCACCATGCGTGCAGTGGCTCGCACGCCAGGGTGGCTGAGATTATGGACTTTGTTGAAATAACTACGCCGAAATAAAGGTGTTACAAATGGTCGTTGCTTCCCCGTTGACGTGTCGCAGTAGATGGTTATGTTAGATCCAGGAATACAAACCTTTTCCAATTTTAGGGAAGAATTTGTAAGAGCCTCCTGGTGCTCGTCATCTGTGGCTTGTTCATCTGCCAACGCATCGAAACTCTCTTCTAAGGTGATTGCTTCGATCCTTGACATCGTGTCAGCGACTACATTATCCTCTCCCTTAACGTGCACTACGTCAGTCGTAAACTGGGAAATGAAGGATAGCTGGTTGAGTTGAACAGGTGGAAGCTTGTCACGACGTTGGGTAAAGGCATAAATGAGTGGTTTATGGTCTGTGTAAATAGTGGCGTGTTGAACCTCGAGCAGGTGGCGAAAGTGTTGTATACTTTCGTATACACCAAGAAGTTCTCTGTAGTATGCCGGCCACTGCGCTTGTTTGCTTGTTAGCTTCTTGCTGAAAAAGGCTAGTGGTTGCCAAACGTTGCCTACTTTTTGTTGAAGGCAAGACCCGACGTGTACCGAGGAGGCGTCTGTGAAAAGTCCTAACTCGGCGTGACTCACTGGGTGAGCAAGGAGAGTAGCACTAGCGAGGCTATCCCTGCACCTTTGAAATGCTAGTTCGAGTTCGGGCGTCCAAGGTATTGGCTGTGTCCCTTTGAGCTTTGAAGAAGCTAGTAAATCGTTGAGTGGTGCTTGGAGTTCAGCAGCCTTAGGGAGAAACCGGCGATAAAAGTTTATCATGCCTAGAAATCTGCGAAGCCCTTGGGTTGTTTTTGGCAATGGATAGCTTTGGAGAGCCTCAATCCTTTCGGTAGGTGGTTGCGTTCCGTCTTTGTTTATGCGGTTACCAAGGAAGATCACTTCTTTGACACCAAAAACGCATTTGGAAGGGTTGACAACGACTCCAAATGTGTTGAGTCGCTGGAATAGAATTTGCAGGTGTTCCAGGTGTTCAGATTCCGAACGCGAGAAAACCAAAATGTCGTCAACGTACGGGTAGCAAAAACTTAGCCCCCTTACGACCTCGTCCATGAAACGTTGGAACGTTTGCCCTGCATTACGTAAGCCGAAGGTCATAAAGGGAAACTCAAAAAGGCCAAATGGCGTGGTAATGGCGGTCTTGCAAATGTCGGTGGCGTTGACAGGAATCTGCTGGTAAGCTTTTACTAGATCGATAGTGCTGAATACGGTGCAACCAGTAATGTTGTTGGAGAAGTCAGCTATGTGCCTAACGGGATAACGGTCTGGTATGGTTCTTCGTGTGGCTGTACCACAATGTACCATGTCGTCGAACTCCTTTTTGGCTGCTTCCAGCTTCTGCGGTGCAAGGCGGCGTGGACGGCATGCAACTGGTGGACCCTCGGTAGTAACAATATGGTGAACTGTTGTGTGTTTCACCTGTCTTGGAAGTCCTGGGGGGCGTGTCAGATCTGGGAATTCCAGAAGAAGTTTGGAGTAAGGTGAGGAATCGTTTACAGATATGGCTCTAACGCTAACTTGGTTGACATGAGCGATTGAAGCCGGTGTGGTCAGACTTGTATTTCCGTCAATAAGACGTTTACGACGGAGATCGGGCAGCAGGTTATAGAAACTCAGGAAATCTGAGCCTATTATCGGTGTGTCTACGTCGGCGATAGTGAAGTTCCATTGGAAGTCGCGACGTAGACCTAAGTTGAGGCGAAGTGAAATGCTGCCATATGTGTTGATGGTGCTACCGTTAGCTGCGGCTAGTTTGTATCCCGTAGGTATGTTGGTGCGACCTTTGACTAAACGTTTGGGATAGCAGCAAAGGTCGCTACCAGTGTCAATTAGGAAACGCAGCAAAGTCGTCTTATCTGAGACAAATAAACGGCGGCAGGATTTGCAGCAGTCAGTCGCCGCGTCTACTGACTGCTTTGGTCGTTTCCCTGCTTTTTGTCGACCCAGGTACAAGGACTTGTGCATTTCCTCGCTTTTTTCTTGTAGGTTTGGTGGTACCAGCACAGGGATGATGATCGTGATGATAATGGTGATCTGGAACTCGCCCTTGAGCGGTCGTTTTGACTTGTAAGTGACCGTGAACGAGATCTGGCATCGTTTGTGAGCATTTCTACGCATTTAGTTAGTTGATCTATTCTCAGGGTAAGTTGCGTAAGCTCGGGTGAGAGTGCTGAGGTGGTAGCGATGGCGTTAACCGCAGGTGTTGCTACCTCCACTATTTTGTCGGCGATATCGGCGGCTTTTTCAAGAGGGAGATCCTCTTGTACCGCTAAGATGGCTTGCACGTTGCCTGGCAAGCGACGCAACCACAGCTGTCGAATGATGTTTCCACCCTTGAAATCGGCGCCGGCTAATGAGCGTAGATGGCGCAGGAGCTGTGATGGTTTGCGGTCTCCGATGTCATCTTCTCCTAGAAGACGCCGTACGCGGTCCTCGCTTGATGGGGATAATCGCTTTATCAACTCGGTTTTTAAGTGTAAGTATCGGTCAGTGTCCGGTGGATGCTCAATGATGTCGGCTATTTCGCCGGCAGTCCTCGAGTCCAGCATTGATACAGCATGACTGTATTTTGTACGGTCCTGTGTTATTCCGGCTAACTCGAACTGTGCTTCTACTTGACCGAACCATACGGTGGGCTTGTCGGCCCAGAAAGCGGGCAGTTTAACCGAAACTGCCATTGTCCTGTTGTGCTGGCTGGCCTGTAGCACCTGGAGCTGTTCCTGCAGAAGCCTGATCTGTTCCTCGGGTGTCGCCATTATTGAAGACGAAACAGGTTTAGTTGAATACCGAAAACGAGTCAGTGAGCAGTTGAACTAGTGTAAACAAATAGTGATAGGACTGGAAGTATGTCACTCGATTGTCACTGGTCACTGTACAATCGTACGTACAATCCCAAGGTCAATGACCGAAAGTCGATCGGTGGTTACCGTAAGTGGACACTAAGTATAAGTACACATTATTAGGTCACAATACGTAATGTCAAAACACAATGCAATAAAAGGTCACAACATACAATAGACAACACACATATATACAAAAAAATATTAGCACACAAGAATAAATTTAAGTTCCTAAAAATAAGGAATGTTTGTAAAAAAAATTTTGTGGTTGGGTATGGTGCCTATAAACAAATGTGAAATGTATAGCTATAACATGGTTGGAAATAGGTAAGTCAGTAAGTATATAGATAGGTATATACGTGACACGAACCGAAAGTAACAACCGCTGTCAGTACCGGAATAATAAATAACAAATTATAATCAGTATTCACTTGTCAAAATCCGTCGCACAGTACGGACATATTCTAAAAGTCTCTGCAGAAAATAAATAAAAAATAAGTTTCAAAGTGATTGTGTTGAGCTCGAAAAGTGCTAGTTTACTAATATAAAGGTGTATTAACGTGTACGCAGTATAATTTGCAGTTAATATTGCTATAAAGGTGCGTAATTTGGTGGATAAAATCTTTGTTTTGATTTTGAGTTGCCTGCATCTACCCCCTAAACTTGGAAGATAATCATTTAATCCTAAGCAAGTCACTGGCAAAATTCTCAGAGCAAAACACACCGATCGTCTACGCTCCTAGTATGAATGTCATAGCACGATTATTTTATACGTCGAGAATCCTATTTTAATCAGTACCAAGAAAATCTGAAAGAACAATGAGCTGCTCAGCTTGCAACAAGAAGATAAGCTCAAACCGCCACCTTCAATGTGTTCGCTGCCGTTCCAAGTACCACGCGGAATGCCTTAATCTTAAAATTGAACAATTCTACGCGTTATCTGGAGAGTATCTTTCCAACTGGGTATGCCCTTTATGCTCCAACATAACCAATCGCAGCAAGCAAAATGAAAATACTCCTGTACGTAAATCGCAAGTGCCCTTTTGCGATCTATCTATGAACATGTCTTTTGATACTTCTGATCAGTCTGTGTTGCAGTGCTCAGTGCTATCATGCGCCGACACTAGTGCCGCGCCCTCCAGTGTTGTGGCCGCTGCTCCTGCGGGCCCTGCTCCTGCGACCGCCGGCCCGTCGCCAGCGGACGCGCCTGCCGCACTCAACACCGTAGTTACCATGGAAAAGATTGGTGCTTTGCTCGATCAGAAGTTGAACAATATCTTGGGTAGTTTTATGCACGATTTCCGTAAGGCTTTGAAGGATGACGTAAAAATTTTGGTCCGTGAAGAGATCAGAGCTACGGTGAATCACCTGAAAGATGAATTTACTACCACGACTAACTTTATCTGTGAAGATCAGGCTGCTATGAAGAAAGAAATTACAGAGAAGGCGCGAACAATTAAAACTCTTGAAAATCAAATAGTTACTCTCCAGATCGAGCAACGCTCATTAAGCTCACGAATATTGTAACGGATCATTTTAGGCCGTTAAATCATCATCATTATCGTAGACAACTGAGAAATAATACATTAAATATTGCGCCGTTAAGAGCAAGTTCGAGCCCTGCTTCAAACAAATAAATCAAACCAATTTCATCCATATCAACACATCAAAATAATCCATTTGATTAACTACCAATTCGAGCCGTGTTGATCATTTTAATCAGGTAATAAAAGAAAAATAAAACAGAAAATATTTTTTAACGTAAACAAAAGTCCGAGGTGATTCCTTATTGCGAGCGAGGGCCAAAATTTGGGTTTCCCCGTTACGCGTGATAACTCGAGGTTCTTTACCTATAAAACTATTTTAATCACCGGGGTTTCCAAGTATTGGCGAGGGGCTTCCCCGTTACGCGTGATATCTCGAGGTACTTTACCTAAATCTATTTTGATCACCGGGGTTTCCAAGTATTGGCGAGGGGCTTCCCCGTTACGCGTGATATCTCGAGGTACTTTACCTAAATCTATTTTAATCACCGGGGTTTCCAAGTATTGGCGAGGGGCTTCCCCGTTACGCGTGATATCTCGAGGTACTTTACCTAAATCTATTTTGATCACCGGGGTTTCCAAGTATTGGCGAGGGGCTTCCCCGTTACGCGTGAAATCTCGAGGTTCTTTACCTAAATCTATTTTGATCTACGTACTAGGGAGAAAATTGTATAAAAGGCGAGTCGGGTCGAGAGATGGGGAGATCGCTCCGGAACGCAGAAGGAAGCAGGTCATAACGGATTGTGTGCGTGAATTTTTAGTATACGTTACGTACAAGTTTAGGGTCGCAAGTGATAGTTATTTTAAATCCACGGCAACGGTGATTTTGGGTCCATCATAGGCTCCAAGGCTGATTAGTTAGATTAGAAGGGAACAGAGTTCAAATTGTGAAAGTAGTGTTAACTTCTTCACTTGAATAAATTCAATTCTATTTTTGAGCCTCAACGTTGTGTGTAAGATTTTGTATTAAAAATTGTGTTTTACAATAGTGCCGGTGAGCAAGCAAAACGTATGCTGATATTCGGTGAGTCTGTTCCATTTTAAATGTACCTATCTGGAGTTGTTAATAATCTGTACTCAACAAAACACCTTCTAATAACCAGATCTCGGTTTTTGTATAATGTTAAAATCGCTTTCATAAATAAGAAAGTAGTCTACGAAAATAAGCGTTGTATTATTACTCTTACACAATGTTATATTATAAATATGTACTAAAAATCATGTACTTATTATACTGTACGCATGTATGTATCTATTTTAACTCTTTACTACGGGGAATTTACCATCCTCCCATGCAAAGATTTATATACTTACTGGGAGGGTTACACTCCACTTTACTTACCTTATTTCAAACACATGAATCACGTAATATGCTACAATGTTACATAAGTGAAATAATAATTTTCATTCTATTTATGAGTAATACCATATTTTATTCTACTAATTTTCCTATTGGGATACTCAATAAACATTCTATTGTGTAAAGATCATACACATAAAACTAAACTTTCTTAAAGCAAAATAGCTCCAGCTGGAGTAAGACTTAGAGAGAGACGATCTCTCTTAAACCTTATGTACGTGAATTCTACCTAGCCATGGGGAATTAATTATGCGAAGATATCGCTTTGAGAAAGATCATCTCTTATTTCTCATATGCGGAAGATCACCGCGAGAAATACCTAAAGCGTGATATCTGAACATAATATTTTTTATCTACGGATACATTAACAAAATTTACAAATTAATGTCATCTCTCTTTGGCTATACAAAGGCTGGAACCATTTGTTGATCATTAGGTCACACTCTACCTACCTACTTTACGAGACATACAGTAGGTCGCGTGTCCTCTTGTCTCTTGAATAACTTACAGTTAATATTAACTTATTTACGAGTTAATTTGCTTAATAAAGCCCTCCTGCTAACCAATCAATTGGTGTTTCTGGGAGATTATCCACAATGGTTGAAATCTACAGTCTTAGGCGGGTCGGGGGCCTTTGACCTCTAACTATCAATACCATGACATTGATGGTTGGAAGGGAACACCAATACTTTGACAGTATAATAAATAAAGGATATGATTGAGCGAAAGTTTTACAATCCTATAAGTAGGTAATTCATTAAAGTTAACATTATTATAAAGCTTTATGTTAGCCCAGATTTATTATCATAATCTCTAATCTATTTTTGACCTTAACCTTTTAGTAATTACGAACTACAAATAGAGTATCTTCCGTTAGTCGAGTATTTTCCTGAACCTCAAAAGAATTTGAGTTATTACAAACACAATGGGTCCGTATACTACTAGACGATATCACAGCCAAAATTAAAACAATTCATGAGCCAATTAAACATTTCAATGAGTATTGTGAGACGACACAAAGCACTATCATACAATCTGTTTCTCTACGTCGCGACCGCACGCCCTTCCCCCTTACCCCTCTTCCCCTCTCCTTAGAGTATTTCACTTTAAGCGATTCTAATTGTGAGAATAAATAGATAAATTAAGTTCGAGAAGTATATTTGTTAGTAGACGCGTGTATCGGCGGGCGCAAAGCGCCAAGCGAGCGGCGCATGTTTAATAATAAGGAAATGTGTTTTATAGAGGGGCGATCATCTTGGTAGTGGTTTGATAATAATATGAAAAGAAAAAAGTAGCTATTTCTTGTTAGATTTTGGGGTGGTACATAATTTGAAGATGACGTGACCAGGATAAAAGAGGTTCCTTTCTTAATTAATTGCTTTGTTGTTATCTTAATATCTTATAAAAAAAAAAATATGGGAAGCAGATTGATCGTGAATTGTTTTAAAAAAAAAAAAATTGCCAGATTTGGCATAATTTGCTGTCCGTGAAAATGGATGAGGTCAGGAAATACTTTTTTTTATAAAATAATAGGCAATAGTTACTATGACTAACTTTATTTATTTATCTCCATCCAATGGTTGCCTGGAGGAGATTGCTTTTGGCGGAAGCCTCTATTTGTGATACTAGAGTGGTTTGTGTGAGTGGGTTTATTAGTTTGTTTTATATGTGTGTGACAATGGAGAGTTGTTTATCTATTTATCTACTTAATCCGTGTTAGTTACGTCTTATTTTCTTTGCACTAATTATCATATCTCCGCACTTTTACTTCATAACATTATTTCATGAAATAATAAGACCTTGACTGGCCTGTTGGTTTGGTTGGTGGTGGCTCTGCCTTCTGGTCTGGGGGTCGCGGGTTCGATTCCCGCGTGACACGAGTGGTTATGCATTAGGTATAGAGATTTGTAATCACTTATGTTGGGTTTGGTCGTGTGTGTGTAGTGGGTGTGTGTTTGCTAGGGGAGAGGTGTGTGAGTGTTGTGTCCGTTGCCTGGTGCCCGCGACGCAGGCGTTTGCTTGGTGTGGGGCTGGATGGCGCTGTGTGCGGTGTCCTGGAGTGTTTGTTTGTTTATTTATTTATTTACTTTGGGGTCGACTAAAATCTACTTTATGAAAGTTCGTAAACTACGGGGTCGAAAGTATATGTAGGTAAAACAGTTGTTATAAATATATACAACTCGACAGGATTCTGTGTAACATAACTGATCAAAATTGCAATCAGAAAATTTCGGTCTCAGTTTTATCCGCGCGCAGAGTTGCTTAAAACCTAGTATGTACATATTATATAGGTAGGTATGTTTGTTTCTGGACTTAGGTTATGAAATCGATTA
The DNA here is from genome assembly GCA_927399415.1 of Macaria notata. Taxonomy (NCBI): domain Eukaryota; kingdom Metazoa; phylum Arthropoda; class Insecta; order Lepidoptera; family Geometridae; genus Macaria; species Macaria notata. Next base: position 11,678,992 of record OV656746.1, read on the forward strand.
GAGTGCTGAGTACAAGTGCCGAGAGTGTAAATTTTAGTAGGCGTTGGCTGATAGCGTTGACTTAGGGAATGTGAGTTTTGCAGTGAAAATAAAATCAGGCGTGGAAAAACAACTCAAGTTAAGGTATAAAAACAAAACACTTACGGGACTTTTAGAGATCTGGCTATATAATAGTTTAGTATTCATTTATTTTATACATATAGAATAGAAAAGATCTTTAATGTACACCATAAAACATAGAGGTAACAAAACAAAAAAAAAAAAAAACTTAAATATATTGAGGTGATGCACATTGGGCGGCCTTGTCGCCTTGGGCGGTTTCTTCCGGGCAACCCTTTTATGGACATTACTGGGAATTATAACGGGCGGTGTAAGAAAATATATATATATATATATATATAATTAGATACATACGTTAGTTAAAAGACCAATACATACTCAAAATATACATAAATAAATATATACATATTTCATACACATTACACATTACATTACATTTCATACACATTACATATTATAGGAAATCAACTTTATGTTTATTCATAGCAATGGATTTTGTTGTATTTAAGTAAGATGTTTGTTATTTTAGTTCATTTTAGATATATAGGTGTAATCCATGACTTCTGATAGTTAATTTTTTATATGAATTCTAAGTAACATGTACGCACTTACTCTCTCTTAGCTTAATAATATTTTAATAGTTGTTCGAATGAGTCATTCTACAATAATATGTTAAACTAGTGGTGCTCTGAGCGCGGGTTCCAAGGGGCCCGCGAATAGGGTTTTGGTATGACGACAAACAGATACGTGCGATTTTGTCTGTACTTGTCAATTTTTGTTTAAATACTATTTATATGTTATTTTCAATACAATAATTTTAAAATCATTTATAACTAATTTTTAGATCAGATTTCGAAGTTTATTTAGAGTAGGTTATAATTTTCATGCAACAATGGGACAAAGCCAGCTGTGGATGATGATATCTCTTGTAGGTTTAGTTAACAAGTTCAAACAAACATTTTGTATAGGGTTACAATGCGACAATACATTGCGAAGAAGTGAAAGAAGGTATAATATTACGCGTTTGATTAAATACCGGCTCAGTATTTCGAAAGGTATTATAATTACACCCGGAAATTATTGGAAAAGGTTTAATTTATTTTAGTGTAACAATATGTAGTTAGAAAAGATGATTTAATCTTAGATAACTTTATGATGGGGTCGGAATTCATCTTAATGTTGGTTCATGTCAAGTGATTAATGAATTGGATATATATAAAATCTTCAATTTTGGGTGGCCTATTTTGTTTTCGGACATTTTTGTTTTATCTTTACAGTAAAAGTGGATCTTTACCAAAATCATCTGATGGATAATGTATCTTAAATGTTCTTTGTAACTTATATTTAATAATTGCGGAGCTTCTTACCATAAAAAAAAATCTAATATACATTTAATTACACAGCTTTTGATTTTATTTGTGTGGACAAACTAGAACGTTCTCACACGCAACACAATTTTCATATCCAGCCAGTGTTGCTAGAAAGAAAAGCTCATTCCGCGCTAACTGACAAAAAAAAAAAAGCGCTAGATTTGCATAATTATTATATTTAAAAATATTAGGTAGATAACGCACTGATGTGCTAGTTAAAAGCAAAACGACATCTAGAGTAGGATTGTACAACTTTTACAGCAGCACGCACGAATGGTTTCGATTAAGGGAGAATACGAAGCGATCTTGAGCGTTTCACGGCGACACACGCGCCATCTATCGAAGGTATCGTGCGTTAGCTCGACATCTGTCACTGTTATATAGTCCCTTTAATTACGCGCGTAAATTTGAAATAGTTTATTATTAAAAGTATTGTAGTAAAAATATAATTAGTTGAAGCTTTTGTTGAAGATACTTTTCATTATTTTAGTAAAAGGTAAACGATGACGGTAGATCCAGTAGTTATGAATATCAAAATAATTTTACTGCGGGGTCGGAATTTCCATTGACTTTTCTTTACTTTGTTACATATAGTTGAAATAAGTTAAAACTATTTTACAGTGGGGTCGACATTTCGTTATTTTATATTACTGTCAGGTTGTTTACTTACATCGTAAGAGATCAGTATTTTCAAGTGGTTTGGGGTCGTATTTACCATTTCATTTTATAAGTACAACATCATTTAGTTGTAAATTATTGTGTCAGTAGATTCTAAATTTAAACAGTAATCTGGTGATTTTACTCTTATAGGATTAGGTTAACGACTTAGGTATATTACTGAGTGATCACTTGTACCCATCTCCTTCAATTCTATTCATTGTTCGTAACTTTCACATTTCAGGATATTTAGTTAGATTTTATAGGTCAACCACGGATACGAGGTTGGACGATTTTGTATCTTTTTAGTAATGATCTACTTATCGGTAAGTAAATTGTGATGTTTTGTTTTATTTTTGCAAAATAGTAATAGTGTGTTATTAATTGATTGTAAAATAAACTGCGATTCGTATAAGCAATAAATTTTTCAATTTGCGTTTTCTTAATAAAGCGGTTGGAGTATAATTTTGCGTAATGCTTAGGGGTGATAAACATTTTGCATATATTATGTAAACTTTATAATTGTTATTAAATTTTGAAACAAAACAAGCTACCTTTGTATCATTTTTATGTTGTTTGGTAAAGGTAACGATGTGTGGTATGTACCCATGGATGTCATAATGGGGGTAAACCAACTCAGTTCTCTGATCATTGCGAATATTTACTAAGTTATTGAGGTGCGTGAAAGGGCCATGATTGTAGAGGCATATGAACGAAGAAAAAAAAAACAATGTAAGGAAGGGCTCAATGATTCAGTATGTTTCTGAGAAGAGAACAGTCTCTCGTTCTAAAAATATAATTGTTATCCATCACTCCAAATAATCACGAATGTTGGGACATTTTGGTGTTAGGATAAGCTTAAGTCCTTGATATATATCTACAACATTTGCGGTTATTTATTTGCATGATCAAAGGGTTATTGTTATGGTATGTAACTTCAATGCTGGGTAGAGGCATATCGTTCAAATTGGGTCGTTATAGCCTATGCGGTCCCTCTACGTGAGGTCTGATCATAATGCAGGGTACTACAGTACACCTGTACTCTACTACCTTGATCCCTAAGATGTTGGTGCTGGAGATTAGAGGGCATACCGGGTAACTAAAGGGGTCGAAAGATTGGACCTGTCTTGAAATTACTCTTTATGTGTCACTAGGACAGAGTAGACTTGTCTACTTCCTTTTGGTCTTCGTTACTTCCGGAGGTTCTAAGGCCGTATGTCACCATTGGACTTTTATGATGATGCTCAGTGCTGGAACATACGATAACACTTAGCCCATTGATAGTCCTTTTAGAATCCACTTACACCACATGATTATATTTTGAAATGAGAGATTTAAGAGGTTTTGGTCTTTCAGTTATTACTTTTGTATTGATTTCTAAAAAAAAAAAAAAAAAAAAAAATTATGACGCCATGGGGAGGTAAAAGGTCGTAACGTAAGTAATGGTAATTGTTTGGTAAGTTTTAACTTAAGACTATTATATATCATGATGATGGTTAGCTTAAAGCTAAATTCGTTACAGCTTTATGTTAAACCTTCCACGACTTTATCTTGGGGTCGAAACTGTAACGGATCATTTTAGGCCGTTAAATCATCATCATTATCGTAGACAACTGAGAAATAATACATTAAATATTGCGCCGTTAAGAGCAAGTTCGAGCCCTGCTTCAAACAAATAAATCAAACCAATTTCATCCATATCAACACATCAAAATAATCCATTTGATTAACTACCAATTCGAGCCGTGTTGATCATTTTAATCAGGTAATAAAAGAAAAATAAAACAGAAAATATTTTTTAACGTAAACAAAAGTCCGAGGTGATTCCTTATTGCGAGCGAGGGCCAAAATTTGGGTTTCCCCGTTACGCGTGATAACTCGAGGTTCTTTACCTATAAAACTATTTTAATCACCGGGGTTTCCAAGTATTGGCGAGGGGCTTCCCCGTTACGCGTGATATCTCGAGGTACTTTACCTAAATCTATTTTGATCACCGGGGTTTCCAAGTATTGGCGAGGGGCTTCCCCGTTACGCGTGATATCTCGAGGTACTTTACCTAAATCTATTTTAATCACCGGGGTTTCCAAGTATTGGCGAGGGGCTTCCCCGTTACGCGTGATATCTCGAGGTACTTTACCTAAATCTATTTTGATCACCGGGGTTTCCAAGTATTGGCGAGGGGCTTCCCCGTTACGCGTGAAATCTCGAGGTTCTTTACCTAAATCTATTTTGATCTACGTACTAGGGAGAAAATTGTATAAAAGGCGAGTCGGGTCGAGAGATGGGGAGATCGCTCCGGAACGCAGAAGGAAGCAGGTCATAACGGATTGTGTGCGTGAATTTTTAGTATACGTTACGTACAAGTTTAGGGTCGCAAGTGATAGTTATTTTAAATCCACGGCAACGGTGATTTTGGGTCCATCATAGGCTCCAAGGCTGATTAGTTAGATTAGAAGGGAACAGAGTTCAAATTGTGAAAGTAGTGTTAACTTCTTCACTTGAATAAATTCAATTCTATTTTTGAGCCTCAACGTTGTGTGTAAGATTTTGTATTAAAAATTGTGTTTTACAATAGTGCCGGTGAGCAAGCAAAACGTATGCTGATATTCGGTGAGTCTGTTCCATTTTAAATGTACCTATCTGGAGTTGTTAATAATCTGTACTCAACAAAACACCTTCTAATAACCAGATCTCGGTTTTTGTATAATGTTAAAATCGCTTTCATAAATAAGAAAGTAGTCTACGAAAATAAGCGTTGTATTATTACTCTTACACAATGTTATATTATAAATATGTACTAAAAATCATGTACTTATTATACTGTACGCATGTATGTATCTATTTTAACTCTTTACTACGGGGAATTTACCATCCTCCCATGCAAAGATTTATATACTTACTGGGAGGGTTACACTCCACTTTACTTACCTTATTTCAAACACATGAATCACGTAATATGCTACAATGTTACATAAGTGAAATAATAATTTTCATTCTATTTATGAGTAATACCATATTTTATTCTACTAATTTTCCTATTGGGATACTCAATAAACATTCTATTGTGTAAAGATCATACACATAAAACTAAACTTTCTTAAAGCAAAATAGCTCCAGCTGGAGTAAGACTTAGAGAGAGACGAACTCTCTTAAACCTTATGTACGTGAATTCTACCTAGCCATGGGGAATTAATTATGCGAAGATATCGCTTTGAGAAAGATCATCTCTTATTTCTCATATGCGGAAGATCACCGCGAGAAATACCTAAAGCGTGATATCTGAACATAATATTTTTTATCTACGGATACATTAACAAAATTTACAAATTAATGTCATCTCTCTTTGGCTATACAAAGGCTGGAACCATTTGTTGATCATTAGGTCACACTCTACCTACCTACTTTACGAGACATACAGTAGGTCGCGTGTCCTCTTGTCTCTTGAATAACTTACAGTTAATATTAACTTATTTACGAGTTAATTTGCTTAATAAAGCCCTCCTGCTAACCAATCAATTGGTGTTTCTGGGAGATTATCCACAATGGTTGAAATCTACAGTCTTAGGCGGGTCGGGGGCCTTTGACCTCTAACTATCAATACCATGACATTGATGGTTGGAAGGGAACACCAATACTTTGACAGTATAATAAATAAAGGATATGATTGAGCGAAAGTTTTACAATCCTATAAGTAGGTAATTCATTAAAGTTAACATTATTATAAAGCTTTATGTTAGCCCAGATTTATTATCATAATCTCTAATCTATTTTTGACCTTAACCTTTTAGTAATTACGAACTACAAATAGAGTATCTTCCGTTAGTCGAGTATTTTCCTGAACCTCAAAAGAATTTGAGTTATTACAAACACAATGGGTCCGTATACTACTAGACGATATCACAGCCAAAATTAAAACAATTCATGAGCCAATTAAACATTTCAATGAGTATTGTGAGACGACACAAAGCACTATCATACAATCTGTTTCTCTACGTCGCGACCGCACGCCCTTCCCCCTTACCCCTCTTCCCCTCTCCTTAGAGTATTTCACTTTAAGCGATTCTAATTGTGAGAATAAATAGATAAATTAAGTTCGAGAAGTATATTTGTTAGTAGACGCGTGTATCGGCGGGCGCAAAGCGCCAAGCGAGCGGCGCATGTTTAATAATAAGGAAATGTGTTTTATAGAGGGGCGATCATCTTGGTAGTGGTTTGATAATAATATGAAAAGAAAAAAGTAGCTATTTCTTGTTAGATTTTGGGGTGGTACATAATTTGAAGATGACGTGACCAGGATAAAAGAGGTTCCTTTCTTAATTAATTGCTTTGTTGTTATCTTAATATCTTATAAAAAAAAAATATGGGAAGCAGATTGATCGTGAATTGTTTTAAAAAAAAAAAAAATTGCCAGATTTGGCATAATTTGCTGTCCGTGAAAATGGATGAGGTCAGGAAATACTTTTTTTTATAAAATAATAGGCAATAGTTACTATGACTAACTTTATTTATTTATCTCCATCCAATGGTTGCCTGGAGGAGATTGCTTTTGGCGGAAGCCTCTATTTGTGATACTAGAGTGGTTTGTGTGAGTGGGTTTATTAGTTTGTTTTATATGTGTGTGACAATGGAGAGTTGTTTATCTATTTATCTACTTAATCCGTGTTAGTTACGTCTTATTTTCTTTGCACTAATTATCATATCTCCGCACTTTTACTTCATAACATTATTTCATGAAATAATAAGACCTTGACTGGCCTGTTGGTTTGGTTGGTGGTGGCTCTGCCTTCTGGTCTGGGGGTCGCGGGTTCGATTCCCGCGTGACACGAGTGGTTATGCATTAGGTATAGAGATTTGTAATCACTTATGTTGGGTTTGGTCGTGTGTGTGTAGTGGGTGTGTGTTTGCTAGGGGAGAGGTGTGTGAGTGTTGTGTCCGTTGCCTGGTGCCCGCGACGCAGACGTTTGCTTGGTGTGGGGCTGGATGGCGCTGTGTGCGGTGTCCTGGAGTGTTTGTTTGTTTATTTATTTATTTACTTTGGGGTCGACTAAAATCTACTTTATGAAAGTTCGTAAACTACGGGGTCGAAAGTATATGTAGGTAAAACAGTTGTTATAAATATATACAACTCGACAGGATTCTGTGTAACATAACTGATCAAAATTGCAATCAGAAAATTTCGGTCTCAGTTTTATCCGCGCGCAGAGTTGCTTAAAACCTAGTATGTACATATTATATAGGTAGGTATGTTTGTTTCTGGACTTAGGTTATGAAATCGATTAGAGTGCTGAGTACAAGTGCCGAGAGTGTAAATTTTAGTAGGCGTTGGCTGATAGCGTTGACTTAGGGAATGTGAGTTTTGCAGTGAAAATAAAATCAGGCGTGGAAAAACAACTCAAGTTAAGGTATAAAAACAAAACACTTACGGGACTTTTAGAGATCTGGCTATATAATAGTTTAGTATTCATTTATTTTATACATATAGAATAGAAAAGATCTTTAATGTACACCATAAAACATAGAGGTAACAAAACAAAAAAAAAAAAAAACTTAAATATATTGAGGTGATGCACATTGGGCGGCCTTGTCGCCTTGGGCGGTTTCTTCCGGGCAACCCTTTTATGGACATTACTGGGAATTATAACGGGCGGTGTAAGAAAATATATATATATATATATATATAATTAGATACATACGTTAGTTAAAAGACCAATACATACTCAAAATATACATAAATAAATATATACATATTTCATACACATTACACATTACATTACATTTCATACACATTACATATTATAGGAAATCAACTTTATGTTTATTCATAGCAATGGATTTTGTTGTATTTAAGTAAGATGTTTGTTATTTTAGTTCATTTTAGATATATAGGTGTAATCCATGACTTCTGATAGTTAATTTTTTATATGAATTCTAAGTAACATGTACGCACTTACTCTCTCTTAGCTTGATAATATTTTAATAGTTGTTCGAATGAGTCATTCTACAATAATATGTTAAACTAGTGGTGCTCTGAGCGCGGGTTCCAAGGGGCCCGCGAATAGGGTTTTGGTATGACGACAAACAGATACGTGCGATTTTGTCTGTACTTGTCAATTTTTGTTTAAATACTATTTATATGTTATTTTCAATACAATAATTTTAAAATCATTTATAACTAATTTTTAGATCAGATTTCGAAGTTTATTTAGAGTAGGTTATAATTTTCATGCAACAATGGGACAAAGCCAGCTGTGGATGATGATATCTCTTGTAGGTTTAGTTAACAAGTTCAAACAAACATTTTGTATAGGGTTACAATGCGACAATACATTGCGAAGAAGTGAAAGAAGGTATAATATTACGCGTTTGATTAAATACCGGCTCAGTATTTCGAAAGGTATTATAATTACACCCGGAAATTATTGGAAAAGGTTTAATTTATTTTAGTGTAACAATATGTAGTTAGAAAAGATGATTTAATCTTAGATAACTTTATGATGGGGTCGGAATTCATCTTAATGTTGGTTCATGTCAAGTGATTAATGAATTGGATATATATAAAATCTTCAATTTTGGGTGGCCTATTTTGTTTTCGGACATTTTTGTTTTATCTTTACAGTAAAAGTGGATCTTTACCAAAATCATCTGATGGATAATGTATCTTAAATGTTCTTTGTAACTTATATTTAATAATTGCGGAGCTTCTTACCATAAAAAAAAATCTAATATACATTTAATTACACAGCTTTTGATTTTATTTGTGTGGACAAACTAGAACGTTCTCACACGAAACACAATTTTCATATCCAGCCAGTGTTGCTAGAAAGAAAAGCTCATTCCGCGCTAACTGACAAAAAAAAAAAGCGCTAGATTTGCATAATTATTATATTTAAAAATATTAGGTAGATAACGCACTGATGTGCTAGTTAAAAGCAAAACGACATCTAGAGTAGGATTGTACAACTTTTACAGCAGCACGCACGAATGGTTTCGATTAAGGGAGAATACGAAGCGATCTTGAGCGTTTCACGGCGACACACGCGCCATCTATCGAAGGTATCGTGCGTTAGCTCGACATCTGTCACTGTTATATAGTCCCTTTAATTACGCGCGTAAATTTGAAATAGTTTATTATTAAAAGTATTGTAGTAAAAATATAATTAGTTGAAGCTTTTGTTGAAGATACTTTTCATTATTTTAGTAAAAGGTAAACGATGACGGTAGATCCAGTAGTTATGAATATCAAAATAATTTTACTGCGGGGTCGGAATTTCCATTGACTTTTCTTTACTTTGTTACATATAGTTGAAATAAGTTAAAACTATTTTACAGTGGGGTCGACATTTCGTTATTTTATATTACTGTCAGGTTGTTTACTTACATCGTAAGAGATCAGTATTTTCAAGTGGTTTGGGGTCGTATTTACCATTTCATTTTATAAGTACAACATCATTTAGTTGTAAATTATTGTGTCAGTAGATTCTAAATTTAAACAGTAATCTGGTGATTTTACTCTTATAGGATTAGGTTAACGACTTAGGTATATTACTGAGTGATCACTTGTACCCATCTCCTTCAATTCTATTCATTGTTCGTAACTTTCACATTTCAGGATATTTAGTTAGATTTTATAGGTCAACCACGGATACGAGGTTGGACGATTTTGTATCTTTTTAGTAATGATCTACTTATCGGTAAGTAAATTGTGATGTTTTGTTTTATTTTTGCAAAATAGTAATAGTGTGTTATTAATTGATTGTAAAATAAACTGCGATTCGTATAAGCAATAAATTTTTCAATTTGCGTTTTCTTAATAAAGCGGTTGGAGTATAATTTTGCGTAATGCTTAGGGGTGATAAACATTTTGCATATATTATGTAAACTTTATAATTGTTATTAAATTTTGAAACAAAACAAGCTACCTTTGTATCATTTTTATGTTGTTTGGTAAAGGTAACGATGTGTGGTATGTACCCATGGATGTCATAATGGGGGTAAACCAACTCAGTTCTCTGATCATTGCGAATATTTACTAAGTTATTGAGGTGCGTGAAAGGGCCATGATTGTAGAGGCATATGAACGAAGAAAAAAAAAACAATGTAAGGAAGGGCTCAATGATTCAGTATGTTTCTGAGAAGAGAACAGTCTCTCGTTCTAAAAATATAATTGTTATCCATCACTCCAAATAATCACGAATGTTGGGACATTTTGGTGTTAGGATAAGCTTAAGTCCTTGATATATATCTACAACATTTGCGGTTATTTATTTGCATGATCAAAGGGTTATTGTTATGGTATGTAACTTCAATGCTGGGTAGAGGCATATCGTTCAAATTGGGTCGTTATAGCCTATGCGGTCCCTCTACGTGAGGTCTGATCATAATGCAGGGTACTACAGTACACCTGTACTCTACTACCTTGATCCCTAAGATGTTGGTGCTGGAGATTAGAGGGCATACCGGGTAACTAAAGGGGTCGAAAGATTGGACCTGTCTTGAAATTACTCTTTATGTGTCACTAGGACAGAGTAGACTTGTCTACTTCCTTTTGGTCTTCGTTACTTCCGGAGGTTCTAAGGCCGTATGTCACCATTGGACTTTTATGATGATGCTCAGTGCTGGAACATACGATAACACTTAGCCCATTGATAGTCCTTTTAGAATCCACTTACACCACATGATTATATTTTGAAATGAGAGATTTAAGAGGTTTTGGTCTTTCAGTTATTACTTTTGTATTGATTTCTAAAAAAAAAAAAAAAAAAAAAAAATTATGACGCCATGGGGAGGTAAAAGGTCGTAACGTAAGTAATGGTAATTGTTTGGTAAGTTTTAACTTAAGACTATTATATATCATGATGATGGTTAGCTTAAAGCTAAATTCGTTACAGCTTTATGTTAAACCTTCCACGACTTTATCTTGGGGTCGAAACTGTAACGGATCATTTTAGGCCGTTAAATCATCATCATTATCGTAGACAACTGAGAAATAATACATTAAATATTGCGCCGTTAAGAGCAAGTTCGAGCCCTGCTTCAAACAAATAAATCAAACCAATTTCATCCATATCAACACATCAAAATAATCCATTTGATTAACTACCAATTCGAGCCGTGTTGATCATTTTAATCAGGTAATAAAAGAAAAATAAAACAGAAAATATTTTTTAACGTAAACAAAAGTCCGAGGTGATTCCTTATTGCGAGCGAGGGCCAAAATTTGGGTTTCCCCGTTACGCGTGATAACTCGAGGTTCTTTACCTATAAAACTATTTTAATCACCGGGGTTTCCAAGTATTGGCGAGGGGCTTCCCCGTTACGCGTGATATCTCGAGGTACTTTACCTAAATCTATTTTGATCACCGGGGTTTCCAAGTATTGGCGAGGGGCTTCCCCGTTACGCGTGATATCTCGAGGTACTTTACCTAAATCTATTTTAATCACCGGGGTTTCCAAGTATTGGCGAGGGGCTTCCCCGTTACGCGTGATATCTCGAGGTACTTTACCTAAATCTATTTTGATCACCGGGGTTTCCAAGTATTGGCGAGGGGCTTCCCCGTTACGCGTGAAATCTCGAGGTTCTTTACCTAAATCTATTTTGATCTACGTACTAGGGAGAAAATTGTATAAAAGGCGAGTCGGGTCGAGAGATGGGGAGATCGCTCCGGAACGCAGAAGGAAGCAGGTCATAACGGATTGTGTGCGTGAATTTTTAGTATACGTTACGTACAAGTTTAGGGTCGCAAGTGATAGTTATTTTAAATCCACGGCAACGGTGATTTTGGGTCCATCATAGGCTCCAAGGCTGATTAGTTAGATTAGAAGGGAACAGAGTTCAAATTGTGAAAGTAGTGTTAACTTCTTCACTTGAATAAATTCAATTCTATTTTTGAGCCTCAACGTTGTGTGTAAGATTTTGTATTAAAAATTGTGTTTTACAATAGTGCCGGTGAGCAAGCAAAACGTATGCTGATATTCGGTGAGTCTGTTCCATTTTAAATGTACCTATCTGGAGTTGTTAATAATCTGTACTCAACAAAACACCTTCTAATAACCAGATCTCGGTTTTTGTATAATGTTAAAATCGCTTTCATAAATAAGAAAGTAGTCTACGAAAATAAGCGTTGTATTATTACTCTTACACAATGTTATATTATAAATATGTACTAAAAATCATGTACTTATTATACTGTACGCATGTATGTATCTATTTTAACTCTTTACTACGGGGAATTTACCATCCTCCCATGCAAAGATTTATATACTTACTGGGAGGGTTACACTCCACTTTACTTACCTTATTTCAAACACATGAATCACGTAATATGCTACAATGTTACATAAGTGAAATAATAATTTTCATTCTATTTATGAGTAATACCATATTTTATTCTACTAATTTTCCTATTGGGATACTCAATAAACATTCTATTGTGTAAAGATCATACACATAAAACTAAACTTTCTTAAAGCAAAATAGCTCCAGCTGGAGTAAGACTTAGAGAGAGACGAACTCTCTTAAACCTTATGTACGTGAATTCTACCTAGCCATGGGGAATTAATTATGCGAAGATATCGCTTTGAGAAAGATCATCTCTTATTTCTCATATGCGGAAGATCACCGCGAGAAATACCTAAAGCGTGATATCTGAACATAATATTTTTTATCTACGGATACATTAACAAAATTTACAAATTAATGTCATCTCTCTTTGGCTATACAAAGGCTGGAACCATTTGTTGATCATTAGGTCACACTCTACCTACCTACTTTACGAGACATACAGTAGGTCGCGTGTCCTCTTGTCTCTTGAATAACTTACAGTTAATATTAACTTATTTACGAGTTAATTTGCTTAATAAAGCCCTCCTGCTAACCAATCAATTGGTGTTTCTGGGAGATTATCCACAATGGTTGAAATCTACAGTCTTAGGCGGGTCGGGGGCCTTTGACCTCTAACTATCAATACCATGACATTGATGGTTGGAAGGGAACACCAATACTTTGACAGTATAATAAATAAAGGATATGATTGAGCGAAAGTTTTACAATCCTATAAGTAGGTAATTCATTAAAGTTAACATTATTATAAAGCTTTATGTTAGCCCAGATTTATTATCATAATCTCTAATCTATTTTTGACCTTAACCTTTTAGTAATTACGAACTACAAATAGAGTATCTTCCGTTAGTCGAGTATTTTCCTGAACCTCAAAAGAATTTGAGTTATTACAAACACAATGGGTCCGTATACTACTAGACGATATCACAGCCAAAATTAAAACAATTCATGAGCCAATTAAACATTTCAATGAGTATTGTGAGACGACACAAAGCACTATCATACAATCTGTTTCTCTACGTCGCGACCGCACGCCCTTCCCCCTTACCCCTCTTCCCCTCTCCTTAGAGTATTTCACTTTAAGCGATTCTAATTGTGAGAATAAATAGATAAATTAAGTTCGAGAAGTATATTTGTTAGTAGACGCGTGTATCGGCGGGCGCAAAGCGCCAAGCGAGCGGCGCATGTTTAATAATAAGGAAATGTGTTTTATAGAGGGGCGATCATCTTGGTAGTGGTTTGATAATAATATGAAAAGAAAAAAGTAGCTATTTCTTGTTAGATTTTGGGGTGGTACATAATCATCCATGGAGAGAATGACCCGGAGCCAAAATATTGAAATTCAAGCCGTCCCGGAGTCTAAAAATGAAAATCCTATTGGATTATTTAATAATCTATGTAAAATTTTAAAACTAGATATATCTCCGGATCAGATTCACTCCTGCCGCAGAGTAGCCAAGCTGAACTCGACGTCGGACCGGCCCAGAAACCTGCTGGTGACGCTTGTCAACCCTAGCTTACGGGACAGCGTCCTGTCTGCCTGCTACCGGTACAATAAAACGAACAAGGGCGACTTGTTGAACTCCTCGCACCTGGGCCTCGCCTGTAACAAGCAACGCATCTACGTGACGGAACACCTCTCCCCGGAGTGCAAGGCGCTGCATGCCGCTGCAAGGAAGGCTGCCAAGGAGAAAGGCTTCAAGTACGTGTGGGTGAAGTACGGCCGGGTTTACATGCGTAAAAATGACGGAGCTAATTGTGTTCTAGTTAAAAATTTGGAGACCTTAAATAATTTAATTTAAATATTCATTAGTAACTTAATATAATAGTTCTTACATAGATTTAATATATACGGATATAAATACAAACTTTTGTTATGTTAGTTTTCTATCAAAATGTTAACCGAATAAGGTCAAAGCAAAAATTAGATGATGTCTTTCTTAATATATTAAATTGTAACTACGATATTATATGCTTAACTGAGACTAACTTTAATTATAGTATTTTTGATGGCGAATTTATTGATGATCGATACAATGTTATTAGGCGTGATAGGTACACGACTAATGTTCGTAAAAACGACGGGGGCGGGGCACTGTTAGCTGTTAAAACAGATATCAACTTCACTCGCAAGTGTTCATGGGAATCTAAATTAGAGGATATCTGGATAAGTATCGAACCAAAATGTAAAAATAATAAGATAATTAATGTTTGTTTATGTTATCTGCCGTCTCATTTATCTAATGTAGAAATGTGTGAATTTTATCATAACTTTCAAAGGGTGATGCTCCAAAAAAGTGATTGTGAGGAATATCTTTGTATTGGCGACTTTAATACTCCACTTATAAATTGGTCAAAATCTACTGATTCAATAACAATGTTACCGGATGAACCCCGCGGCCAGAGAGCGGAACTTTTAACTGAGAATATGACTATTTGTGGTCTATATCAGTTTAACAATATTCCTAATAGGTATGGTAAATTCCTTGATCTTGTTTTTTCTACTTCAAAATCCTTGGAAGTGTATGGCTCGGAACCTCTTAGTAAACTCGATAGATACCACCCTTCTCTTGCTATTGACATTACTTCGCTATCGATTATGGTCGAACCTGTAAAACAATTTAAGCCACGTAAAGAGAGGCGTTTGAACTTTAACAAAAGTAATTATGCAGATATATGCTCTGACTTGAACAATGTTGATTGGCATTACACTTTGAATAGTCAGGAATGTCAGGATATAGACACTATGGTAAATCAGTTCTATAACACGTTCAATGACATATTAGCCAAACACACGCCATTGACTAAACCGATGTCTGGTGATACACCTGCCTGGTTCTCACCTGGACTTAGAAGGTCCCTTGTTGAAAAACAAAAATATCACCACCGGTACAATAAGTTCAAAAATCCACGAGATTATGATACTTACTCCATGCTGCGCCAGCGATGCAAGAGGCTCATAGATCATGACTATGATACTTTCTTAAAATCGGTAGAGGCTTCCATTGAAGGTAATAATATTAAGCACTTTTGGCGCTATGTTAATAGTAAAAAAGGTAGTAACTCCGTACCGTCTACCATGTCTTTTGGTGGCAAAACTACAACTGATCAGAAAGAAATATGTGAACTCTTTTCATCTTACTTTAGCTCTGTGTTTGTGCCGATAGATTCCACTTCTGACAATATATCAACTCTACAAGTCGCTAACCTTTCAGTTGACCACACCAGTGCTTCTACTTCAATAAATAACGTGATAAGCAACACTTCTATAACACGCGCTGATATTCTTCGCAAAATTATTAAACTCGATGTCAACAAGGGAGCTGGGCCAGACAAAATACCTCCATTCGTTATTAAAAATTGTAGGAAAAGTCTGTGTACACCTCTTCTAATTATCTTTAATACATCTTTACGTTTAAGCATCTTCCCGACACAGTGGAAAACAGCGCACATTGTCCCTGTATTCAAGTCAGGTGACAAGTCGCGATGTGATAATTACCGCCCTATAAGTATACTTAGTTGTTTGGCGAAATTATTTGAGTCTTTGGTCTATGATGTTTTATACTTTCATATATATCCGATTTTATCCACCAGACAGCACGGTTTTATTCGCAATAGATCTACTACTACCAATCTACTCGAATACAAAAATTACTTGTGCAGTGCATTTGCCAAACGTGTTCAAGTCGACAGTTTATATACTGATTTTTCTAAGGCTTTTGACAAAATAAGCCATAAAATCTTAATTATAAAATTATCGAATTATTACGGCATCCATGGCAACCTTTTGAGATGGGTTGAGTCATATTTATCTAGGCGAAACCAGTTGGTTGCACTCAGAGGCTTTTTATCGGCTCCGGCGAATATAACGTCTGGCGTGCCCCAAGGCTCGCACTTGGGGCCTTTGCTCTTTATTTCCTTTATTAATGATCTAATTAGTAACCTCCAGAGTCCTTGTTTATTATATGCGGATGACCTAAAAATATACTCAGCCATTAAATCTACACAAGATTCTGAAATCCTTCAAACTGATTTATCTATGATTGATAATTGGTGTCGAAACAACCAAATGTTTCTGAATATCAAAAAATGTTGTATTATTTCTTTCACTACCAAACATAATAAAATTATCTATGATTATAAACTCAATAACCATATATTAGAACGCAAATCAGTTGTAAAAGACTTGGGTGTATACTTTGACGAAAAATTAACTTTCCGTGAACATTATGATTACATTATAGATAGAGGTAACAAACTTTTGGGTTTTATCTCCAGAACATCAAAAAGCTTTAAAAATCCGTACTGTTTATTAACATTATATTTTTCACTTGTTCGAAGCGTTCTAGAATACAACTCAGTCATTTGGTCACCCTATTACAAGGTGCACATAAACCGCATTGAACGTGTTCAGTCTAAATGTTTAAATATGCTCTTTTTCAGACTAGGCTGGAATCGACAAGTCCGGTCCTATGTCAATAGATTAAAGCGAATTAAATTAATGTCTCTTGAAGATCGCCGCAAATACTCCGATTACATATATTTATTTAAAATTATTCATGCCCAAATTGACTCACCCTCACTCCTGTCTTGTATCAACATCAACATTAATATAAACCCTAATTCGCGCAGGCCACAAAATATATTCTCTCTCAGTGTTTATAAAAATAATACATCTCTATACAACCCATTAGTTAGAATGTGTCGCCAATACAATAGTATCCTAGCGAACCACCATCAGTCACTGGATGTATTTAATTGTGTGTTATCCACATTCAAGCGTAATGTTCTAGCTATTTTAATGCAAAGCTATGCATGATCACTAATTGTAAGATAAAATTTAGTCTGTATTTATGTTGTCCTTGTTTATCGTTGTTGTTTGTTAGACAGAGAATACAGTAGCAGTTAGGTACTGTATTCTCTGTTTAACACAGGTTTTTGAAAATAATAATCAAATTCATATTGTTCAAGCTGTGTACACTCACCTGAGGAATTTGTTCTGGTTCAAAACCAGTTTTGAATGTGTATTTGGCTTATATATGAACTCATTCTGTTATGTGTACCGTTATAAATAAATAAATAAATAAAAAAGTACCAAAAATAACGGTTGTACTTAATATCTATACTTATTTACATTATTACAAAACAAGTACAAGAGAAAAGAACTATCAATTTAAACATATAAAATAGTATTATGATAAGTAATTGTTATCCGGTATAAAAATAAGTTAACCGGTAGTGAGTGGGTTAAACAAAAAAAAAAATACACTAATCGGACGGCGTCGGTGCGCAATGGGTTGAAATAACAATAATCGGACGGCGGGCGGTACGTAACGGGTTAAAATATGTAGGTAAAAATATCCGGCCGCCGTGAACGTGTTTAGTTCAACGAAATTTTGTAGTTACGTAGATACATCCTAATTAGAACTAATATATTATAATGACTACGAAAATTCACTTCACTGTTGTTTCGAGTTCTAATGTTTTAGGTATGCACTGTAGGTAACTATTATGTTGACGAAGTTTTACTGAGTATCTTAGTAATAATAGAGTTCGCTCACCAAATGTCTGTCGTAGTTAGTTGCTGAGCGCGGCGGCGCGCTTTGTAGGTACGTTGCGTGTTTTTCGAGCGCGGCGCGGCGTGTTTTTTTTGATGTTTGCCGCGCTATGCCCAATACTCGTCGACGCGGCGCGTTGTTTGCAGCGTTATTGCGATATTTAAACCCGTGTTGTCGTAGGTAATTGAAGTTTGCTCACCGGGTTGCTTGCAATAGGTACCTCCTCGTGGAATGTTGCCGAAAATGATGGTCCCGCCTAGGGACTGCAGACTGCCGTTGTCCACGTCGCCATGTCGCGCCGTGCTTGTTGGTTTGTGTTTGCGTTTGATGAGCACGTGCAGCGCGTGCTACTGGACGGCGGAGCGACAGCGAGCCGTGGTGTGACGCCGTGGTGCCGCCACGCCGTGATGGCCAAACCGAGTGGGTTTGGTTGTGTTGTCGGCGGGCACCGGCTGATGAGGCATCCCCAGACAGGGTGCTTGGCGCGCTTATAACAGTTTGTACTCGCGGGTCACCAATATGGTGGTGGCCCCGTCGCGGGTCACCAATATGGGGAGCACGAGCCCCGGGTGACGGGAATGCTACACAGGTGATTTACATTGAATGTTTATTCGGTATCGTCACAATCGGAGATATGCTCCCTATATATTGTTGTACATAGTACAAAAGTTAGATAGCACAGAAGTTACATAGTACAGAAGTTAGAGGCACTACTTTGCGAGGCGCGGGCGGGAGACCGCGCGGAGGGCGCGGATCACGAGGCGTGTGTCGTGTGCGAAACGGGCGGCAGACTGACTGCCCCTCTGGTGCGGAGATGTGTTTATATTCACGCGACCGCGCGCTCTCCCCCCGCTCCCCTCTCTTCTTCGAGCAGTATATTTGGGATTGGGTCCGTGTATCGACGGGCGCGCCGTAGTCGCATGGTGGCGCTTTGTGTCGCCACAACCTCATTATAACATCAATAAAACGCGACCAACCTGATTGCAGGGCCAATCAGGTTGGTCGCGTTTTATTGATGCGCGCAGCTGCGCTCTCATTGGTTAGATTTTAATGGCGGCAAAATCACTGTGACAATACACGTACGCGTGAATTTAATGTTTCGCAATGTGTTTTGTTTTTAAAATACAGATTAAAAGTTAAAAATGGATAGCGACGATGATATTTGTACGCCTCCGGATATTCTAGAATAGGCAACAAAAGTAACTCACAATCTTTTGCCAGAAAAATCTAGAAAATTTTATGAAAAATAAACTATTGTCAGCTTATTACTCTTGTTGTTTGATTAATTGCATTAGTGAAGATAAAGTACCTAGTGTATGCAACTGCATATAACACGAGTATTAAAACACTCGTAACTGATCTTCTTATTAGAGAAATAACAGCAGCCACTGAAAAGCACACAACAAAGAAAGATATTCGCTGTGCGGACATTATTTTAAAGCCATGGATGACTAAGTCTCTCCTAAACCGGGCCAGACGTAAGGATCAACTCCACTCCGAAGCTAGAAAATCCCCAAAATACCCAGTTTTACAGAAAAAATATATCGACTATCGCAACCACTACAACTTGCTTCTTCAGACTTATACCTAAGAATAATTACGACTCTGAACAAATTAATTCGAGCAAAAATGATAGCAAAAAACTTTGGAAGACTGTGAATGATATATGTAACCTCAAATCCAAAAAAACAGACCCATCAGCCCTTCTAAAGACAGAAAACTATAACCTACGTTCTAGCGCGCTTACCTAGAAGGTATTGTTGCGACTGACGCCGGCTCCAAATATTACTGATTTCAATTAGAATACCTACTTATAGTAAGTTTCAATAATTTGATAGATTCTTCACTTCCAACTCTGAATTTTGAAGTCGCAAAAATTAAAATAAATTATTTATTAACTTTTTAGTGACAGCAGGCTCGAAGTCGGTTATTGAAGTTTTTTTTAAATAATTTTTATTTTATAAGTTTTAGTTTCATTTCGTGCACATACCTACTCATACGTATAGGTGGACAGTGTTTATCAGAATTGATAAAATTAAATGAAATCAGCATCAGAATCGGCCTAGCACTTTTAGGCGTCAACAAATGTATGTATGAAGCGCCCTCTAGTGAGTAATTAACGAATCACATAAATCAATTCATTTACGAAACAAATCTAAGCCTATCAGAAAAAACCGCATCAAAATCAGGGTTATAATTTAGAAGATACAATGTATACAGCAGCGCCCCCTGGTGAGATGTCATCGTAACACATAACTATAAAGATGCACCATTCAAACCTCAACACAATCACAGATGACCGCATCAAAATCTGAGTAGTCGTTTTAGAAATATAGGTAAAATTGGTTTGCGTAAACTTTATTAATTTGTTGGTTTTTTCTCAAAAAGTACGAGACCGAATGAAAAAAAAATAGGACCATTTCCGAAACTATCCTCGTCGAATAAAAAAATAATTTTTGAAATCGGTTCATAAATATAATTCACGGAGTAATCGCGTAACATACCCACAAAAAAAACTTTCAGAAGACTTGATAACCTCCTTTTTTTGGAAGTCGGTTAAAAACTTTCCAAGTCTCGATGGAGCTGCTTGTTTATCTTTTTAAAAAAGTAATAAAATCTAGACAAGGTCGTGCCAAGTCTAAGGTTCGTTACTTCGATTTGTTGTTGTGTGACTTATGGCCGTTGACTTGTACCCACTAATGTATAAAGAATGTTTGATTCTGCTTCTAAACATTTAGACCAACTGAACTTTTATAAATCTTATTATTTTCATTCGAAACAAATTCGAAATGAATCTGGCAGCGTCGCATAATTATTCTACATCTTTGTTAGACATGTAGAAATAAAATCGATACATCGATATTTTTCAACGATATTGAATACTTCGCTGCTTTCTGTACTACATTTAAATATTAAAACGGGATAAAACTCGATATTTTTTCAGACCAATAAACAATGATAACTTTTAAAATAAATAAAATCCTAAAACGGAATATTTTTATTTACCGACATCTTTAAAATCGATTTTATTATGTATATCATGTATTATATCTGCCTTAAATCTTACAGTACCTACCGAACAACCAGAAGTCAGCTTACAGCTCTGCACAAAAATCAAAGAGATTTTTTTATATGTATCAGATAAATATCGGTTTGATTAATAAATTATTAAAATTTCGCAATTCTACAATTATTAAAAATTATGTTTATTTATTTGGACGAATATTTTCTTTGGCGTCATACCGATAAATCAATATTTTTGAATAAAAATATCAATATCAAAATTTACAAAAAACATCGAAACGATAATATTATATCGTTACTTTATTGCATTTCGGTCATCCCTAATCTTAGTTTTACATTCGAATGCAACGTTGTCAGCTCGTGCGTTTGAAGCATTCTAAATTCTAAATTTAAATTATAATGAACATAGAATTCTCTAGATAGAAAATGGAAACATATTTATTGTAAACTAACTGTACCCGCGGCGTTGCTCGCGTTTGAATTCGCTATTTGTAAGTTGAAGCCTGCAATGTCGAGAAAGCTAACCACATTGGACCAAGAGCGAAAATTTTTGTGACTTTTTATATTCTAGGGATTCATCTTCGTCTAGTGAGTAGTGAGTAGTCAGCGAATCACATATTTTTTTAATAAAAAAAATAATTTATGGTAAGAAGAGATTTTTTTTTGTCAGGTTACAGGTTAATAAAAATATTAACCTGTAACCTGACAAAAAAAATCTCTACACGTTTGTGAAATTTTTATCGAAATCCGTCAAGCCATTTTTTAAATATGGGTGTTTATATAAACAGATTAACAGTCAAGTTCTAGAAATTGTTGAAACGTGTTCTGTTATCAATTCTAAGTATCTCCAAACATTTTTTAAATATCTTCAATGTTCAGACTTTCAATCTTCTACAGCTTTGTTGTATGTATAGATAGATAGATATAGAACAGATATATTTGTTAAAATAATTTTATGCAGAATTTACAATTCACGTATATTATGCGCATGAAATAAAAATTGTAAAAGTATACAGATACAGAGAAAGAGAGATTATTTGTTTTCTAGGCTTTTCTAAGGATAAGTACTTCATAACTTAGAAATACTAAATACTTTACGTCAATATCACTACTCCGGGGCTGAGCTGGCAGCCACACTTGAAAACCAAAGAGGGAAGATGCTTGGCCACCTTATTCGACATGACGACTTTCTGAAAACATCATTGAAGGGAAACTGGAAGCACGAAGAGGAAGAGGAAGGCCGAGGAGGTCATATATGGACCAAATAAAGGAGAAGGCGGGCGTTATATCGTATAAGGAGATCAAGGAATTGGCGGAAGATCGGGAAATATGGCGCATGTTGCACATACCAGGCCCTCTCCCTTAAATTTTTGATGATAATGATGATGCTGAAATATCACTACATTAATTTCTTTTTCTTGTAGTTTTGCGTAGTGGACGGTAAAAGAACCAAGATTTTTCAAAAATGTGTTACTTGCCGATAATGATTTTACGTTTGTCTAAAAAATCAATTCAATTAAATTTATTTATTTCTATTTTACTTTATTTCATTTCATCTCATCTCGTTAAATTTCATTTCCGCAACCATTTACATTATTTTACGCAAAACTCGCAGTACTAAACTTCAAAATAAACTTCTCATAATATCGTTGCCTAGAAATTATTCTGATATACCGAACCACAAATCCAAATACAAACTTCAATTCGCCACTCTCCCACTACCTGACACGAGCTGGCAACGCCCCATTTTCTCTTCAGTAGTCTCAATACTTATCTTCCTGTAATAAACAAATGCGACGTTGCCAGCTCGCTACTAATCGATAATAGCTTCATGCGAAACGCATCTATATAGGCGTTCTAAATTCAAAATATGCAAATATTACATTTGACCATAGAATAGTCTACTCGTAGATAGAGAACGGAATAATGTTTGTGAAATATAATAGAATAAAAAGTACTTTTATGTATGATTAATGTAAACGTAAGAATTAAACAAATCGTTTTTTAATACAGATACAGAGAAAGAGAAACATGTTTCATAATTTGTTCTCTAGGTTTTTCTAAGTATTACTACTACATCGTTTACATAAAC
This sequence comes from Macaria notata, assembly GCA_927399415.1. NCBI lineage: Eukaryota > Metazoa > Arthropoda > Insecta > Lepidoptera > Geometridae > Macaria > Macaria notata. The sequence goes on from OV656746.1 coordinate 11,702,092, forward strand.
TTAGTAATTACAAGTATGTAAATAATAATACAAAATTTAGTTTCTTTTTGCAATATGACTGATGATTTTTCAATTATCTTGTACATTATGTTGATAATTAATATGTAAAAACGTTTATCTTCCAAATTACAAGTGTAGTGTTTTTTTTTGAGCTATATAGTAAATCACAATACTTACATCTGTGTTTTTATTAAAACCACCGTTACATTTTTTATTTATTTTTAAAGTGCTCATATATTTTGCTCACACTAAGTAAATGGCCATTATATGGTATCTATGGAATAGATCTGCGGCTCTCAATTATACTTATGTCTTTCTTTTTTTCAGAAACGTCAATTTCATTATACTTTGAAACTGTCATTGTACATTGTCTGCAGTCGGTATGTGCACTATATGAAGTTTTAGTGGCAGACATATTGCATTTTTTTCCATAGTAATTTCATAATTTTTGTAAAGCTTGTTTTGGCTTCATTATGAATGAAACATGGGCTAGTTTTCTAGACACGTGATCCCAAGAAAGCGCTAAACCCACCGGTTTATTCCAACTAGGACTAGGTTACTATTCCAAATTGGAATAGGTTAAGGGTACTCGCGTCAGGAGATCGGTTTCAAACTCGGTATCGGGGGGTTATTTGACCTGGTTTTTCTTCCTATACCCCCATTTGGGGTTCTATCGGCACCCCTTGGGGTACCTCCCATACATTTTTTTTTTTGGGGTTTTTTTTAATTTTCTCGCCTTTTAATTCCTTTATGAACTTAGTATATGCCTCACCTAAAATTTTCGTTCAATACCCGTCGTTTGACACCAATTTTATCCCTCTAGGATAATAAATGTAGATTTTAAGGCCGGGTTAGATTTTTCAAGTTGACAATATTTCCATACAAATGTATGGGATATGAGCGTTTTTCATAATAAAATAGACAAAATCGTAATTGTTGTAATTTATCTTCAACTCAATAACTTAAACCCAAAAAGTTGAGCCCAAAAAGTTGAGCCCAAAAAGTTGAGCCCAAAAAGTTGAGCCCAAAAAGTGGGTTGCGCCCAAAAAGTGGGTTGAGCCCAAAAAGTTGAGCCCAAAAAGTTGAGCCCAAAAAGTTGAGCCAAAAAAGTGGTATGAGCCCAAAAAGTGGGTTGAGCCCAAAAAGTAGAGCCCAAAAAGTAGAGCCCAAAAAGTTGAGCCCAAAAAGTTGAGCCTAAAAAGTTGAGCCCAAAAATTGAGCCCAAAAAGTTGAGCCCAAAAAGTTGAGCCCAAAAAGTGGAACCCAAAAAGTGGGTTGAGCCCAAAAAGTTGAGCCCAAAAAGTTAAGCCCAAAAAGTTGAGCCCAAAAAGTGGAACCCAAAAAGTAGAACCCAAAAAGGTGAAATACCTCCTAATACTCATATATATTTAACAATAAAATTAATCAGCTAGGTAGATTAAGCAACATCATACATAGCGGTAGGCAAAAACTTTAAAAATTGGAATAGGTTAAGGGTACTCGCGTCGGGAGATCGGTTTCAAACTCGGTATCTGGGGGTTATTTGACCTGGTCTTTCTTCCTATACCCCCTTTTGGGGTTCTATCGGCACCCCTTGGGGTACCTCCCATACATTTTTTTTTTTTTTTGGGGTTTTTTTTAATTTTCTCGCCTATTAATTCCTTTATGAACTCAGTATATGCCACACCTAAAAATTTCGTTCAATACCCGTCGTTTGACACCAATTTTATCCCTCAAGGATAATAAATGTAGATTTTAAGGCCGGGTTAGATTTTTCAAGTCGACAATATTTCCATACAAATGTATGGGATATGAGCGTTTTTCATAATAAAATAGACAAAATCGTAATTGTTGTAATTTATCTTCAACTCAATAACTTAAACCCAAAAAGTTGAGCCCAAAAAGTTGAGCCCAAAAAGTTGAGCCCAAAAAGTTGAGCCCAAAAAGTTGAGCCCAAAAAGTTGAGCCCAAAAAGTTGAGCCCAAAAAGTTGAGCCCAAAAAGTTGAGCCCAAAAAGTGGAACCCAAAAAGTGGGTTGAGCCCAAAAAGTTGAGCCCAAAAAGTTGAGCCCAAAAAGTTGAGCCCAAAAAGTTGAGCCCAAAAAGTTGAGCCCAAAAAGTGGAACCCAAAAAGTGGAACCCAAAAAGTAGAACCCAAAAAGGTGAAATACCTCCTAATACTCATATATATTTAACAATAAAAATAATCAACTAGGTAGATTAAGCAACATCATACATAGCGGTAGGCAAAAACTTTAAAAATTGGAATAGGTTAAGGGTACTCGCGTCGGGAGATCGGTTTCAAACTCGGTATCTGGGGGTTATTTGACCTGGTCTTTCTTCCTATACCCCCTTTTGGGGTTCTATCGGCACCCCTTGGGGTACCTCCCATACATTTTTTTTTTTTTTTGGGGTTTTTTTTAATTTTCTCGCCTATTAATTCCTTTATGAACTCAGTATATGCCACACCTAAAAATTTCGTTCAATACCCGTCGTTTGACACCAATTTTATCCCTCTAGGATAATAAATGTAGATTTTAAGGCCGGGTTAGATTTTTCAAGTCGACAATATTTCCATACAAATGTATGGGATATGAGCGTTTTTCATAATAAAATAGACAAAATCGTAATTGTTGTAATTTATCTTCAACTCAATAACTTAAACCCAAAAAGTTGAGCCCAAAAAGTTGAGCCCAAAAAGTTGAGCCCAAAAAGTTGAGCCCAAAAAGTTGAGCCCAAAAAGTTGAGCCCAAAAAGTTGAGCCCAAAAAGTTGAGCCCAAAAAGTTGAGCCCAAAAAGTTGAGCCCAAAAAGTGGAACCCAAAAAGTGGGTTGAGCCCAAAAAGTTGAGCCCAAAAAGTTGAGCCCAAAAAGTTGAGCCCAAAAAGTTGAGCCCAAAAAGTTGAGCCCAAAAAGTTGAGCCCAAAAAGTTGAGCCCAAAAAGTGGAACCCAAAAAGTGGAACCCAAAAAGTAGAACCCAAAAAGGTGAAATACCTCCTAATACTCATATATATTTAACAATAAAAATAATCAACTAGGTAGATTAAGCAACATCATACATAGCGGTAGGCAAAAACTTTAAAAATTGGAATAGGTTAGGTTAAGGGTACTCGCGTCGGGAGATCGGTTTCAAACTCGGTATCTGGGGGTTATTTGACCTGGTCTTTCTTCCTATACCCCCTTTTGGGGTTCTATCGGCACCCCTTGGGGTACCTCCCATACATTTTTTTTTTTTGGGGTTTTTTTTAATTTTCTCGCCTATTAATTCCTTTATGAACTCAGTATATGCCACACCTAAAAATTTCGTTCAATACCCGTCGTTTGACACCAATTTTATCCCTCTAGGATAATAAATGTAGATTTTAAGGCCGGGTTAGATTTTTCAAGTCGACAATATTTCCATACAAATGTATGGGATATGAGCGTTTTTCATAATAAAATAGACAAAATCGTAATTGTTGTAATTTATCTTCAACTCAATAACTTAAACCCAAAAAGTTAAGCCCAAAAAGTTGAGCCCAAAAAGTTGAGCCCAAAAAGTTGAGCCCAAAAAGTTGAGCCCAAAAAGTTGAGCCCAAAAAGTTGAGCCCAAAAAGTGGAACCCAAAAAGTGGGTTGAGCCCAAAAAGTTGAGCCCAAAAAGTTGAGCCCAAAAAGTTGAGCCCAAAAAGTTGAGCCCAAAAAGTTGAGCCCAAAAAGTGGAACCCAAAAAGTGGAACCCAAAAAGTAGAACCCAAAAAGGTGAAATACCTCCTAATACTCATATATATTTAACAATAAAAATAATCAACTAGGTAGATTAAGCAACATCATACATAGCGGTAGGCAAAAACTTTAAAAATTGGAATAGGTTAAGGGTACTCGCGTCGGGAGATCGGTTTCAAACTCGGTATCTGGGGGTTATTTGACCTGGTCTTTCTTCCTATACCCCCTTTTGGGGTTCTATCGGCACCCCTTGGGGTACCTCCCATACATTTTTTTTTTTTTTTGGGGTTTTTTTTAATTTTCTCGCCTATTAATTCCTTTATGAACTCAGTATATGCCACACCTAAAAATTTCGTTCAATACCCGTCGTTTGACACCAATTTTATCCCTCTAGGATAATAAATGTAGATTTTAAGGCCGGGTTAGATTTTTCAAGTCGACAATATTTCCATACAAATGTATGGGATATGAGCGTTTTTCATAATAAAATAGACAAAATCGTAATTGTTGTAATTTATCTTCAACTCAATAACTTAAACCCAAAAAGTTGAGCCCAAAAAGTTGAGCCCAAAAAGTTGAGCCCAAAAAGTTGAGCCCAAAAAGTTGAGCCCAAAAAATTGAGCCCAAAAAGTTGAGCCCAAAAAGTTGAGCCCAAAAAGTTGAGCCCAAAAAGTTGAGCCCAAAAAGTGGAACCCAAAAAGTGGGTTGAGCCCAAAAAGTTGAGCCCAAAAAGTTGAGCCCAAAAAGTTGAGCCCAAAAAGTTGAGCCCAAAAAGTTGAGCCCAAAAAGTTGAGCCCAAAAAGTTGAGCCCAAAAAGTTGAGCCCAAAAAGTGGAACCCAAAAAGTGGAACCCAAAAAGTAGAACCCAAAAAGGTGAAATACCTCCTAATACTCATATATATTTAACAATAAAAATAATCAACTAGGTAGATTAAGCAACATCATACATAGCGGTAGGCAAAAACTTTAAAAATTGGAATAGGTTAGGTTAAGGGTACTCGCGTCGGGAGATCGGTTTCAAACTCGGTATCTGGGGGTTATTTGACCTGGTCTTTCTTCCTATACCCCCTTTTGGGGTTCTATCGGCACCCCTTGGGGTACCTCCCATACATTTTTTTTTTTTTTTGGGGTTTTTTTTAATTTTCTCGCCTATTAATTCCTTTATGAACTCAGTATATGCCACACCTAAAAATTTCGTTCAATACCCGTCGTTTGACACCAATTTTATCCCTCTAGGATAATAAATGTAGATTTTAAGGCCGGGTTAGATTTTTCAAGTCGACAATATTTCCATACAAATGTATGGGATATGAGCGTTTTTCATAATAAAATAGACAAAATCGTAATTGTTGTAATTTATCTTCAACTCAATAACTTAAACCCAAAAAGTTGAGCCCAAAAAGTTGAGCCCAAAAAGTTGAGCCCAAAAAGTTGAGCCCAAAAAGTTGAGCCCAAAAAGTTGAGCCCAAAAAGTTGAGCCCAAAAAGTTGAGCCCAAAAAGTTGAGCCCAAAAAGTGGAACCCAAAAAGTGGGTTGAGCCCAAAAAGTTGAGCCCAAAAAGTTGAGCCCAAAAAGTTGAGCCCAAAAAGTTGAGCCCAAAAAGTTGAGCCCAAAAAGTGGAACCCAAAAAGTGGAACCCAAAAAGTAGAACCCAAAAAGGTGAAATACCTCCTAATACTCATATATATTTAACAATAAAAAAGTTGAGCCCAAAAAGTTGAGCCCAAAAAGTTGAGCCCAAAAAGTTGAGCCCAAAAAGTTGAGCCCAAAAAGTGGAACCCAAAAAGTGGAACCCAAAAAGTAGAACCCAAAAAGGTGAAATACCTCCTAATACTCATATATATTTAACAATAAAAATAATCAACTAGGTAGATTAAGCAACATCATACATAGCGGTAGGCAAAAACTTTAAAAATTGGAATAGGTTAGGTTAAGGGTACTCGCGTCGGGAGATCGGTTTCAAACTCGGTATCTGGGGGTTATTTGACCTGGTCTTTCTTCCTATACCCCCTTTTGGGGTTCTATCGGCACCCCTTGGGGTACCTCCCATACATTTTTTTTTTTTTTTTGGGGTTTTTTTTAATTTTCTCGCCTATTAATTCCTTTATGAACTCAGTATATGCCACACCTAAAAATTTCGTTCAATACCCGTCGTTTGACACCAATTTTATCCCTCTAGGATAATAAATGTAGATTTTAAGGCCGGGTTAGATTTTTCAAGTCGACAATATTTCCATACAAATGTATGGGATATGAGCGTTTTTCATAATAAAATAGACAAAATCGTAATTGTTGTAATTTATCTTCAACTCAATAACTTAAACCCAAAAAGTTGAGCCCAAAAAGTTGAGCCCAAAAAGTTGAGCCCAAAAAGTTGAGCCCAAAAAGTTGAGCCCAAAAAGTTGAGCCCAAAAAGTTGAGCCCAAAAAGTTGAGCCCAAAAAGTTGAGCCCAAAAAGTGGAACCCAAAAAGTGGGTTGAGCCCAAAAAGTTGAGCCCAAAAAGTTGAGCCCAAAAAGTTGAGCCCAAAAAGTTGAGCCCAAAAAGTTGAGCCCAAAAAGTGGAACCCAAAAAGTGGAACCCAAAAAGTAGAACCCAAAAAGGTGAAATACCTCCTAATACTCATATATATTTAACAATAAAAATAATCAACTAGGTAGATTAAGCAACATCATACATAGCGGTAGGCAAAAACTTTAAAAATTGGAATAGGTTAAGGGTACTCGCGTCGGGAGATCGGTTTCAAACTCGGTATCTGGGGGTTATTTGACCTGGTCTTTCTTCCTATACCCCCTTTTGGGGTTCTATCGGCACCCCTTGGGGTACCTCCCATACATTTTTTTTTTTTTTTGGGGTTTTTTTTAATTTTCTCGCCTATTAATTCCTTTATGAACTCAGTATATGCCACACCTAAAAATTTCGTTCAATACCCGTCGTTTGACACCAATTTTATCCCTCTAGGATAATAAATGTAGATTTTAAGGCCGGGTTAGATTTTTCAAGTCGACAATATTTCCATACAAATGTATGGGATATGAGCGTTTTTCATAATAAAATAGACAAAATCGTAATTGTTGTAATTTATCTTCAACTCAATAACTTAAACCCAAAAAGTTGAGCCCAAAAAGTTGAGCCCAAAAAGTTGAGCCCAAAAAGTTGAGCCCAAAAAGTTGAGCCCAAAAAGTTGAGCCCAAAAAGTTGAGCCCAAAAAGTTGAGCCCAAAAAGTTGAGCCCAAAAAGTGGAACCCAAAAAGTGGGTTGAGCCCAAAAAGTTGAGCCCAAAAAGTTGAGCCCAAAAAGTTGAGCCCAAAAAGTTGAGCCCAAAAAGTTGAGCCCAAAAAGTTGAGCCCAAAAAGTTGAGCCCAAAAAGTGGAACCCAAAAAGTGGAACCCAAAAAGTAGAACCCAAAAAGGTGAAATACCTCCTAATACTCATATATATTTAACAATAAAAATAATCAACTAGGTAGATTAAGCAACATCATACATAGCGGTAGGCAAAAACTTTAAAAATTGGAATAGGTTAGGTTAAGGGTACTCGCGTCGGGAGATCGGTTTCAAACTCGGTATCTGGGGGTTATTTGACCTGGTCTTTCTTCCTATACCCCCTTTTGGGGTTCTATCGGCACCCCTTGGGGTACCTCCCATACATTTTTTTTTTTTTTTGGGGTTTTTTTTAATTTTCTCGCCTATTAATTCCTTTATGAACTCAGTATATGCCACACCTAAAAATTTCGTTCAATACCCGTCGTTTGACACCAATTTTATCCCTCTAGGATAATAAATGTAGATTTTAAGGCCGGGTTAGATTTTTCAAGTCGACAATATTTCCATACAAATGTATGGGATATGAGCGTTTTTCATAATAAAATAGACAAAATCGTAATTGTTGTAATTTATCTTCAACTCAATAACTTAAACCCAAAAAGTTGAGCCCAAAAAGTTGAGCCCAAAAAGTTGAGCCCAAAAAGTTGAGCCCAAAAAGTTGAGCCCAAAAAGTTGAGCCCAAAAAGTGGAACCCAAAAAGTGGAACCCAAAAAGTAGAACCCAAAAAGGTGAAATACCTCCTAATACTCATATATATTTAACAATAAAAATAATCAACTAGGTAGATTAAGCAACATCATACATAGCGGTAGGCAAAAACTTTAAAAATTGGAATAGGTTAGGTTAAGGGTACTCGCGTCGGGAGATCGGTTTCAAACTCGGTATCTGGGGGTTATTTGACCTGGTCTTTCTTCCTATACCCCCTTTTGGGGTTCTATCGGCACCCCTTGGGGTACCTCCCATACATTTTTTTTTTTTTTTTGGGGTTTTTTTTAATTTTCTCGCCTATTAATTCCTTTATGAACTCAGTATATGCCACACCTAAAAATTTCGTTCAATACCCGTCGTTTGACACCAATTTTATCCCTCTAGGATAATAAATGTAGATTTTAAGGCCGGGTTAGATTTTTCAAGTCGACAATATTTCCATACAAATGTATGGGATATGAGCGTTTTTCATAATAAAATAGACAAAATCGTAATTGTTGTAATTTATCTTCAACTCAATAACTTAAACCCAAAAAGTTGAGCCCAAAAAGTTGAGCCCAAAAAGTTGAGCCCAAAAAGTTGAGCCCAAAAAGTTGAGCCCAAAAAGTGGAACCCAAAAAGTGGGTTGAGCCCAAAAAGTTGAGCCCAAAAAGTTGAGCCCAAAAAGTTGAGCCCAAAAAGTTGAGCCCAAAAAGTTGAGCCCAAAAAGTTGAGCCCAAAAAGTTGAGCCCAAAAAGTGGAACCCAAAAAGTGGAACCCAAAAAGTAGAACCCAAAAAGGTGAAATACCTCCTAATACTCATATATATTTAACAATAAAAATAATCAACTAGGTAGATTAAGCAACATCATACATAGCGGTAGGCAAAAACTTTAAAAATTGGAATAGGTTAGGTTAAGGGTACTCGCGTCGGGAGATCGGTTTCAAACTCGGTATCTGGGGGTTATTTGACCTGGTCTTTCTTCCTATACCCCCTTTTGGGGTTCTATCGGCACCCCTTGGGGTACCTCCCATACATTTTTTTTTTTTTTTGGGGTTTTTTTTAATTTTCTCGCCTATTAATTCCTTTATGAACTCAGTATATGCCACACCTAAAAATTTCGTTCAATACCCGTCGTTTGACACCAATTTTATCCCTCTAGGATAATAAATGTAGATTTTAAGGCCGGGTTAGATTTTTCAAGTCGACAATATTTCCATACAAATGTATGGGATATGAGCGTTTTTCATAATAAAATAGACAAAATCGTAATTGTTGTAATTTATCTTCAACTCAATAACTTAAACCCAAAAAGTTGAGCCCAAAAAGTTGAGCCCAAAAAGTTGAGCCCAAAAAGTTGAGCCCAAAAAGTTGAGCCCAAAAAGTTGAGCCCAAAAAGTGGAACCCAAAAAGTGGAACCCAAAAAGTAGAACCCAAAAAGGTGAAATACCTCCTAATACTCATATATATTTAACAATAAAAATAATCAACTAGGTAGATTAAGCAACATCATACATAGCGGTAGGCAAAAACTTTAAAAATTGGAATAGGTTAGGTTAAGGGTACTCGCGTCGGGAGATCGGTTTCAAACTCGGTATCTGGGGGTTATTTGACCTGGTCTTTCTTCCTATACCCCCTTTTGGGGTTCTATCGGCACCCCTTGGGGTACCTCCCATACATTTTTTTTTTTTTTGGGGTTTTTTTTAATTTTCTCGCCTATTAATTCCTTTATGAACTCAGTATATGCCACACCTAAAAATTTCGTTCAATACCCGTCGTTTGACACCAATTTTATCCCTCTAGGATAATAAATGTAGATTTTAAGGCCGGGTTAGATTTTTCAAGTCGACAATATTTCCATACAAATGTATGGGATATGAGCGTTTTTCATAATAAAATAGACAAAATCGTAATTGTTGTAATTTATCTTCAACTCAATAACTTAAACCCAAAAAGTTGAGCCCAAAAAGTGGAACCCAAAAAGTGGGTTGAGCCCAAAAAGTTGAGCCCAAAAAGTTGAGCCCAAAAAGGTTAGGTTAGGTTAGGTTAGGTTAGGTTAGGTTAGGTTAGGTTAGGTTAGGTTAGGTTAGGTTAGGTTAGGTTAGGTTAGGTTAGGTTAGGTTAGGTTAGGTTAGGTTAGGTTAGGTTAGGTTAGGTTAGGTTAGGTTAGGTTAGGTTAGGTTAGGTTAGGTTAGGTTAGGTTAGGTTAGGTTAGGTTAGGTTAGGTTAGGTTAGGTTAGGTTAGGTTAGGTTAGGTTAGGTTAGGTTAGGTTAGGTTAGGTTAGGTTAGGTTAGGTTAGGTTAGGTTAGGTTAGGTTAGGTTAGGTTAGGTTAGGTTAGGTTAGGTTAGGTTAGGTTAGGTTAGGTTAGGTTAGGTTAGGTTAGGTTAGGTTAGGTTAGGTTAGGTTAGGTTAGGTTAGGTTAGGTTAGGTTAGGTTAGGTTAGGTTAGGTTAGGTTAGGTTAGGTTAGGTTAGGTTAGGTTAGGTTAGGTTAGGTTAGGTTAGGTTAGGTTAGGTTAGGTTAGGTTAGGTTAGGTTAGGTTAGGTTAGGTTAGGTTAGGTTAGGTTAGGTTAGGTTAGGTTAGGTTAGGTTAGGTTAGGTTAGGTTAGGTTAGGTTAGGTTAGGTTAGGTTAGGTTAGGTTAGGTTAGGTTAGGTTAGGTTAGGTTAGGTTAGGTTAGGTTAGGTTAGGTTAGGTTAGGTTAGGTTAGGTTAGGTTAGGTTAGGTTAGGTTAGGTTAGGTTAGGTTAGGTTAGGTTAGGTTAGGTTAGGTTAGGTTAGGTTAGGTTAGGTTAGGTTAGGTTAGGTTAGGTTAGGTTAGGTTAGGTTAGGTTAGGTTAGGTTAGGTTAGGTTAGGTTAGGTTAGGTTAGGTTAGGTTAGGTTAGGTTAGGTTAGGTTAGGTTAGGTTAGGTTAGGTTAGGTTAGGTTAGGTTAGGTTAGGTTAGGTTAGGTTAGGTTAGGTTAGGTTAGGTTAGGTTAGGTTAGGTTAGGTTAGGTTAGGTTAGGTTAGGTTAGGTTAGGTTAGGTTAGGTTAGGTTAGGTTAGGTTAGGTTAGGTTAGGTTAGGTTAGGTTAGGTTAGGTTAGGTTAGGTTAGGTTAGGTTAGGTTAGGTTAGGTTAGGTTAGGTTAGGTTAGGTTAGGTTAGGTTAGGTTAGGTTAGGTTAGGTTAGGTTAGGTTAGGTTAGGTTAGGTTAGGTTAGGTTAGGTTAGGTTAGGTTAGGTTAGGTTAGGTTAGGTTAGGTTAGGTTAGGTTAGGTTAGGTTAGATTAGGTTAGGTTAGGTTAGGTTAGGTTAGGTTAGGTTAGGTTAGGTTAGGTTAGGTTAGGTTAGGTTAGGTTAGGTTAGGTTAGGTTAGGTTAGGTTAGGTTAGGTTAGGTTAGGTTAGGTTAGGTTAGGTTAGGTTAGGTTAGGTTAGGTTAGGTTAGGTTAGGTTAGGTTAGGTTAGGTTAGGTTAGGTTAGGTTAGGTTAGGTTAGGTTAGGTTAGGTTAGGTTAGGTTAGGTTAGGTTAGGTTAGGTTAGGTTAGGTTAGGTTAGGTTAGGTTAGGTTAGGTTAGGTTAGGTTAGGTTAGGTTAGGTTAGGTTAGGTTAGGTTAGGTTAGGTTAGGTTAGGTTAGGTTAGGTTAGGTTAGGTTAGGTTAGGTTAGGTTAGGTTAGGTTAGGTTAGGTTAGGTTAGGTTAGGTTAGGTTAGGTTAGGTTAGGTTAGGTTAGGTTAGGTTAGGTTAGGTTAGGTTAGGTTAGGTTAGGTTAGGTTAGGTTAGGTTAGGTTAGGTTAGGTTAGGTTAGGTTAGGTTAGGTTAGGTTAGGTTAGGTTAGGTTAGGTTAGGTTAGGTTAGGTTAGGTTAGGTTAGGTTAGGTTAGGTTAGGTTAGGTTAGGTTAGGTTAGGTTAGGTTAGGTTAGGTTAGGTTAGGTTAGGTTAGGTTAGGTTAGGTTAGGTTAGGTTAGGTTAGGTTAGGTTAGGTTAGGTTAGGTTAGGTTAGGTTAGGTTAGGTTAGGTTAGGTTAGGTTAGGTTAGGTTAGGTTAGGTTAGGTTAGGTTAGGTTAGGTTAGGTTAGGTTAGGTTAGGTTAGGTTAGGTTAGGTTAGGTTAGGTTAGGTTAGGTTAGGTTAGGTTAGGTTAGGTTAGGTTAGGTTAGGTTAGGTTAGGTTAGGTTAGGTTAGGTTAGGTTAGGTTAGGTTAGGTTAGGTTAGGTTAGGTTAGGTTAGGTTAGGTTAGGTTAGGTTAGGTTAGGTTAGGTTAGGTTAGGTTAGGTTAGGTTAGGTTAGGTTAGGTTAGGTTAGGTTAGGTTAGGTTAGGTTAGGTTAGGTTAGGTTAGGTTAGGTTAGGTTAGGTTAGGTTAGGTTAGGTTAGGTTAGGTTAGGTTAGGTTAGGTTAGGTTAGGTTAGGTTAGGTTAGGTTAGGTTAGGTTAGGTTAGGTTAGGTTTTTTTTTTTTTTTTTTTTTTTTTTTTTTTTTTTTTTTTTTATCCTCCGAGATCTGTGTTTTTCGGAGACTATGCTTACTTTACTCTTTCATACCTTTCTCGCTTTTGCTACTGCTCGTACTTTCGTTCTTCATACTGGTTCTTTCTATCTTGCTTCACCTTTCATTCTTTTGTTGGTATTTCCAACCTATTGCCCTATTCTATCTTGTGTGTTTACTTATTCTATGTTAGTAACAGGATGGGAAAGGGTTTTAACATTCGTTTTACATAATTATTTTTCTTGAGCACTACACTGGTTATGTGGGGGTGGCACTTACTCTATCAAATTGAATTGACGGTAGTGCCCCCAAGTTTTTACATCCGTTTTTCTTAGCTACTTCGATTACTACATTTTTGCAATATTTTATGAATTTCTTTTGCTTATACTTATCCGCTATTAAATTACATATATTGTTTTTACAAATTTTATCATCTATTAAGCATTCCGTTTCAAATCTCTGCCTGCCAAATATACTGCATTCCGTTAAGACGTGTACTACGCTTTCTTCGGCCCCTGATCCGCAGGGACACGCCGGGCTCTCCTTACACTTGAAACGATGCAGGTATTCGGAGAATCCGCCGTGTCCTGTGAACGTTTGTACAAGCACATGATCTATTTCCATCCTTCTAACCACCGGGAATGACTTAATCGCGTCGGGAAAGAATACTTTTGTTACGGACGCCACGCTTTCGCTCTTGTACCGTTCATTCCATTCGTCAAGCGACCCGTGACGAATTTGTCGCTTGACGAATGAAATCGGACACCTATCGTAATTTGCCCGACTCTTAAGTTGCAGCGCCGATTCTTTTGCGAGTTGGTCCGCCCTCTCGTTCCCCTCCAACCCCGCGTGAGCCTTAACCCAAAATAGGTTCACTATTTTGTGTTCATTTATCAAATTCTGAACGTTGGCTCGTGTTTTCACAGCGAGTGGATGGGGGGAAGTCAAGTTTGTGACCGTCTCGAGTGCCGATCTTGAATCACAATATATATTGCAGCACTTTTTCTTGCTCTTTGCTGCCTTCTCCGTCGCCTCTGCAAGTGCCAACAACTCGGCCTGGTAAACGGAGCAGCACTGATCCAGTTTCAGCTTCCGGGTACTCGTTTCTTCGGCACCGTCCCGAATGGACAGTGCCGCGCCCACTTTCCCTTCGATCTTACTGCCGTCTGTGAATATATTGAGTCCGTCATCATTATGGTACTGTTCCAGTGCTGCTGCGTCCCCCAGGCAGATGAAGTTCAGCTCTTTCCGTGTTGCAGGATGTGGCATTGAGGAGAAGGGAACTGGCGTTTCCACTTCTCGGTCAGCTATTGCTCGTCGGCTATAACCCCTCTTTGTCTCATAAAGCTGAGCTGCTTCCCTGATCCTAATGTCGAGGGGAAGCAGGCCAGCGAGCAATAGCACCGAGTTTAGTGATGCTGTCTTATATGACTTCATTATCTTTTGCACGAATCCGCGCTGCACCGAGTCAAGCTCTTTCCGAATCATATTTTTTGTCGTTGCTGGCGCCCAAACACTCGCCGCGTACGTAATAACCGGCTCCACTACGGTAGTATATAGCGTTTTGATTATTTGGGGTTTCAACCCCCAGTTCACCTTTGCTGTACGTGATATTAATTTATAAAAGTTCTGCGCTTTGCGGCATATATTGTTTACGTGGGAGTTGAACGTGAGCCCCCGATCTATTGTTACGCCTAGCACCTTTATCTCCTTGCACAAGCCAATGTCGACCCCACCCATCTTCAGGCGTGGGTTGTCGTATTTCAATTTGTTGGTGATGACCATGGCCATTGTTTTATGTGGAGCAAACTTGAGCTTATTTGCGACTCCCCACGCCCAAATACGTTCGAGGGCGGCATTGGCCTGTTTTTCTATATGTAGTGCGGTTGGTCCGTCCGAGACGATTATGACGTCATCGGCGAACGCTTGTATATGAACCCCCCCCTTCTCTAGCTCGTGCAGGAGGGGGTCCAATAACAAGTTCCACATTGTGGGTCCACCGATGGAGCCTTGTACGCACCCTTTCGACGTCGTTTTGCGGCACTCCTCTCCGGCATAACGTACCTTCACGTTGCGGTTGCTGAGATAGCTGTCGATCACCCTTCTCAGGTTAATCGGACACCTTTCTTCAGCCAGCCGGACTCGTATTGCGGGCCACCAAGCGCTGTCGAAGGCCCCCTCGATGTCTAGCGACACGATTGTTATGATTCGTTTGAGTTTCAGCTTATCGCGTATGTGTCGCATCAAGACATAAAGGGAGTCCTCGGTGCTGCGCTGGGGCATGAATCCATACTGGTGAGTACTCGTCCGCGGCACTAGGTAAAACCTAAGTCGAGCAACCAACATCCTCTCAAAGCATTTGCCGAGCACGGGGAGGAGGCCTATTGGTCTGTAGGACTTTGGGATGGAGTAATCAGTCTTACCGGGTTTGCGTAGCGCTATCACTGTTGCCTCTTTCCACATGGTAGGAAAGTATCCAAGTGTGAGGCATTTATTTAACAATGTTAAGAACAGTAGATAGTCGCTCGCTATGGCATTCGTACAGATGTCGGCCGTAAAACCATCTGAACCGGGGGCTTTTTTGGGGTTGAAAGCTGCGAGCGCCACCTTCAGTTCGACCTCTGTAAATGGTGGATCGCAATGCTCATGTTGCTGTACATCATTCACTTGCTCTGCTTTAAGTCTGACCTGTCGATGTTCCGCGCTGTCGCTGCTCTCATCGTCTCTGGGGAAGAAGGTGTCTGCAAGTAGTTTAGCAGACCCGACGGAGTCCAGCACTGTCTGCCCATCTCTGAGTGGCAGGTCTTCCTCCCTACTTCGACACCTCCCTATCACCCGGTATATACCATCCCAGACCGACTCTCCATCCTGCTTGCCGCAAAACTCCATCCAACTGCGCATTCTTGTGTCCTCCACCTTTGTCTCATACTCCTCTTTCTTTTTCAGGTACTCGGCGACTACCCCCTCTCTCCTGATCTGTGACGCGCACCTGATCCGGCGTCTCCTGGTGATGACTTCTCTCCGCAGTGCAGCGAGCTCTTCGGTCCACCATGAAAAGGTAAGTGTTTCTGTTTGTTTTTTCTTTTGTAGAGTGTGTGTGCATGCGTGTGTTATTGCTTGTGTGTATGTTTGTACGACTGTGTCTATTTGTTGTGTGTCTGTGATGTGTTCTATGCTAGTGTGTGTGAGGTTGTGTTGTGCCAGAAATTGGTCCATTTTCTCACGAAACTGGACCCAATTTGCTTTCTTTGTATTGTATAGTCTTGTTGTGCGTGTGATGTGTGTGCCTTGTGATTTTGTGAGTTGAATGTTGAATGTTATTCCATGATGGTCCGAGCTCGTCATATTATCAGCGACTTTCCAGTCCTGCACCAGGGGGAGGATGTTCGCCGAGCACGTGGTGATGTCAACATGGCTGGAGTATCGTCTACCGCCTCGGATGGTCTCGAAGGTTGGCGTGTCTGGGTCGTTAGTGTTAAGGACTTGGAGCCCCAGGTCGTCAATCACGCTTAACAGGTCCGTACCCCGTGCCTCTGTCCTGACGCTTCCCCACCAGGTGTTCCAGGAGTTCACATCCCCACCCATGATGAAGCCATCAGCACCTAGCTCTCTGTATATTTCACCTAGATGGTCAGTGTATGGTTCTAGAGGTTTGTAGTCCTCAAAATACACAGAGAGCACGGTGATTCGCCATGCTTTGGTACGTATCCCCACGACCGCAATATTATTTGTGGTGTATTGGGGGTACTGCACCACGTCGAGTGTGGGGTCTAAAACGACTATGGCGGCTTTGATGACCTCATCTCCGTGGTTTGGATTTTGGAACACTCTGGCACCGGGATAACTCTTCAGCTTCTTTTTTGCACCCACGTACGGCTCCTGGAGAAGCATGACAGCGACCCTATTTTTGGCAGCAAACATGAAAGCTTCGTCCGTGGCTAGTAACTTTCTTTGGAGGTTGGTTTGTGCAATCATGTATCCGCCCGGGACGCCCTCAGCAATACGCCACGGTGGATCGCGCCTGTGCTTCCCACTTGGGTTAGGTTAGGTTAGGTTAGGTTAGGTTAGGTTAGGTTAGGTTAGGTTAGGTTAGGTTAGGTTAGGTTAGGTTAGGTTAGGTTAGGTTAGGTTAGGTTAGGTTAGGTTAGGTTAGGTTAGGTTAGGTTAGGTTAGGTTAGGTTAGGTTAGGTTAGGTTAGGTTAGGTTAGGTTAGGTTAGGTTAGGTTAGGTTAGGTTAGGTTAGGTTAGGTTAGGTTAGATTAGGTTAGGTTAGGTTAGGTTAGGTTAGGTTAGGTTAGGTTAGGTTAGGTTAGGTTAGGTTAGGTTAGGTTAGGTTAGGTTAGGTTAGGTTAGGTTAGGTTAGGTTAGGTTAGGTTAGGTTAGGTTAGGTTAGGTTAGGTTAGGTTAGGTTAGGTTAGGTTAGGTTAGGTTAGGTTAGGTTAGGTTAGGTTAGGTTAGGTTAGGTTAGGTTAGGTTAGGTTAGGTTAGGTTAGGTTAGGTTAGGTTAGGTTAGGTTAGGTTAGGTTAGGTTAGGTTAGGTTAGGTTAGGTTAGGTTAGGTTAGGTTAGGTTAGGTTAGGTTAGGTTAGGTTAGGTTAGGTTAGGTTAGGTTAGGTTAGGTTAGGTTAGGTTAGGTTAGGTTAGGTTAGGTTAGGTTAGGTTAGGTTAGGTTAGGTTAGGTTAGGTTAGGTTAGGTTAGGTTAGGTTAGGTTAGGTTAGGTTAGGTTAGGTTAGGTTAGGTTAGGTTAGGTTAGGTTAGGTTAGGTTAGGTTAGGTTAGGTTAGGTTAGGTTAGGTTAGGTTAGGTTAGGTTAGGTTAGGTTAGGTTAGGTTAGGTTAGGTTAGGTTAGGTTAGGTTAGGTTAGGTTAGGTTAGGTTAGGTTAGGTTAGGTTAGGTTAGGTTAGGTTAGGTTAGGTTAGGTTAGGTTAGGTTAGGTTAGGTTAGGTTAGGTTAGGTTAGGTTAGGTTAGGTTAGGTTAGGTTAGGTTAGGTTAGGTTAGGTTAGGTTAGGTTAGGTTAGGTTAGGTTAGGTTAGGTTAGGTTAGGTTAGGTTAGGTTAGGTTAGGTTAGGTTAGGTTAGGTTAGGTTAGGTTAGGTTAGGTTAGGTTAGGTTAGGTTAGGTTAGGTTAGGTTAGGTTAGGTTAGGTTAGGTTAGGTTAGGTTAGGTTAGGTTAGGTTAGGTTAGGTTAGGTTAGGTTAGGTTAGGTTAGGTTAGGTTAGGTTAGGTTAGGTTAGGTTAGGTTAGGTTAGGTTAGGTTAGGTTAGGTTAGGTTAGGTTAGGTTAAGGGTACTCGCGTCGGGAGATCGGTTTCAAACTCGGTATCTGGGGGTTATTTGACCTGGTCTTTCTTCCTATACCCCCTTTTGGGGTTCTATCGGCACCCCTTGGGGTACCTCCCATACATTTTTTTTTTTTTTTGGGGTTTTTTTTAATTTTCTCGCCTATTAATTCCTTTATGAACTCAGTATATGCCACACCTAAAAATTTCGTTCAATACCCGTCGTTTGACACCAATTTTATCCCTCAAGGATAATAAATGTAGATTTTAAGGCCGGGTTAGATTTTTCAAGTCGACAATATTTCCATACAAATGTATGGGATATGAGCGTTTTTCATAATAAAATAGACAAAATCGTAATTGTTGTAATTTATCTTCAACTCAATAACTTAAACCCAAAAAGTTGAGCCCAAAAAGTTGAGCCCAAAAAGTTGAGCCCAAAAAGTTGAGCCCAAAAAGTTGAGCCCAAAAAGTTGAGCCCAAAAAGTTGAGCCCAAAAAGTTGAGCCCAAAAAGTTGAGCCCAAAAAGTGGAACCCAAAAAGTGGGTTGAGCCCAAAAAGTTGAGCCCAAAAAGTTGAGCCCAAAAAGTTGAGCCCAAAAAGTTGAGCCCAAAAAGTTGAGCCCAAAAAGTGGAACCCAAAAAGTGGAACCCAAAAAGTAGAACCCAAAAAGGTGAAATACCTCCTAATACTCATATATATTTAACAATAAAAATAATCAACTAGGTAGATTAAGCAACATCATACATAGCGGTAGGCAAAAACTTTAAAAATTGGAATAGGTTAAGGGTACTCGCGTCGGGAGATCGGTTTCAAACTCGGTATCTGGGGGTTATTTGACCTGGTCTTTCTTCCTATACCCCCTTTTGGGGTTCTATCGGCACCCCTTGGGGTACCTCCCATACATTTTTTTTTTTTTTTGGGGTTTTTTTTAATTTTCTCGCCTATTAATTCCTTTATGAACTCAGTATATGCCACACCTAAAATTTTCGTTCAATACCCGTCGTTTGACACCAATTTTATCCCTCTAGGATAATAAATGTAGATTTTAAGGCCGGGTTAGATTTTTCAAGTCGACAATATTTCCATACAAATGTATGGGATATGAGCGTTTTTCATAATAAAATAGACAAAATCGTAATTGTTGTAATTTATCTTCAACTCAATAACTTAAACCCAAAAAGTTGAGCCCAAAAAGTTGAGCCCAAAAAGTTGAGCCCAAAAAGTTGAGCCCAAAAAGTTGAGCCCAAAAAGTTGAGCCCAAAAAGTTGAGCCCAAAAAGTTGAGCCCAAAAAGTTGAGCCCAAAAAGTTGAGCCCAAAAAGTGGAACCCAAAAAGTGGGTTGAGCCCAAAAAGTTGAGCCCAAAAAGTTGAGCCCAAAAAGTTGAGCCCAAAAAGTTGAGCCCAAAAAGTTGAGCCCAAAAAGTTGAGCCCAAAAAGTTGAGCCCAAAAAGTGGAACCCAAAAAGTGGAACCCAAAAAGTAGAACCCAAAAAGGTGAAATACCTCCTAATACTCATATATATTTAACAATAAAAATAATCAACTAGGTAGATTAAGCAACATCATACATAGCGGTAGGCAAAAACTTTAAAAATTGGAATAGGTTAGGTTAAGGGTACTCGCGTCGGGAGATCGGTTTCAAACTCGGTATCTGGGGGTTATTTGACCTGGTCTTTCTTCCTATACCCCCTTTTGGGGTTCTATCGGCACCCCTTGGGGTACCTCCCATACATTTTTTTTTTTTGGGGTTTTTTTTAATTTTCTCGCCTATTAATTCCTTTATGAACTCAGTATATGCCACACCTAAAAATTTCGTTCAATACCCGTCGTTTGACACCAATTTTATCCCTCTAGGATAATAAATGTAGATTTTAAGGCCGGGTTAGATTTTTCAAGTCGACAATATTTCCATACAAATGTATGGGATATGAGCGTTTTTCATAATAAAATAGACAAAATCGTAATTGTTGTAATTTATCTTCAACTCAATAACTTAAACCCAAAAAGTTAAGCCCAAAAAGTTGAGCCCAAAAAGTTGAGCCCAAAAAGTTGAGCCCAAAAAGTTGAGCCCAAAAAGTTGAGCCCAAAAAGTTGAGCCCAAAAAGTGGAACCCAAAAAGTGGGTTGAGCCCAAAAAGTTGAGCCCAAAAAGTTGAGCCCAAAAAGTTGAGCCCAAAAAGTTGAGCCCAAAAAGTTGAGCCCAAAAAGTGGAACCCAAAAAGTGGAACCCAAAAAGTAGAACCCAAAAAGGTGAAATACCTCCTAATACTCATATATATTTAACAATAAAAATAATCAACTAGGTAGATTAAGCAACATCATACATAGCGGTAGGCAAAAACTTTAAAAATTGGAATAGGTTAAGGGTACTCGCGTCGGGAGATCGGTTTCAAACTCGGTATCTGGGGGTTATTTGACCTGGTCTTTCTTCCTATACCCCCTTTTGGGGTTCTATCGGCACCCCTTGGGGTACCTCCCATACATTTTTTTTTTTTTTTGGGGTTTTTTTTAATTTTCTCGCCTATTAATTCCTTTATGAACTCAGTATATGCCACACCTAAAAATTTCGTTCAATACCCGTCGTTTGACACCAATTTTATCCCTCTAGGATAATAAATGTAGATTTTAAGGCCGGGTTAGATTTTTCAAGTCGACAATATTTCCATACAAATGTATGGGATATGAGCGTTTTTCATAATAAAATAGACAAAATCGTAATTGTTGTAATTTATCTTCAACTCAATAACTTAAACCCAAAAAGTTGAGCCCAAAAAGTTGAGCCCAAAAAGTTGAGCCCAAAAAGTTGAGCCCAAAAAGTTGAGCCCAAAAAATTGAGCCCAAAAAGTTGAGCCCAAAAAGTTGAGCCCAAAAAGTTGAGCCCAAAAAGTTGAGCCCAAAAAGTGGAACCCAAAAAGTGGGTTGAGCCCAAAAAGTTGAGCCCAAAAAGTTGAGCCAAAAAAGTTGAGCCCAAAAAGTTGAGCCCAAAAAGTTGAGCCCAAAAAGTTGAGCCCAAAAAGTTGAGCCCAAAAAGTTGAGCCCAAAAAGTGGAACCCAAAAAGTGGAACCCAAAAAGTAGAACCCAAAAAGGTGAAATACCTCCTAATACTCATATATATTTAACAATAAAAATAATCAACTAGGTAGATTAAGCAACATCATACATAGCGGTAGGCAAAAACTTTAAAAATTGGAATAGGTTAGGTTAAGGGTACTCGCGTCGGGAGATCGGTTTCAAACTCGGTATCTGGGGGTTATTTGACCTGGTCTTTCTTCCTATACCCCCTTTTGGGGTTCTATCGGCACCCCTTGGGGTACCTCCCATACATTTTTTTTTTTTTTTGGGGTTTTTTTTAATTTTCTCGCCTATTAATTCCTTTATGAACTCAGTATATGCCACACCTAAAAATTTCGTTCAATACCCGTCGTTTGACACCAATTTTATCCCTCTAGGATAATAAATGTAGATTTTAAGGCCGGGTTAGATTTTTCAAGTCGACAATATTTCCATACAAATGTATGGGATATGAGCGTTTTTCATAATAAAATAGACAAAATCGTAATTGTTGTAATTTATCTTCAACTCAATAACTTAAACCCAAAAAGTTGAGCCCAAAAAGTTGAGCCCAAAAAGTTGAGCCCAAAAAGTTGAGCCCAAAAAGTTGAGCCCAAAAAGTTGAGCCCAAAAAGTTGAGCCCAAAAAGTTGAGCCCAAAAAGTTGAGCCCAAAAAGTGGAACCCAAAAAGTGGGTTGAGCCCAAAAAGTTGAGCCCAAAAAGTTGAGCCCAAAAAGTTGAGCCCAAAAAGTTGAGCCCAAAAAGTTGAGCCCAAAAAGTGGAACCCAAAAAGTGGAACCCAAAAAGTAGAACCCAAAAAGGTGAAATACCTCCTAATACTCATATATATTTAACAATAAAAAAGTTGAGCCCAAAAAGTTGAGCCCAAAAAGTTGAGCCCAAAAAGTTGAGCCCAAAAAGTTGAGCCCAAAAAGTGGAACCCAAAAAGTGGAACCCAAAAAGTAGAACCCAAAAAGGTGAAATACCTCCTAATACTCATATATATTTAACAATAAAAATAATCAACTAGGTAGATTAAGCAACATCATACATAGCGGTAGGCAAAAACTTTAAAAATTGGAATAGGTTAGGTTAAGGGTACTCGCGTCGGGAGATCGGTTTCAAACTCGGTATCTGGGGGTTATTTGACCTGGTCTTTCTTCCTATACCCCCTTTTGGGGTTCTATCGGCACCCCTTGGGGTACCTCCCATACATTTTTTTTTTTTTTTTGGGGTTTTTTTTAATTTTCTCGCCTATTAATTCCTTTATGAACTCAGTATATGCCACACCTAAAAATTTCGTTCAATACCCGTCGTTTGACACCAATTTTATCCCTCTAGGATAATAAATGTAGATTTTAAGGCCGGGTTAGATTTTTCAAGTCGACAATATTTCCATACAAATGTATGGGATATGAGCGTTTTTCATAATAAAATAGACAAAATCGTAATTGTTGTAATTTATCTTCAACTCAATAACTTAAACCCAAAAAGTTGAGCCCAAAAAGTTGAGCCCAAAAAGTTGAGCCCAAAAAGTTGAGCCCAAAAAGTTGAGCCCAAAAAGTTGAGCCCAAAAAGTTGAGCCCAAAAAGTTGAGCCCAAAAAGTTGAGCCCAAAAAGTGGAACCCAAAAAGTGGGTTGAGCCCAAAAAGTTGAGCCCAAAAAGTTGAGCCCAAAAAGTTGAGCCCAAAAAGTTGAGCCCAAAAAGTTGAGCCCAAAAAGTGGAACCCAAAAAGTGGAACCCAAAAAGTAGAACCCAAAAAGGTGAAATACCTCCTAATACTCATATATATTTAACAATAAAAATAATCAACTAGGTAGATTAAGCAACATCATACATAGCGGTAGGCAAAAACTTTAAAAATTGGAATAGGTTAAGGGTACTCGCGTCGGGAGATCGGTTTCAAACTCGGTATCTGGGGGTTATTTGACCTGGTCTTTCTTCCTATACCCCCTTTTGGGGTTCTATCGGCACCCCTTGGGGTACCTCCCATACATTTTTTTTTTTTTTTGGGGTTTTTTTTAATTTTCTCGCCTATTAATTCCTTTATGAACTCAGTATATGCCACACCTAAAAATTTCGTTCAATACCCGTCGTTTGACACCAATTTTATCCCTCTAGGATAATAAATGTAGATTTTAAGGCCGGGTTAGATTTTTCAAGTCGACAATATTTCCATACAAATGTATGGGATATGAGCGTTTTTCATAATAAAATAGACAAAATCGTAATTGTTGTAATTTATCTTCAACTCAATAACTTAAACCCAAAAAGTTGAGCCCAAAAAGTTGAGCCCAAAAAGTTGAGCCCAAAAAGTTGAGCCCAAAAAGTTGAGCCCAAAAAGTTGAGCCCAAAAAGTGGAACCCAAAAAGTGGGTTGAGCCCAAAAAGTTGAGCCCAAAAAGTTGAGCCCAAAAAGTTGAGCCCAAAAAGTTGAGCCCAAAAAGTTGAGCCCAAAAAGTTGAGCCCAAAAAGTTGAGCCCAAAAAGTGGAACCCAAAAAGTGGAACCCAAAAAGTAGAACCCAAAAAGGTGAAATACCTCCTAATACTCATATATATTTAACAATAAAAATAATCAACTAGGTAGATTAAGCAACATCATACATAGCGGTAGGCAAAAACTTTAAAAATTGGAATAGGTTAGGTTAAGGGTACTCGCGTCGGGAGATCGGTTTCAAACTCGGTATCTGGGGGTTATTTGACCTGGTCTTTCTTCCTATACCCCCTTTTGGGGTTCTATCGGCACCCCTTGGGGTACCTCCCATACATTTTTTTTTTTTTTTGGGGTTTTTTTTAATTTTCTCGCCTATTAATTCCTTTATGAACTCAGTATATGCCACACCTAAAAATTTCGTTCAATACCCGTCGTTTGACACCAATTTTATCCCTCTAGGATAATAAATGTAGATTTTAAGGCCGGGTTAGATTTTTCAAGTCGACAATATTTCCATACAAATGTATGGGATATGAGCGTTTTTCATAATAAAATAGACAAAATCGTAATTGTTGTAATTTATCTTCAACTCAATAACTTAAACCCAAAAAGTTGAGCCCAAAAAGTTGAGCCCAAAAAGTTGAGCCCAAAAAGTTGAGCCCAAAAAGTTGAGCCCAAAAAGTTGAGCCCAAAAAGTGGAACCCAAAAAGTGGAACCCAAAAAGTAGAACCCAAAAAGGTGAAATACCTCCTAATACTCATATATATTTAACAATAAAAATAATCAACTAGGTAGATTAAGCAACATCATACATAGCGGTAGGCAAAAACTTTAAAAATTGGAATAGGTTAGGTTAAGGGTACTCGCGTCGGGAGATCGGTTTCAAACTCGGTATCTGGGGGTTATTTGACCTGGTCTTTCTTCCTATACCCCCTTTTGGGGTTCTATCGGCACCCCTTGGGGTACCTCCCATACATTTTTTTTTTTTTTTTGGGGTTTTTTTTAATTTTCTCGCCTATTAATTCCTTTATGAACTCAGTATATGCCACACCTAAAAATTTCGTTCAATACCCGTCGTTTGACACCAATTTTATCCCTCTAGGATAATAAATGTAGATTTTAAGGCCGGGTTAGATTTTTCAAGTCGACAATATTTCCATACAAATGTATGGGATATGAGCGTTTTTCATAATAAAATAGACAAAATCGTAATTGTTGTAATTTATCTTCAACTCAATAACTTAAACCCAAAAAGTTGAGCCCAAAAAGTTGAGCCCAAAAAGTTGAGCCCAAAAAGTTGAGCCCAAAAAGTTGAGCCCAAAAAGTGGAACCCAAAAAGTGGGTTGAGCCCAAAAAGTTGAGCCCAAAAAGTTGAGCCCAAAAAGTTGAGCCCAAAAAGTTGAGCCCAAAAAGTTGAGCCCAAAAAGTTGAGCCCAAAAAGTTGAGCCCAAAAAGTGGAACCCAAAAAGTGGAACCCAAAAAGTAGAACCCAAAAAGGTGAAATACCTCCTAATACTCATATATATTTAACAATAAAAATAATCAACTAGGTAGATTAAGCAACATCATACATAGCGGTAGGCAAAAACTTTAAAAATTGGAATAGGTTAGGTTAAGGGTACTCGCGTCGGGAGATCGGTTTCAAACTCGGTATCTGGGGGTTATTTGACCTGGTCTTTCTTCCTATACCCCCTTTTGGGGTTCTATCGGCACCCCTTGGGGTACCTCCCATACATTTTTTTTTTTTTTTGGGGTTTTTTTTAATTTTCTCGCCTATTAATTCCTTTATGAACTCAGTATATGCCACACCTAAAAATTTCGTTCAATACCCGTCGTTTGACACCAATTTTATCCCTCTAGGATAATAAATGTAGATTTTAAGGCCGGGTTAGATTTTTCAAGTCGACAATATTTCCATACAAATGTATGGGATATGAGCGTTTTTCATAATAAAATAGACAAAATCGTAATTGTTGTAATTTATCTTCAACTCAATAACTTAAACCCAAAAAGTTGAGCCCAAAAAGTTGAGCCCAAAAAGTTGAGCCCAAAAAGTTGAGCCCAAAAAGTTGAGCCCAAAAAGTTGAGCCCAAAAAGTGGAACCCAAAAAGTGGAACCCAAAAAGTAGAACCCAAAAAGGTGAAATACCTCCTAATACTCATATATATTTAACAATAAAAATAATCAACTAGGTAGATTAAGCAACATCATACATAGCGGTAGGCAAAAACTTTAAAAATTGGAATAGGTTAGGTTAAGGGTACTCGCGTCGGGAGATCGGTTTCAAACTCGGTATCTGGGGGTTATTTGACCTGGTCTTTCTTCCTATACCCCCTTTTGGGGTTCTATCGGCACCCCTTGGGGTACCTCCCATACATTTTTTTTTTTTTTGGGGTTTTTTTTAATTTTCTCGCCTATTAATTCCTTTATGAACTCAGTATATGCCACACCTAAAAATTTCGTTCAATACCCGTCGTTTGACACCAATTTTATCCCTCTAGGATAATAAATGTAGATTTTAAGGCCGGGTTAGATTTTTCAAGTCGACAATATTTCCATACAAATGTATGGGATATGAGCGTTTTTCATAATAAAATAGACAAAATCGTAATTGTTGTAATTTATCTTCAACTCAATAACTTAAACCCAAAAAGTTGAGCCCAAAAAGTGGAACCCAAAAAGTGGGTTGAGCCCAAAAAGTTGAGCCCAAAAAGTTGAGCCCAAAAAGGTTAGGTTAGGTTAGGTTAGGTTAGGTTAGGTTAGGTTAGGTTAGGTTAGGTTAGGTTAGGTTAGGTTAGGTTAGGTTAGGTTAGGTTAGGTTAGGTTAGGTTAGGTTAGGTTAGGTTAGGTTAGGTTAGGTTAGGTTAGGTTAGGTTAGGTTAGGTTAGGTTAGGTTAGGTTAGGTTAGGTTAGGTTAGGTTAGGTTAGGTTAGGTTAGGTTAGGTTAGGTTAGGTTAGGTTAGGTTAGGTTAGGTTAGGTTAGGTTAGGTTAGGTTAGGTTAGGTTAGGTTAGGTTAGGTTAGGTTAGGTTAGGTTAGGTTAGGTTAGGTTAGGTTAGGTTAGGTTAGGTTAGGTTAGGTTAGGTTAGGTTAGGTTAGGTTAGGTTAGGTTAGGTTAGGTTAGGTTAGGTTAGGTTAGGTTAGGTTAGGTTAGGTTAGGTTAGGTTAGGTTAGGTTAGGTTAGGTTAGGTTAGGTTAGGTTAGGTTAGGTTAGGTTAGGTTAGGTTAGGTTAGGTTAGGTTAGGTTAGGTTAGGTTAGGTTAGGTTAGGTTAGGTTAGGTTAGGTTAGGTTAGGTTAGGTTAGGTTAGGTTAGGTTAGGTTAGGTTAGGTTAGGTTAGGTTAGGTTAGGTTAGGTTAGGTTAGGTTAGGTTAGGTTAGGTTAGGTTAGGTTAGGTTAGGTTAGGTTAGGTTAGGTTAGGTTAGGTTAGGTTAGGTTAGGTTAGGTTAGGTTAGGTTAGGTTAGGTTAGGTTAGGTTAGGTTAGGTTAGGTTAGGTTAGGTTAGGTTAGGTTAGGTTAGGTTAGGTTAGGTTAGGTTAGGTTAGGTTAGGTTAGGTTAGGTTAGGTTAGGTTAGGTTAGGTTAGGTTAGGTTAGGTTAGGTTAGGTTAGGTTAGGTTAGGTTAGGTTAGGTTAGGTTAGGTTAGGTTAGGTTAGGTTAGGTTAGGTTAGGTTAGGTTAGGTTAGGTTAGGTTAGGTTAGGTTAGGTTAGGTTAGGTTAGGTTAGGTTAGGTTAGGTTAGGTTAGGTTAGGTTAGGTTAGGTTAGGTTAGGTTAGGTTAGGTTAGGTTAGGTTAGGTTAGGTTAGGTTAGGTTAGGTTAGGTTAGGTTAGGTTAGGTTAGGTTAGGTTAGGTTAGGTTAGGTTAGGTTAGGTTAGGTTAGGTTAGGTTAGGTTAGGTTAGGTTAGGTTAGGTTAGGTTAGGTTAGGTTAGGTTAGGTTAGGTTAGGTTAGGTTAGGTTAGGTTAGGTTAGGTTAGGTTAGGTTAGGTTAGGTTAGGTTAGGTTAGGTTAGGTTAGGTTAGGTTAGGTTAGGTTAGGTTAGGTTAGGTTAGGTTAGGTTAGGTTAGGTTAGGTTAGGTTAGGTTAGGTTAGGTTAGGTTAGGTTAGGTTAGGTTAGGTTAGGTTAGGTTAGGTTAGGTTAGGTTAGGTTAGGTTAGGTTAGGTTAGGTTAGGTTAGGTTAGGTTAGGTTAGGTTAGGTTAGGTTAGGTTAGGTTAGGTTAGGTTAGGTTAGGTTAGGTTAGGTTAGGTTAGGTTAGGTTAGGTTAGGTTAGGTTAGGTTATGTTAGGTTAGGTTAGGTTAGGTTAGGTTAGGTTAGGTTAGGTTAGGTTAGGTTAGGTTAGGTTAGGTTAGGTTAGGTTAGGTTAGGTTAGGTTAGGTTAGGTTAGGTTAGGTTAGGTTAGGTTAGGTTAGGTTAGGTTAGGTTAGGTTAGGTTAGGTTAGGTTAGGTTAGGTTAGGTTAGGTTAGGTTAGGTTAGGTTAGGTTAGGTTAGGTTAGGTTAGGTTAGGTTAGGTTAGGTTAGGTTAGGTTAGGTTAGGTTAGGTTAGGTTAGGTTAGGTTAGGTTAGGTTAGGTTAGGTTAGGTTAGGTTAGGTTAGGTTAGGTTAGGTTAGGTTAGGTTAGGTTAGGTTAGGTTAGGTTAGGTTAGGTTAGGTTAGGTTAGGTTAGGTTAGGTTAGGTTAGGTTAGGTTAGGTTAGGTTAGGTTAGGTTAGGTTAGGTTAGGTTAGGTTAGGTTAGGTTAGGTTAGGTTAGGTTAGGTTAGGTTAGGTTAGGTTAGGTTAGGTTAGGTTAGGTTAGGTTAGGTTAGGTTAGGTTAGGTTAGGTTAGGTTAGGTTAGGTTAGGTTAGGTTAGGTTAGGTTAGGTTAGGTTAGGTTAGGTTAGGTTAGGTTAGGTTAGGTTAGGTTAGGTTAGGTTAGGTTAGGTTAGGTTAGGTTAGGTTAGGTTAGGTTAGGTTAGGTTAGGTTAGGTTAGGTTAGGTTAGGTTAGGTTAGGTTAGGTTAGGTTAGGTTAGGTTAGGTTAGGTTAGGTTAGGTTAGGTTAGGTTAGGTTAGGTTAGGTTAGGTTAGGTTAGGTTAGGTTAGGTTAGGTTAGGTTAGGTTAGGTTAGGTTAGGTTAGGTTAGGTTAGGTTAGGTTAGGTTAGGTTAGGTTAGGTTAGGTTAGGTTTTTTTTTTTTTTTTTTTTTTTTTTTTTTTTTTTTTTTTTTATGTCACGCCGACCTATCCTCCGAGATCTGTGTTTTTCGGAGACTATGCTTACTTTACTCTTTCATACCTTTCTCGCTTTTGCTACTGCTCGTACTTTCGTTCTTCATACTGGTTCTTTCTATCTTGCTTCACCTTTCATTCTTTTGTTGGTATTTCCAACCTATTGCCCTATTCTATCTTGTGTGTTTACTTATTCTATGTTAGTAACAGGATGGGAAAGGGTTTTAACATTCGTTTTACATAATTATTTTTCTTGAGCACTACACTGGTTATGTGGGGGTGGCACTTACTCTATCAAATTGAATTGACGGTAGTGCCCCCAAGTTTTTACATCCGTTTTTCTTAGCTACTTCGATTACTACATTTTTGCAATATTTTATGAATTTCTTTTGCTTATACTTATCCGCTATTAAATTACATATATTGTTTTTACAAATTTTATCATCTATTAAGCATTCCGTTTCAAATCTCTGCCTGCCAAATATACTGCATTCCGTTAAGACGTGTACTACGCTTTCTTCGGCCCCTGATCCGCAGGGACACGCCGGGCTCTCCTTACACTTGAAACGATGCAGGTATTCGGAGAATCCGCCGTGTCCTGTGAACGTTTGTACAAGCACATGATCTATTTCCATCCTTCTAACCACCGGGAATGACTTAATCGCGTCGGGAAAGAATACTTTTGTTACGGACGCCACGCTTTCGCTCTTGTACCGTTCATTCCATTCGTCAAGCGACCCGTGACGAATTTGTCGCTTGACGAATGAAATCGGACACCTATCGTAATTTGCCCGACTCTTAAGTTGCAGCGCCGATTCTTTTGCGAGTTGGTCCGCCCTCTCGTTCCCCTCCAACCCCGCGTGAGCCTTAACCCAAAATAGGTTCACTATTTTGTGTTCATTTATCAAATTCTGAACGTTGGCTCGTGTTTTCACAGCGAGTGGATGGGGGGAAGTCAAGTTTGTGACCGTCTCGAGTGCCGATCTTGAATCACAATATATATTGCAGCACTTTTTCTTGCTCTTTGCTGCCTTCTCCGTCGCCTCTGCAAGTGCCAACAACTCGGCCTGGTAAACGGAGCAGCACTGATCCAGTTTCAGCTTCCGGGTACTCGTTTCTTCGGCACCGTCCCGAATGGACAGTGCCGCGCCCACTTTCCCTTCGATCTTACTGCCGTCTGTGAATATATTGAGTCCGTCATCATTATGGTACTGTTCCAGTGCTGCTGCGTCCCCCAGGCAGATGAAGTTCAGCTCTTTCCGTGTTGCAGGATGTGGCATTGAGGAGAAGGGAACTGGCGTTTCCACTTCTCGGTCAGCTATTGCTCGTCGGCTATAACCCCTCTTTGTCTCATAAAGCTGAGCTGCTTCCCTGATCCTAATGTCGAGGGGAAGCAGGCCAGCGAGCAATAGCACCGAGTTTAGTGATGCTGTCTTATATGACTTCATTATCTTTTGCACGAATCCGCGCTGCACCGAGTCAAGCTCTTTCCGAATCATATTTTTTGTCGTTGCTGGCGCCCAAACACTCGCCGCGTACGTAATAACCGGCTCCACTACGGTAGTATATAGCGTTTTGATTATTTGGGGTTTCAACCCCCAGTTCACCTTTGCTGTACGTGATATTAATTTATAAAAGTTCTGCGCTTTGCGGCATATATTGTTTACGTGGGAGTTGAACGTGAGCCCCCGATCTATTGTTACGCCTAGCACCTTTATCTCCTTGCACAAGCCAATGTCGACCCCACCCATCTTCAGGCGTGGGTTGTCGTATTTCAATTTGTTGGTGATGACCATGGCCATTGTTTTATGTGGAGCAAACTTGAGCTTATTTGCGACTCCCCACGCCCAAATACGTTCGAGGGCGGCATTGGCCTGTTTTTCTATATGTAGTGCGGTTGGTCCGTCCGAGACGATTATGACGTCATCGGCGAACGCTTGTATATGAACCCCCCCCTTCTCTAGCTCGTGCAGGAGGGGGTCCAATAACAAGTTCCACATTGTGGGTCCACCGATGGAGCCTTGTACGCACCCTTTCGACGTCGTTTTGCGGCACTCCTCTCCGGCATAACGTACCTTCACGTTGCGGTTGCTGAGATAGCTGTCGATCACCCTTCTCAGGTTAATCGGACACCTTTCTTCAGCCAGCCGGACTCGTATTGCGGGCCACCAAGCGCTGTCGAAGGCCCCCTCGATGTCTAGCGACACGATTGTTATGATTCGTTTGAGTTTCAGCTTATCGCGTATGTGTCGCATCAAGACATAAAGGGAGTCCTCGGTGCTGCGCTGGGGCATGAATCCATACTGGTGAGTACTCGTCCGCGGCACTAGGTAAAACCTAAGTCGAGCAACCAACATCCTCTCAAAGCATTTGCCGAGCACGGGGAGGAGGCCTATTGGTCTGTAGGACTTTGGGATGGAGTAATCAGTCTTACCGGGTTTGCGTAGCGCTATCACTGTTGCCTCTTTCCACATGGTAGGAAAGTATCCAAGTGTGAGGCATTTATTTAACAATGTTAAGAACAGTAGATAGTCGCTCGCTATGGCATTCGTACAGATGTCGGCCGTAAAACCATCTGAACCGGGGGCTTTTTTGGGGTTGAAAGCTGCGAGCGCCACCTTCAGTTCGACCTCTGTAAATGGTGGATCGCAATGCTCATGTTGCTGTACATCATTCACTTGCTCTGCTTTAAGTCTGACCTGTCGATGTTCCGCGCTGTCGCTGCTCTCATCGTCTCTGGGGAAGAAGGTGTCTGCAAGTAGTTTAGCAGACCCGACGGAGTCCAGCACTGTCTGCCCATCTCTGAGTGGCAGGTCTTCCTCCCTACTTCGACACCTCCCTATCACCCGGTATATACCATCCCAGACCGACTCTCCATCCTGCTTGCCGCAAAACTCCATCCAACTGCGCATTCTTGTGTCCTCCACCTTTGTCTCATACTCCTCTTTCTTTTTCAGGTACTCGGCGACTACCCCCTCTCTCCTGATCTGTGACGCGCACCTGATCCGGCGTCTCCTGGTGATGACTTCTCTCCGCAGTGCAGCGAGCTCTTCGGTCCACCATGAAAAGGTAAGTGTTTCTGTTTGTTTTTTCTTTTGTAGAGTGTGTGTGCATGCGTGTGTTATTGCTTGTGTGTATGTTTGTACGACTGTGTCTATTTGTTGTGTGTCTGTGATGTGTTCTATGCTAGTGTGTGTGAGGTTGTGTTGTGCCAGAAATTGGTCCATTTTCTCACGAAACTGGACCCAATTTGCTTTCTTTGTATTGTATAGTCTTGTGATTTTGTGAGTTGAATGTTGAATGTTATTCCATGATGGTCCGAGCTCGTCATATTATCAGCGACTTTCCAGTCCTGCACCAGGGGGAGGATGTTCGCCGAGCACGTGGTGATGTCAACATGGCTGGAGTATCGTCTACCGCCTCGGATGGTCTCGAAGGTTGGCGTGTCTGGGTCGTTAGTGTTAAGGACTTGGAGCCCCAGGTCGTCAATCACGCTTAACAGGTCCGTACCCCGTGCCTCTGTCCTGACGCTTCCCCACCAGGTGTTCCAGGAGTTCACATCCCCACCCATGATGAAGCCATCAGCACCTAGCTCTCTGTATATTTCACCTAGATGGTCAGTGTATGGTTCTAGAGGTTTGTAGTCCTCAAAATACACAGAGAGCACGGTGATTCGCCATGCTTTGGTACGTATCCCCACGACCGCAATATTATTTGTGGTGTATTGGGGGTACTGCACCACGTCGAGTGTGGGGTCTAAAACGACTATGGCGGCTTTGATGACCTCATCTCCGTGGTTTGGATTTTGGAACACTCTGGCACCGGGATAACTCTTCAGCTTCTTTTTTGCACCCACGTACGGCTCCTGGAGAAGCATGACAGCGACCCTATTTTTGGCAGCAAACATGAAAGCTTCGTCCGTGGCTAGTAACTTTCTTTGGAGGTTGGTTTGTGCAATCATGTATCCGCCCGGGACGCCCTCAGCAATACGCCACGGTGGATCGCGCCTGTGCTTCCCACTTGGGTTAGGTTAGGTTAGGTTAGGTTAGGTTAGGTTAGGTTAGGTTAAGGTTAGGTTAGGTTAGGTTAGGTTAGGTTAGGTTAGGTTAGGTTAGGTTAGGTTAGGTTAGGTTAGGTTAGGTTAGGTTAGGTTAGGTTAGGTTAGGTTAGGTTAGGTTAGGTTAGGTTAGGTTAGGTTAGGTTAGGTTAGGTTAGGTTAGGTTAGGTTAGGTTAGGTTAGGTTAGGTTAGGTTAGGTTAGGTTAGGTTAGGTTAGGTTAGGTTAGGTTAGGTTAGGTTAGGTTAGGTTAGGTTAGGTTAGGTTAGGTTAGGTTAGGTTAGGTTAGGTTAGGTTAGGTTAGGTTAGGTTAGGTTAGGTTAGGTTAGGTTAGGTTAGGTTAGGTTAGGTTAGGTTAGGTTAGGTTAGGTTAGGTTAGGTTAGGTTAGGTTAGGTTAGGTTAGGTTAGGTTAGGTTAGGTTAGGTTAGGTTAGGTTAGGTTAGGTTAGGTTAGGTTAGGTTAGGTTAGGTTAGGTTAGGTTAGGTTAGGTTAGGTTAGGTTAGGTTAGGTTAGGTTAGGTTAGGTTAGGTTAGGTTAGGTTAGGTTAGGTTAGGTTAGGTTAGGTTAGGTTAGGTTAGGTTAGGTTAGGTTAGGTTAGGTTAGGTTAGGTTAGGTTAGGTTAGGTTAGGTTAGGTTAGGTTAGGTTAGGTTAGGTTAGGTTAGGTTAGGTTAGGTTAGGTTAGGTTAGGTTAGGTTAGGTTAGGTTAGGTTAGGTTAGGTTAGGTTAGGTTAGGTTAGGTTAGGTTAGGTTAGGTTAGGTTAGGTTAGGTTAGGTTAGGTTAGGTTAGGTTAGGTTAGGTTAGGTTAGGTTAGGTTAGGTTAGGTTAGGTTAGGTTAGGTTAGGTTAGGTTAGGTTAGGTTAGGTTAGGTTAGGTTAGGTTAGGTTAGGTTAGGTTAGGTTAGGTTAGGTTAGGTTAGGTTAGGTTAGGTTAGGTTAGGTTAGGTTAGGTTAGGTTAGGTTAGGTTAGGTTAGGTTAGGTTAGGTTAGGTTAGGTTAGGTTAGGTTAGGTTAGGTTAGGTTAGGTTAGGTTAGGTTAGGTTAGGTTAGGTTAGGTTAGGTTAGGTTAGGTTAGGTTAGGTTAGGTTAGGTTAGGTTAGGTTAGGTTAGGTTAGGTTAGGTTAGGTTAGGTTAGGTTAGGTTAGGTTAGGTTAGGTTAGGTTAGGTTAGGTTAGGTTAGGTTAGGTTAGGTTAGGTTAGGTTAGGTTAGGTTAGGTTAGGTTAGGTTAGGTTAGGTTAGGTTAGGTTAGGTTAGGTTAGGTTAGGTTAGGTTAGGTTAAGGGTACTCGCGTCGGGAGATCGGTTTCAAACTCGGTATCTGGGGGTTATTTGACCTGGTCTTTCTTCCTATACCCCCTTTTGGGGTTCTATCGGCACCCCTTGGGGTACCTCCCATACATTTTTTTTTTTTTTTGGGGTTTTTTTTAATTTTCTCGCCTATTAATTCCTTTATGAACTCAGTATATGCCACACCTAAAAATTTCGTTCAATACCCGTCGTTTGACACCAATTTTATCCCTCAAGGATAATAAATGTAGATTTTAAGGCCGGGTTAGATTTTTCAAGTCGACAATATTTCCATACAAATGTATGGGATATGAGCGTTTTTCATAATAAAATAGACAAAATCGTAATTGTTGTAATTTATCTTCAACTCAATAACTTAAACCCAAAAAGTTGAGCCCAAAAAGTTGAGCCCAAAAAGTTGAGCCCAAAAAGTTGAGCCCAAAAAGTTGAGCCCAAAAAGTTGAGCCCAAAAAGTTGAGCCCAAAAAGTTGAGCCCAAAAAGTTGAGCCCAAAAAGTGGAACCCAAAAAGTGGGTTGAGCCCAAAAAGTTGAGCCCAAAAAGTTGAGCCCAAAAAGTTGAGCCCAAAAAGTTGAGCCCAAAAAGTTGAGCCCAAAAAGTGGAACCCAAAAAGTGGAACCCAAAAAGTAGAACCCAAAAAGGTGAAATACCTCCTAATACTCATATATATTTAACAATAAAAATAATCAACTAGGTAGATTAAGCAACATCATACATAGCGGTAGGCAAAAACTTTAAAAATTGGAATAGGTTAAGGGTACTCGCGTCGGGAGATCGGTTTCAAACTCGGTATCTGGGGGTTATTTGACCTGGTCTTTCTTCCTATACCCCCTTTTGGGGTTCTATCGGCACCCCTTGGGGTACCTCCCATACATTTTTTTTTTTTTTTGGGGTTTTTTTTAATTTTCTCGCCTATTAATTCCTTTATGAACTCAGTATATGCCACACCTAAAAATTTCGTTCAATACCCGTCGTTTGACACCAATTTTATCCCTCTAGGATAATAAATGTAGATTTTAAGGCCGGGTTAGATTTTTCAAGTCGACAATATTTCCATACAAATGTATGGGATATGAGCGTTTTTCATAATAAAATAGACAAAATCGTAATTGTTGTAATTTATCTTCAACTCAATAACTTAAACCCAAAAAGTTGAGCCCAAAAAGTTGAGCCCAAAAAGTTGAGCCCAAAAAGTTGAGCCCAAAAAGTTGAGCCCAAAAAGTTGAGCCCAAAAAGTTGAGCCCAAAAAGTTGAGCCCAAAAAGTTGAGCCCAAAAAGTTGAGCCCAAAAAGTGGAACCCAAAAAGTGGGTTGAGCCCAAAAAGTTGAGCCCAAAAAGTTGAGCCCAAAAAGTTGAGCCCAAAAAGTTGAGCCCAAAAAGTTGAGCCCAAAAAGTTGAGCCCAAAAAGTTGAGCCCAAAAAGTGGAACCCAAAAAGTGGAACCCAAAAAGTAGAACCCAAAAAGGTGAAATACCTCCTAATACTCATATATATTTAACAATAAAAATAATCAACTAGGTAGATTAAGCAACATCATACATAGCGGTAGGCAAAAACTTTAAAAATTGGAATAGGTTAGGTTAAGGGTACTCGCGTCGGGAGATCGGTTTCAAACTCGGTATCTGGGGGTTATTTGACCTGGTCTTTCTTCCTATACCCCCTTTTGGGGTTCTATCGGCACCCCTTGGGGTACCTCCCATACATTTTTTTTTTTTGGGGTTTTTTTTAATTTTCTCGCCTATTAATTCCTTTATGAACTCAGTATATGCCACACCTAAAAATTTCGTTCAATACCCGTCGTTTGACACCAATTTTATCCCTCTAGGATAATAAATGTAGATTTTAAGGCCGGGTTAGATTTTTCAAGTCGACAATATTTCCATACAAATGTATGGGATATGAGCGTTTTTCATAATAAAATAGACAAAATCGTAATTGTTGTAATTTATCTTCAACTCAATAACTTAAACCCAAAAAGTTAAGCCCAAAAAGTTGAGCCCAAAAAGTTGAGCCCAAAAAGTTGAGCCCAAAAAGTTGAGCCCAAAAAGTTGAGCCCAAAAAGTTGAGCCCAAAAAGTGGAACCCAAAAAGTGGGTTGAGCCCAAAAAGTTGAGCCCAAAAAGTTGAGCCCAAAAAGTTGAGCCCAAAAAGTTGAGCCCAAAAAGTTGAGCCCAAAAAGTGGAACCCAAAAAGTGGAACCCAAAAAGTAGAACCCAAAAAGGTGAAATACCTCCTAATACTCATATATATTTAACAATAAAAATAATCAACTAGGTAGATTAAGCAACATCATACATAGCGGTAGGCAAAAACTTTAAAAATTGGAATAGGTTAAGGGTACTCGCGTCGGGAGATCGGTTTCAAACTCGGTATCTGGGGGTTATTTGACCTGGTCTTTCTTCCTATACCCCCTTTTGGGGTTCTATCGGCACCCCTTGGGGTACCTCCCATACATTTTTTTTTTTTTTTGGGGTTTTTTTTAATTTTCTCGCCTATTAATTCCTTTATGAACTCAGTATATGCCACACCTAAAAATTTCGTTCAATACCCGTCGTTTGACACCAATTTTATCCCTCTAGGATAATAAATGTAGATTTTAAGGCCGGGTTAGATTTTTCAAGTCGACAATATTTCCATACAAATGTATGGGATATGAGCGTTTTTCATAATAAAATAGACAAAATCGTAATTGTTGTAATTTATCTTCAACTCAATAACTTAAACCCAAAAAGTTGAGCCCAAAAAGTTGAGCCCAAAAAGTTGAGCCCAAAAAGTTGAGCCCAAAAAGTTGAGCCCAAAAAATTGAGCCCAAAAAGTTGAGCCCAAAAAGTTGAGCCCAAAAAGTTGAGCCCAAAAAGTTGAGCCCAAAAAGTGGAACCCAAAAAGTGGGTTGAGCCCAAAAAGTTGAGCCCAAAAAGTTGAGCCCAAAAAGTGGAACCCAAAAAGTGGAACCCAAAAAGTAGAACCCAAAAAGGTGAAGTTGAGCCCAAAAAGTTGAGCCCAAAAAGTTGAGCCCAAAAAGTGGAACCCAAAAAGTGGAACCCAAAAAGTAGAACCCAAAAAGGTGAAATACCTCCTAATACTCATATATATTTAACAATAAAAATAATCAACTAGGTAGATTAAGCAACATCATACATAGCGGTAGGCAAAAACTTTAAAAATTGGAATAGGTTAGGTTAAGGGTACTCGCGTCGGGAGATCGGTTTCAAACTCGGTATCTGGGGGTTATTTGACCTGGTCTTTCTTCCTATACCCCCTTTTGGGGTTCTATCGGCACCCCTTGGGGTACCTCCCATACATTTTTTTTTTTTTTTGGGGTTTTTTTTAATTTTCTCGCCTATTAATTCCTTTATGAACTCAGTATATGCCACACCTAAAAATTTCGTTCAATACCCGTCGTTTGACACCAATTTTATCCCTCTAGGATAATAAATGTAGATTTTAAGGCCGGGTTAGATTTTTCAAGTCGACAATATTTCCATACAAATGTATGGGATATGAGCGTTTTTCATAATAAAATAGACAAAATCGTAATTGTTGTAATTTATCTTCAACTCAATAACTTAAACCCAAAAAGTTGAGCCCAAAAAGTTGAGCCCAAAAAGTTGAGCCCAAAAAGTTGAGCCCAAAAAGTTGAGCCCAAAAAGTTGAGCCCAAAAAGTTGAGCCCAAAAAGTTGAGCCCAAAAAGTTGAGCCCAAAAAGTGGAACCCAAAAAGTGGGTTGAGCCCAAAAAGTTGAGCCCAAAAAGTTGAGCCCAAAAAGTTGAGCCCAAAAAGTTGAGCCCAAAAAGTTGAGCCCAAAAAGTGGAACCCAAAAAGTGGAACCCAAAAAGTAGAACCCAAAAAGGTGAAATACCTCCTAATACTCATATATATTTAACAATAAAAAAGTTGAGCCCAAAAAGTTGAGCCCAAAAAGTTGAGCCCAAAAAGTTGAGCCCAAAAAGTTGAGCCCAAAAAGTGGAACCCAAAAAGTGGAACCCAAAAAGTAGAACCCAAAAAGGTGAAATACCTCCTAATACTCATATATATTTAACAATAAAAATAATCAACTAGGTAGATTAAGCAACATCATACATAGCGGTAGGCAAAAACTTTAAAAATTGGAATAGGTTAGGTTAAGGGTACTCGCGTCGGGAGATCGGTTTCAAACTCGGTATCTGGGGGTTATTTGACCTGGTCTTTCTTCCTATACCCCCTTTTGGGGTTCTATCGGCACCCCTTGGGGTACCTCCCATACATTTTTTTTTTTTTTTTGGGGTTTTTTTTAATTTTCTCGCCTATTAATTCCTTTATGAACTAAGTATATGCCACACCTAAAAATTTCGTTCAATACCCGTCGTTTGACACCAATTTTATCCCTCTAGGATAATAAATGTAGATTTTAAGGCCGGGTTAGATTTTTCAAGTCGACAATATTTCCATACAAATGTATGGGATATGAGCGTTTTTCATAATAAAATAGACAAAATCGTAATTGTTGTAATTTATCTTCAACTCAATAACTTAAACCCAAAAAGTTGAGCCCAAAAAGTTGAGCCCAAAAAGTTGAGCCCAAAAAGTTGAGCCCAAAAAGTTGAGCCCAAAAAGTTGAGCCCAAAAAGTTGAGCCCAAAAAGTTGAGCCCAAAAAGTTGAGCCCAAAAAGTGGAACCCAAAAAGTGGGTTGAGCCCAAAAAGTTGAGCCCAAAAAGTTGAGCCCAAAAAGTTGAGCCCAAAAAGTTGAGCCCAAAAAGTTGAGCCCAAAAAGTGGAACCCAAAAAGTGGAACCCAAAAAGTAGAACCCAAAAAGGTGAAATACCTCCTAATACTCATATATATTTAACAATAAAAATAATCAACTAGGTAGATTAAGCAACATCATACATAGCGGTAGGCAAAAACTTTAAAAATTGGAATAGGTTAAGGGTACTCGCGTCGGGAGATCGGTTTCAAACTCGGTATCTGGGGGTTATTTGACCTGGTCTTTCTTCCTATACCCCCTTTTGGGGTTCTATCGGCACCCCTTGGGGTACCTCCCATACATTTTTTTTTTTTTTTGGGGTTTTTTTTAATTTTCTCGCCTATTAATTCCTTTATGAACTCAGTATATGCCACACCTAAAAATTTCGTTCAATACCCGTCGTTTGACACCAATTTTATCCCTCTAGGATAATAAATGTAGATTTTAAGGCCGGGTTAGATTTTTCAAGTCGACAATATTTCCATACAAATGTATGGGATATGAGCGTTTTTCATAATAAAATAGACAAAATCGTAATTGTTGTAATTTATCTTCAACTCAATAACTTAAACCCAAAAAGTTGAGCCCAAAAAGTTGAGCCCAAAAAGTTGAGCCCAAAAAGTTGAGCCCAAAAAGTTGAGCCCAAAAAGTTGAGCCCAAAAAGTTGAGCCCAAAAAGTTGAGCCCAAAAAGTTGAGCCCAAAAAGTGGAACCCAAAAAGTGGGTTGAGCCCAAAAAGTTGAGCCCAAAAAGTTGAGCCCAAAAAGTTGAGCCCAAAAAGTTGAGCCCAAAAAGTTGAGCCCAAAAAGTTGAGCCCAAAAAGTTGAGCCCAAAAAGTGGAACCCAAAAAGTGGAACCCAAAAAGTAGAACCCAAAAAGGTGAAATACCTCCTAATACTCATATATATTTAACAATAAAAATAATCAACTAGGTAGATTAAGCAACATCATACATAGCGGTAGGCAAAAACTTTAAAAATTGGAATAGGTTAGGTTAAGGGTACTCGCGTCGGGAGATCGGTTTCAAACTCGGTATCTGGGGGTTATTTGACCTGGTCTTTCTTCCTATACCCCCTTTTGGGGTTCTATCGGCACCCCTTGGGGTACCTCCCATACATTTTTTTTTTTTTTTGGGGTTTTTTTTAATTTTCTCGCCTATTAATTCCTTTATGAACTCAGTATATGCCACACCTAAAAATTTCGTTCAATACCCGTCGTTTGACACCAATTTTATCCCTCTAGGATAATAAATGTAGATTTTAAGGCCGGGTTAGATTTTTCAAGTCGACAATATTTCCATACAAATGTATGGGATATGAGCGTTTTTCATAATAAAATAGACAAAATCGTAATTGTTGTAATTTATCTTCAACTCAATAACTTAAACCCAAAAAGTTGAGCCCAAAAAGTTGAGCCCAAAAAGTTGAGCCCAAAAAGTTGAGCCCAAAAAGTTGAGCCCAAAAAGTTGAGCCCAAAAAGTGGAACCCAAAAAGTGGAACCCAAAAAGTAGAACCCAAAAAGGTGAAATACCTCCTAATACTCATATATATTTAACAATAAAAATAATCAACTAGGTAGATTAAGCAACATCATACATAGCGGTAGGCAAAAACTTTAAAAATTGGAATAGGTTAGGTTAAGGGTACTCGCGTCGGGAGATCGGTTTCAAACTCGGTATCTGGGGGTTATTTGACCTGGTCTTTCTTCCTATACCCCCTTTTGGGGTTCTATCGGCACCCCTTGGGGTACCTCCCATACATTTTTTTTTTTTTTTTTGGGGTTTTTTTAATTTTCTCGCCTATTAATTCCTTTATGAACTCAGTATATGCCACACCTAAAAATTTCGTTCAATACCCGTCGTTTGACACCAATTTTATCCCTCTAGGATAATAAATGTAGATTTTAAGGCCGGGTTAGATTTTTCAAGTCGACAATATTTCCATACAAATGTATGGGATATGAGCGTTTTTCATAATAAAATAGACAAAATCGTAATTGTTGTAATTTATCTTCAACTCAATAACTTAAACCCAAAAAGTTGAGCCCAAAAAGTTGAGCCCAAAAAGTTGAGCCCAAAAAGTTGAGCCCAAAAAGTTGAGCCCAAAAAGTGGAACCCAAAAAGTGGGTTGAGCCCAAAAAGTAGAGCCCAAAAAGTTGAGCCCAAAAAGTTGAGCCCAAAAAGTTGAGCCCAAAAAGTTGAGCCCA